>QJPP01003839.1:0-181172 GCA_003996215.1 Jaltomata sinuosa | reverse complement strand
CGTCCGCGAGGACCTATTTAATGGCGCTTGTTGGTTCGGAGGGGCAAACGTGGGGTTTTAGGATTTCAAACGTGGCCCGGAACGGGAAATAGGGATTTTTCGATTTTTTGTGTGTTATAGTCCATGGATTTTGTGTGATATGTGCTTCCCGCGGAATTTTGGCCGCAAATTTTTCGTTGGCTGTCGCGAGGACCATAATTAAGGCCGCTTGTTGGTTCGGAGGGGCAAACGTGGGGTTTTAGGATTTCAAGCGTGGCCCGGAACGGGAAATAGGGATTTTTCGGTTTTTTCGTGTGTTATAGTCCATGGATTTTGTGTGATATGTGCTTCCCGCGGAATTTTGGCCGAAATTTTTCGTGGGCGTCCGCGAGGACCTATTTAATGGCGCTTGTTGGTTCGGAGGGGCAAACGTGGGGTTTTAGGATTTCAAACGTGGCACGGAACGGGAAATAGGGAATTTTCAGTTTTTTCGTGTGTTATAGTCCATGGATTTTGTGTGATATGTGCTTCCGGCGGAATTTTGGCCGAAATTTTTCGTGGGCATCCGCGAGGACCAATTTAATGGCGCTTGTTGGTTCGGAGGGGCAAACGTGGGGTTTTAGGATTTCAAACGTGGCCCGGAACGGGAAATAGGGATTTTTCGGTTTTTTCGTGTGTTATAGATCCATGGATTTTGTAGTCGGATATGGTGCGTCCGGCGGTATTTTGGCCGAAATTTTTCGTGGGCGTACCGCGAGGAACCTATTTAATGGCGCTTGTTGGTTCGGAGGGGCAAACGTGGGGTTTTAGGATTTCAAACGTTGCCCGAAACGGGAAATAGGGATTTTTTCATTTTTTTCGTATGTTATAGTCCATCGATTTTGTGTGATATGTGCGTCCGGCGGTATTTTGGCCGAAATTTTTCGTGGGCGTCCGAGAGGACCTATTTAATGGCGCGCGTTGGTTCGGAGGGGCAAACGTGGGGTTTTAGGATTTCAAACGTGGCCGGGAATGGGAAATAGGGATTATTTTGTTTTTTCGTGTGTTATAGTCAATGGATTTTGTGTGATATGTGCGTCCGGCTGTATTTTGGCCGAAATTTTTTGTGGGCGTCCGCGAGGACATATTTAATGGCGCGCGTTGGTTCGGAGGGGCAAACGTGGGGTTTTAGGATTTCAAACGTGGCCCGGAACGGGAAATAGGGATTTTTCGGTTTTTTCGTGTGTTATAGTCCATTGTTTTTTGTGTGATATGTGCGTCCGGCGGTATTTTGGCCGAAATTTTTCGTTGGCGTGTGCGAGGACCTATTTAATGGCGAGCGTTGGTTCGGAGGGGCAAACGTGGGGTTTTAGGATTTCAAACGTGGCCCGGAACGGGAAATAGGGATTTTTCAGTTTTTTCGTGTGTTATAGTCCATGGATTTTGTGTGATATGTACCTCTGGCGGTATTTTGGCCGAAATTTCTCGTGGACGTCCGCGAGGACCTATTTAATGGCGCGTTGGTTCGGAGGGGCAAACGTGGGGATTTAGGATTTCAAACGTGGCCCGGATCGGGAAATAGGAATTTTTTGATTTTTTCGTAGTCCGTGGATTTTATGTGATATGTGCGTCCGGCGGTATTTTGGCCGAAATTTTTCGTGGGCGTCTGCGAGGACCTATTTAATGGCTCGCGTTGGTCCGGAGGAGCAAACGTGGGGTTTTAGGATTTCAAACGTGGCCCGGAACTGGAAATAGGAATTTTTTGATTTTTTCGTGTGTTATAGTCCATGGATTTTGTGTGATATGTGCGTCCGGCGGTATTTTGGCCGTAATTTCTCGTGGGCGTACGCGAGGACCTATTTAATGGCGCGCGTTGGTTCGGAGGGGCAAACGTGGGGTTTTAGGATTTCAAACGTGTCCCGGAATGGAAAATAGGGATTTTTCAAATTTTTCGTGTGTTATAGTCCATGGATTTTGTGTGATATGTGCGTCCGGCAGTATTTTGGCCGAAATTTCTCGTGGGCGTTCGCGAGGAGCTATTTAATGGCGCGCGTTGGTTCGGAGGGGAAAACGTGGGGTTTTAGGGTTTCAAACCTGGCCCGGAACGGGAAATAGGAATTTTTTGGTTTTTTCGTGTGTTATAGTCCATGGATTTTGTGTGATATGTGCGTCCGACGGTATTTTGGCCGAAATTTCTTGTGGGCGTCCGCGAGGACCTATTTAATGGCGCGCGTTGGTTCGGAAGGGCAAACGTGGAGTTTTAGGATTTCAAATGTTGCCCGGAACTGGAAATAGGGATTTTTCTGTTTTTTCGTTGTTATAGTCTATGGATTTTGTGTGATATGTGCGTCCGGTTGTATTTTGGCCAAAATTTTTCGTGGGCATCCGCGAGGACCTATTTAATGGTGCGCGTTGGTTCGGATGGGCAAACATGGGGTTTTAGGATTTCAAACGTGGCCCAGAACGGGAAATAGAGATTTTTCGGTTTTTTCATGTGTTATAGTCCATGGATTTTGTGTGATATGTGCGTCCGGTGGTATTTTGGCCGAAATTTTTCGTGGGCATCCGCGAGGACCTATTTAATGGCGTACGTTGGTTCGGATGGGCAAACGTAGTTTTAGGATTTCAAACGTGGCCCGAAACGGGAAATAGAGATTTTTCGGTTTTTTCGTGTGTTATAGTCCATTGATTTTGTGTGATATGTGCGTCCCGCGGTATTTTGGCCGAAACTTCTCGTGGGCGTGCGCGAGGACCTATTTAATGGCGCGCGTTGGTTCGGAGGGGCAAACGTGGGGTTTTAGGATTTCAAACGTGGCCCGAAACTGGAAATAGGGATTTTTCGGTTTTTTCGTGTGTTATAGTCCATGGATTTTGTGTGATATGTGAGTCCGACAGTATTTTGGTCGAAATTTCTTGTGGGCGTTCGCGAGGACCTATTTAATGGCGGGCGTTGGTTGGGAGGATCAAACGTGGAGTTTTAGGATTTCAAACGTGGCCCAGAAGAGGAAATAGAGATTTTTCTGTTTTTTCGTGTGTTATAGTCCATGGATTTTGTGTAATATGTGCGTCCAGCAGTATTTTGGCCGAAATTTCTAGTGGGCGTACGCGAGGACCTATTTAATGGCGCGCGTTGGTTCGGAGGTGCAAACGTGGGGTTTTAGGATTTCAAACGTGGACCGGAACGGGAAATAGGGATTTTTCAGTTTTTTCGTGTGTTATAGTCAATGGATTTTGTTTGCTATGTGCGTCCGGCAGGAATTTTGGCCAAAATTTTTCGTGGGCGTCCGCGAGGACCTATTTAATGGCGCGCGATGGTTCGGAGGGGCAAACGTGGGGTTTTAGGATTTCAAACGTGGCCCGGAACGGGAAATATGGATTTTTTGGTTTTTTCGTGTGTTATATAGTCCATGGATTTTGTGTGATATGTGCGTCCGGCGATATTTTGGCCGAAATTTTTCGTGGGCGTCCGCGAGGACCTATTTAATGGCGCACGTTGGTTCGGAGGGGCTAACGTGGGGTTTTAGTATTTCAAACGTGGCCCGAAACGGGAAATAGGGATTTTTTAGTTTTTTCGTGTGTTATAGTCCATGGATTTTGTGTGATATGTGCGTCTGGCGGTACTTTGGTCCAAAAAAATTGTGGGCGTCCATGACGTCCTTTTTAATGGCGCGCGTTCGTTCGTAGGTGCAAACATGGGCTTTTTGGATTTCAAACATGGCTTGAAATGGAAAATAGGGATTTTTCAGTTTTTTCGTGTGTTATAGTCTATGGATTTTGTGTGATATGTGCGTCCGGCGGTATTGATGTGACGCTAATTTACGTCACTTTCGACTCCTTTTTACTAAGAACAATCGTACGTTTTCAAGCAACCGTTGTTGTTTTTAATGTTTTTATGTTGTATTTGTAGGAAATGGAAGCAAACACGAAAACGGAAGAAAATACGAGAAAAACGAAGTTCTGCCTAAGAGTGACGGCCTGGGTGACGGGCCGTCACACATGTGACGGTCCGTCACTGGGACCGTCACACCAAGGCAGACTTCCAGGCGGCACCACTGCCTAGTAGTGACGGTCCAGGCGACGGTCCGTCACTGCTGTGACGGTCCGTCACCCCTGGCCGTCACGCTTAGGCAGTGACTCAGTCGGCGACCCGCGTTTTTGGGGATTCCTAGCCCGTTTTGGAATTGGTTTCTATTACTCCTATAAATACCCCATGTTAGGTTATGTTAAAGGTGTCGAATATTATTTTAATTTATTCTCCCATTAGTTTAAACAAGTTTTTAAGTCGTTTTGAGAGCAAACAACACGATTCATTTTGTATTGAACTCGTGTTCTTGATTCTTTCGTGAGTTCTTGGTATTTCTTGCTCTTGGATATTGGAAGATTGATTGTTTCATTATATTGTAAGACTTTTCTTCCCTTTATTATGAATACAACTATTTTCTCTTATTTATCGAGCATGAGTAACTAAAACTCCCGCAACTAGGGTTGTGGGAGCCATGGAAACGTAGCAATATAGATTCCGGGTAGCATTGGGTTCGATATATGTATTGTCACGTTGTTAATCATACTTTATGTCACGTTTTCTAGTGGTTGCAAACATTAGAACATGCCTAGGTTTAATTTGCTTGAGTAAAGAAGTTAAAACCGGGAAAACTTGATTAACGACAAGGATTCGAGACTACCAACTCTCGTCTTAAAGATTAATGCCGTAACTGGATTAGTCTACTTGATGTTAGGATTGCTAAGCTAAAAAGCACATCTTTTCGAGGTCGAAAGAATAGAAAAGGAAATTTGTTTACTTGGTCGAGAGACGTTTAGACGATACAATAGACGCAATCACATCGTGACACACATATAGAAAGAACCCGGTTAAGCCTAGAATCGACATTGTTACAATGCCATGGTGAACACGTCCTTAGTTCATCCTCTCATACTGATTTAAACTCCTACGTTTATTATTTGTTTTGTTTACACGTTGATTACAAAACCCCCCCTTTATTTACTGGAAACGATTGACAACTAGTCACAAAATTCAATAAAGTCTTAATCTGCACCATATTCTCTGTGGGATTCGACCCCAACCTTGTTGGGTTCTTTACTTGACAACGATCGCTTACGCTTCATTAATTTGAGGTGTAGTTTGAGCGTTATCAAACAAGTGGCGCTGTTGCCGGGGAATACGGTTTTTGATTAAGTCTGGTGTGTTTAGTTGACTTTTAGTCATAATTTCCTGCTTTTATTTCTGTTTGTTGTTTTTGTTTTTGGACAGGGTACAGGTTGTGCATGCCAAGTACCCGAGGTTCGGGGGAACAAATTTTACCTTACGACCCCGAACTTGCGAGAACATTGAGGCGGAATATGGCCGCACAATTAGACGCAGCAAGGATCGCTGCAGAACTGCAGGCCCAACAAAATTTGAATGCTGGTGGTCTGCAGGATGATGTGGTACGGAATGATGAGGATCTCGATTTAGATGGAGCTGGCGCGACGGGCGCCATTATTGTTCCACCGCTACCGCCCGGAGCAAAGTTCAATATCACTAGCACGATGATTCAGTTGCTGAATTTGAGAGGTGTATTCCGTGGTGCCGCTGGTGATGATCCAAACCAGCACTTAATGAACTTCGTGGGGATTTGCAAATCATTTGAGCTGCCAGGCGTGAGTCAGACAGCGATCAGGCTCCGGTTGTTTCCACTGTCTCTGTCTGATGAGGCAGCGTTGTGGTTGACGGAGCTGACCCCCGACTCTATCGCAACGTGGGGCGAGTTGAGAGGAGCTTTCCTAGAAAGGTTCTTTCCTCCCTCTCGGATGATACAGTTGAGGGATGAGATTAGTAATTTCAGGCAGCAACCTCACGAAGCACTGCACGAGACTTGGTTGCGATTTAAGAAGAAGCTGACACAGTGCCCCAACCATCAGCTGAACAACGAATTCTTGATGCAGACATTCTACAGGGCACTAAATTCGGCTACCAAGCCAACATTGGACAACGCAGCAGGTGGAGCGTTTATGGGTTGCACTTTTGCCGACGCCACAGCTATTTTGGACAGGCTCACCAAGACCAACAGAGCCTGGCACACACGGGATTCAGAGGTTGCAGCTAGCACCTATACCGTTGGCATGTCAGCAGAGCAGCGAAGGAAAGAGGAGGAGCGCGACCAAGACATGGCGCATCTTAAAACACAGTTAGATCTCCTGACAAGGCACTTGACGTCAGGAAGTATAGAGAAGGTACAAGTTGTGGGTTCCCAAGGTATGGAGACTGAGGAGGCCAATTACGTGGGGGGTTTCCAGGCCAATGGCCAGGGAAACCAAGGTCGGAACTATCAAAGAGACAACCACTATGAGAATGGTGGCTACAAAAATCGCGACCAAGGAAGCTGGAGGAACAACACCGATAGAGGTGGGTTGTATATACCACCTGGTAATCGGGATAAGACCGGCAGCGAGGCTGAGACATCCAAACTAGAGAATATGATGGAGAAGATGCTGCTTAAAGTGGAATCGACTGACTCTGGGGTAAAGGCAATGCGGAATGAGTTATCAACATTGAGTCTGGTAGTGGAGTCACACTCAACCGCGATCAAGCAACTAGAGCAGCAAGTGGGTCACATCTCGGCATCTCTAAACCCAAGGAAACCAGGTACTTTGCCGAGCGACACCACTCATCCGAAGAATGATGCAAGCTGTATGGCGATCACCACAAGAAGCGGAAAAATATTACCGGAATCACATCCGGTAATTCATACTCAAGGTGGCATTGCGGATGATGAAGAGGCGGTAAAGGAGGAAACTCCAAAGCTCGAGGAGAAACGCAAGGAAGCTGAAAAGCTTCCAACTATGATGCCTCGACCACCACCTCCGTTCCCACAGCGTTTAAAGAAGAAAGCTGACGATGGTAAGTTCCTGAACTTCATGAACATGTTGAAAGAGATTTCAATAAACATACCATTGGTGGAAGCGCTGGAACAAATGCCCGGTTATGCCAAGTTCATGAAGGACTTGATTACAAAGAAGCGGACGGTAAGCTTTGAGCCGGAAGACAACCTCCATCACTGCAGCGCTATTTCCTCTAGATCATTAGTGGAAAAGAAAGGAGATCCAGGTGCGTTCACTGTTCCATGTACTATCGGAAAGCTCAACTTCGGAAGAGCTATGTGTGATCTTGGTGCTAGTATCAATTTGATGCCGCTAGCAGTGTATGACAAATTGGGTTTGGGAGCTCCTAAACCAACGTCCATGAGAGTGATGATGGCGGACCGTTCGGTAAAGCGACCCGTAGGGATATTGTCTGATGTGCTGGTCAAGATTGGTAAGCTTATATTCTCGGCCGACTTTGTGATCTTGGATTGCGAGGTGGATTTCGAAGTTCCCATAATCTTGGGACGACCGTTGCTAGCTACCGCGAGAGTGTTGGTTGACATGGAGAAAAATGAGCTGACCTTCCGATTGAACAATGAATTGGTCAAGTTCGATGTGTCCAAATTGATGAAGTAACCAAGTGACATGAGGGTGGTCGCGGTCATCAATACCATTGAGGAACCTCCTGCGGATGTGCACCTTGAGGAGAAGTGTCTGGTTGAAACTCTAGCTGTTGTAAGAAGGATGGTGCGAGAGAGGAAACATGTAGAGGAAGGCGGTGAAATTAAATCGAGAAAACGAAAACACCGCAAGAGAATCTGCAAAGAAAGAGCGAAGAAGTTGTCGCGACTAGCGATGGAGCCCAAAGAGGAAGCTGGAACGCCACACTCCATTGAGTTCTCTTGTTTTGGAGACCCAGGCGGTCTCCAACATCATTCCAGAATCTAAGTCATATCGACTTCACAGGTATTCCTTTATTCTCACAGCTTTTAGTTTTCATATGTATGCATTGGGGACAATGCATGAGTCTAAGTTGAGGGTGTTGGGAAACCTGTGAGTCACCACCGAGGGTTTTTGTTGCCGATTTCTTTTCCCTCCGGTGTGCTATCTAGTAGAACCGGCATGTTTAGGTTGTTTGTTTTAAATTATATTTTTTTTTAGTGTCTATAGCAAGCATGTGTTGTTCTTGTCTAAAAATGAGGCCCCTTAAAAAATTTCTGGTTTTGAGCTTATGTTGAAACGATTGACTGTTGGGATCCTTGTATGTCATTGTGTGATTATGAGTAGAATGAGTATGCTTAAGCCGAGCGATTGTTTGATAGTTGGTAGCGATATAGTTTCTTGGTGCCAAGAGCGTGTGAGATTATTGTCATAAATTCTTACTCTGTGCATGCATCTAGAACTTGCCCGGTCTATTTTGTTAAGTTTGAAGTTTGGTTGCTTAGGAAAGGATCACAGGCCCTTTTTGATGCAGTCCACTTAGCCTATATGACCGTCCAAATGCAAATAGTCCCTTGATCCCTGTTTGAGCCATAATTGACCTTGTTTTTCAATAACCTGTCACCATTCCTGTTTAACTTTGAATCCCTATTTTGGCCCTGGTCCTTCCTTGGACATCGTGCACCTCAACGTAGGCAAAACAACCTAAGTTGAGGGTGGCTACTATAGAGGTAAACCCTGTTTTGGCCCTGGTCCTACCAATGGACATTGTGCACCTTGACGTAGGCAATCAGCCTAAGTTGAGGGTGGCTACTACAGTGGTAAAGGAGAAGAAAAAGAGGATGGAGATGATTGTTGTTGAATAGAATGAAAATCCGGGTGTGCGCCTAAGAAAAGAAAAGAAAAATAAAGAAAGATGAAAAGGATCGAAAAAGAAACAAAAAGAATTGTCAATAAAGAGGCCGCACCTGTATCTAGAATCAAGGAAACAAAAAGGTGAATGAGGATGGATAATGTGAAGTCACGTGGTGATAAGATGTAAATGGTTCCAAGGAGGGCTTAGTCACTAACCCCTAAATGTATCCTACCTGCACCCGAAGCCTCATTACAAGCCTAAACAAGTCCTGTAGTGATCCTGAGTAGCTTTCTGAAGAATTGAAATAGAATAGTAAGGGCAAGCCTATGGTATCGCATGTACATTGCTTGAAATCATTGTGAGTGTGAGCGCTTACCTAGTCCCAAATCTTGTGTGTGGGATTTCTTTGTGGTGAGGGCACCAAGATGTCTATATTGTCTATTGATTGTTAGGTTAGCTACGCGTGTGTATGCATAATATTCTATCATATCGGAATGACATGTTTGGATCCTTGCAAGTTAGTGTTTCATACATTCGTGTGCTACGAGGGAGCTTGATTTAATTGAATAAGTTTGAATGACCATGAGTTGCTATAGACATGAATTCTTGTTCTTAGTTGAGTCGTTTGATTGTTTTATGTTATGTTGCTTGAGGACAAGCGAACGTTTTAAGTTGAGGGTGTTGATGTGACGCTAATTTACGTCACTTTCGACTCCTTTTTACTAAGAACAATCGTACGTTTTCAAGCAACCGTTGTTGTTTTTAATGTTTTTATGTTGTATTTGTAGGAAATGGAAGCAAACACGAAAACGGAAGAAAATACGAGAAAAACGAAGTTCTGCCTAAGAGTGACGGCCTGAGTGACGGGCCGTCACACATGTGACGGTCCGTCACTGGGACCGTCACACCAAGGCAGACTTCCAGGCGGCACCACTGCCTAGCAGTGACGGTCCAGGCGACGGTCCGTCACTGCTGTGACGGTCCGTCACCCTTGGCCGTCACGCTTAGGCAGTGACTCAGTCGGCGACCCGCGTTTTTGGGGATTCCTAGCCCGTTTTGGAATTGGTTTCTATTACTCCTATAAATACCCCATGTTAGGTTATGTTAAAGGTGTCGAATATTATTTTAAATTATTCTCCCATTAGTTTAAACAAGTTTTTAAGTCGTTTTTGAGAGCAAACAAGACGATTCATTTGTATTGAACTCGTGTTCTTGATTCTTTCGTGAGTTCTTGGTATTTCTTGCTCTTGGATATTGGAAGATTGATTGTTTCATTATATTGTAAGACTTTTCTTCCCTTTATTATGAATACAACTATTTTCTCTTATTTATCGAGCATGAGTAACTAAAACTCCCGCAACTAGGGTTGTGGGAGCCATGGCAAACGTAGCAATATAGATTCCGGGTAGCGTTGGGTTCGATATATGTATTGTCATGTTGTTAATCATTCAATTAGTCACGTTTTCTAGTGGTTGCAAACATTAGAACATGCCTAGGTTTAATTTGCTTGAGTAAAGAAGTTAAAACCGGGAAAACTTGATTAACGACAAGGATTCGAGACTACCAACTCTCGTCTTAAAGATTAATGCCGTAACTGGATTAGTCTACTTGATGTTAGGATTGCTAAGCTAAAAAGCACATCTTTTCGAGGTCGAAAGAATAGAAAAGGAAATTTGTTTACTTGGTCGAGAGACGTTTAGACGATACAATAGACGCAATCACATCGTGACACACATATAGAAAGAACCCGGTTAAGCCTAGAATCGACATTGTTACAATGCCATGGTGAACACGTCCTTAGTTCATCCTCTCATACTGATTTAAACTCCTACGTTTATTATTTGTTTTGTTTACACGTTGATTACAAACCCCCCCCTTTATTTACTGGAAACGATTGACAACTAGTCACAAAATTCACTAAAGTCTTAATCTGCACCATATTCTCTGTGGGATTCGACCCCAACCTTGTTGGGTTCTTTACTTGACAACGATCGCTTACGCTTCATTAATTTGAGGTGTAGTTTGAGCGTTATCAGGTATTTTGAACGAAATTTTTCGTAAGCATCCGTGATGACCTATTTAATGGCGCGCGTGGGTTCGGAGGGGAAAACATGCGTTTTTTGGATTTCAAACGTTGCTCGGAATGGAAAATAGGGATTTTTCATTTTTTTTCGTGTGTTATAGTCCATGGATTTTGTGTGATATATGCGTCCGGCGTTACTTTGGATGAAATATTTTGTGGGCGTCCGTGACGACCTAATTAATGGCGCGCGTTATTTCGGAGGGGCAAACGTGGGCTTTTTAGATTTCAAACATGGGTCGAAACGGGAAATAAGGATTTTTTAGTTTTTTCATATGTTATAGTCCATGGATTTTGTGTGATATGTGCTTCCGGCGGTATTTTGGCCAAAAATTTTTGTGGGCGTCCGTGATGATCTATTTAATGGTGCGCGTTGGTTCGGAGGAGCAAACGTGGGCTTTTTGGATTTCAAACGTGGCCCGGAATGGGAAATAGGGATTTTTCAGTTTTTTCGTGTGTTATAGTCCATGTATTTTGTGTGATATGTGCGTCCGGCGGTATTTTGGCTGAAATTTTTTCTTGGGCGTCCGTCATGACCTATTTAATGGCGCGCGTTGGTTCGTAGGGGTAAGCGTCGGCATTTCAGATTTCAAACGTGGCCCGGTACGGGAAATTGGGTTATTTTTTATTTTTTCGTGTATTATAATCCATGGATTTTGTGTGATATGTGCGTCCAGCCATACTTTGGCCAAAATTATTCGTGGTCGTCCGTGACGACCTATTTAATGGCGTGCGTTGGTTTGGAGGGGTAAACGTGGGCTTTTTGGATTACAAACGGGGCACGGAACGGGAAATATGGATTTTTCAATTTTTTGGTGTGTATAGTTCATGTATTTTGTGTGATGTGTGCGTCCGGCGTTATTTTGGCTGAAATTTTTCGTGAGCGTCCATGAAGACCTATTTAATGGCGCGTGTAAGTTTAGAGGGTCAAACTTGGGCTTTTTAGATTTCAAACGTGGCTCGGAATGGGAAATAGGGTTTTTTTCGATTTTTTCGTGTGTTATAGTCCATGGATTTTGTATGATATGTGCGTCCGGCGGTATTTTGATCAAAATTTTTTGTGGGCGTCCGTGACCACCTATTTAATGGTGCGCATTGGTTCGGAGGGGCATACATGGGCTTTTTGGATTTTGAACGTGGCCCGAAATGGGAATAGGGATTTTTCAGTTTTTTCGTGTGTTATAGGCCATGGATTTTGTGTGATATGTTCGTCCAGCAGTATTTTAGCCGAAATTTTTTGTGGGCATCCGTGACGACCTATTTAATGACGCACGTTGGTTCGTATGGGCAAACGTGGGCTTTTTGGATTTTAAACGTGACCCGGAATGGGAAATAGGGGTTTTTTTAGTTTTTTCGTGTGTTATAAGTCCATGGATTTTGTGTGATTCGTGCGTCCGGCGGTACTATGGCCTATTTTTTTTTGTGGGGGTCCGTCACGATCTATTTAATGGTGCCCGTTGGTTCGGAGGGGCAAACATGGGCTTTTTGAATTTCAAACGTAGCCCGGAACGGGAAATAGGGATTTTTCAGTTTTTTCGTGTGTAATAGTCCATGGATTTTGTGTTATATGTGCGGCCGGCGGTACTTTGGCAAAAAAAATTTGTGGGCATCTGTGACGACCTATTTAATGGCGCGTCTTGGTTCAGAGGGGCAAACGTGGATTTTTTGGATTTCAAACGTGGCCCGGAACAGGAAATAAGGATTTTTTGGTTTTTTCGTGTGTATAGTCCATGGATTTTGTATGATATGTGCGTCCGGCGGTATTTTGGACAAAAATTTTCGTGGGCGTTAATGACGACCTATTTAGTGGCGCGCATTGGTTCGGAGGGACAAACGTGGGCTTTTTATGTTTCAAACGTGGCCCGAAATGGGAAATAGGGTTTTTTCAGTTTTTTCGTGTGTTATAGTCCCTGGATTTTGTGTGATATGTGCGTCTGACGGTATTTTGGCCATATTTTTTTGTGCGCGTCCATGATGAATTATTTAATGGTGCGCGGTTCGTAGGGGAAAACGTTGGCTTTTTGGATTTCAAACGTCGCTCGGAATGGGAAATAGAGATTTTTCTTTTTTTTCGTATGTTATAGTCAATGGATTTTGTGTGATATGTGCGTCCGGCTGTATTTTGGCTGAAATTTTTCGTGGGCGTCCGTGACGACCTACTTAATGGCATGCGTTGGTTCGGAATGGCAAACGTGGGCTTTTTGGATTTCAAACGTGGCCCGGATCGGGAAATAGGGATTTCTCAGCTTTTTCATGTGTTATAGTCCATGGATTTTGTTATATATGTACATCCGGCGGTATTTTGGCCAAATTTTTTTGTTGGCGTCTGTGACGACCTATTTAATGGTGTGTGTTGGTTCAGAGGGGCAAACGTGAGCTTTTTGGATTTCAAACGTGGCCCGGAATTGAAAATAGGGATTTTTTGGTTTTTTAATGTGTTATTATAGTCCATTGATTTTGTGTAATATGTGCGTCCGGCCGTATTTTAGCCAAAAAAATTTATGGGCGTCCGTGATGACCTATTTAATGGTAGGCGTTGGTTCGGACGGGCAAACGTGGGCTTTTTGTATTTCAAACGTGGCACAGAACGGGAAATAGAGATTTTTCAGTTTTTCTGTGTGTTATTGTCCATTGATTTTGTGTGATATGTGCGTCTGGCGGTATTTTGGCCAAAAATTTTTGTGGGCGTCAATGACGACCTATTTAATGGTGCGCGTTGGTTCGGAGGGGCAAACGTGGCCCAGAATGGGAAATAGGGAATTTTTAGTTTTTTCGTGTGTTGTAGTCCATGGATTTTGTGTGATATGTGCGTCCGGCGGTACTTTGGCCGAAAGTTTTGGTTGGTGTCCGTGACGACCTATTTAATGGCATGCGTTTGTTCGGAGGGGCAAACGTGAGCTTTTTGTATTTCAAACGTGGCCCGAAACAGGAAATAGGGGTTTTTCAGTTTCTTCGTGTTTTATATAGTCCATAGATTTTGTGTGATATGTGCATCCGGTGTTAGTTTGGCCAAAATTTTTTGTGGGCATCCGTGACGACCTATTTAATGGCGCGCGTTGGTTTGGAAGGGCAAACGCGGGATTTTTGGATTTTCAACGTGCCCCAGAACGAGAAATAGGGATTTTTCGGTTTTTTCGTGTGTTATAGTCCATGAATTTTATGTGATATGTGCGTCCGGCGGTATTTTGGCCGAAATATTTCGTGCGCGTCCGTAAAGACCTATTTAATGGTCCGCATTAATTCGGAGAGGCAAACATGAGCTTTTTGGATTTCAAACGTGGCCCGGAATGGGAAATAGGGATTTTCGGTGTTTTCGTCTGTTATAGTCCATGGATTTTGTGTGATATGTGCGTCCGGCTGTATTTTGGCTGAAATTTTTCGTGGGCGTCCGTGATGACCTATTTAATGGCGCGCGTTGGTTCGGAGGGGCAAACGTGGGCTTTTAAGATTTCAAATGTGGCCGGAAACGGGAAATAGGGATTTTTTGGTTTTTTCGTGTGTTATAGTCCATGGATTTTGTGTGATATGTGCGTCCGGCTGTATTTTGGCTGAAATTTTTTGTGGGCGTCCATGACGACCTATCTAATGACGCGTGTTTGTTCGGTGGGGCAGACATGGGCTTTTTGGATTTCAAACGTGGCCCGGAATGGGAAATAGAGATTTTTAAATTTTTTTCATGTGTTATAGTCGATGGATTTATTGTGATATGTGCGTCCGGTGGTACTTTGGCCAAAAATTTTTGTGGGGGTCCGTGACGACCTATTTAATGGCGCGCGTTGGTTCAAAGGGGCAAACGTGGGCTTTTTGGATTTCAAACGTGGCCCGAAAAGGGAAATAGAGATTTTTCGGTTTTTTCGTGTGTTATAGTCCATGAATTTTGTGTGATATGTGCGTCCGGTGGTATTTTGGCCGAGATTTTTCGTGGGCGTCCGAGATGACCTATTTAATGGAACGTGTTTGTTCGGAGGGCCAAACGTGGGATCTTTGGATTTCTAATGTGGCCCGGAATGAAAAATAGGGATTTTTCAGCTTTTTCGTGTGTTATAGTCCATGGATTTTGTGTGATATGTGCGTCCGGCGGTACTCTGGCCGAATTTTTTTGTGGGCGTCCATGACGACCTATTTAATAGCATGTGTTGGTTCGGAGGGGAAAACGTGGGCTTTTTCGATTTCAAACGTGGCCCAGAACGGGAAATTGGGATTTTTCAGTTTTTTCGTGTGTTATAGTCCATGGATTTTGTGTGATATGTGCGTCTGGCGGAATTTTTGCCAAAATTTTTCATGGGCGTCCGTGATGACCTATTTAATGGCTCGTGTTGGTTCGGAGGGGTAACCGTGGCTTTTTTGGATTTCAAATGTGGCCCGGAATGGGAAATAGGGATTTTTCAGTTTTTTCATGTGTTATAGTCCATTGATTTTGTGTGATATGAGCGTCCAGCTGTATTTTGGCCGAAATTTTCTGTAGGCGTCCGTGACGACCTATTTAATGGCGCCCGTTGGTTTGGAGGGGCAAACGTGGGATTTTTGGATTTCAAACGTGGCCCGGAATGGGAAATAAAAATTTTCATTTTTTTCGTATGTTATAGTCCATGGATTTTGTGTGATTTATCTGTCCGGCGGTACTTTGGCCGAAATTTTTCATGGGCCTCCGTGACGACTTGTTCAATGGCTCACGTTGGTTCGAAGGAAAAACGTGGGCCTTTTGGATTTCAAACGTGGCCCGAAATTGAAAATAGAGTTTTTTTGGTTTTTTCGTGTGTCCATGGATTTAGTGTGATATGTGCGTCCGACGGTATTTTGGCCGAAATTTTTCATGGGCGTCCGTGACGACCTATATAATGGCGCATGTTGGTTCGGAGGGGCAAACGTGGGCTTTTTAAATTTCAAACTTGGCCCGAAACGGGAAATAGGGATTTTTTGGTTTTTTCGTGTGTTATAGTCCATGGATTTTGTGTGATATGTGCGTCCGGCGATATTTTGACCAAAATTTTTCGTGGGCGTCTGTGACGACCTATTTAATAGTGCGCGTTGGTTCGGAGGGGCAAACGTGAGCTTTTTGGATTTCAAACATGGCCTGGAACAAAAAATAGGGATTTTTCAATTTTTTCGTGTGTTATAGTCCATGAATTTTGTGTGATATGTGCGTCCGGCGGTACTTTGGCCAAAAAATTTCATAGGCGTCCGTGAAGACCTATTTAATGGTGCGTGTTGGTTCGGAAGGGCAAACGTGGGCTTTTTAGATTTCAAACGTGGCCCGAAATGAAAAATAGGGATTTTTTGATTTTTTCGTGTGTTATAGTCAATGGATTTTGTGTGATATGTGCGTCCGGTTGTACTTTGGCTGAAATTTTTCGTGGGCATCCGTGACGACCTATTTAATGGAGCTATTTGGTTCGGAGGGGCAAACATGGGCTTTTTGGATTTCAAATGTGGCCCGGAATGGGAAATAGAGATTTTTTGGTTTTTTTGTGTGTATAAGTCCATGGATTTTGTCTGATATGTGCGTCCGGCGGTATTTTGGCCAAAAAATTTTGTGGGCGTCCGTGACGACCTATTTAATGGCGCGCGTTGGTTCGGATGGGCAAACGTGGGCTTTTTAAATTTTAAACGTGGCCCAAAATGGAAAATAAAGATTTTTTGGTTTTTTCGTGTGTTATAGTTCATGAATTTTGTGTGATATGTGCGTCCGGTGGTATTTTGGCCGAAATTTTTCGTGGGTGTCCGTGATGACCTATTTAATGGCGCGCGTTGGTTCGGAGGGGTAAACGTGAACTTTTTGGATTTCAAACGTAGCCCGAAATGGAAAATAGGGATTTTTCAATTTTTTGGTGTGTTATAGTCCATGGATTTTGTGTGATATTTGCGTCCGTCGGTACTTTGGCCAAAATTTTTGTGGGCGTCCGTGACGACCTATTTAATGGCGCGCGTTGGTTCGGAGGGGTAAACATAGGCTTTTTGGATTTTAAACGTGGCCCGAAATGGAAAATAGGAATTTTTTGGTTTTTTCGTGTGTTATAGTCAATGAATTTTGTGTGATATGTTCGTCTGGTGGTACTTTGGCCGAAATTTTCGTTGGCGTCCGTGACGACCTATTTAATGGCGCGCATTGGTTCGGAGGGGCAGACATAGGTTTTTTGGATTTCAAACATGGCCCAAAATGGTTAATAGAGAGAGATTTTTCGGTTTTTTCGTGTGTTATAGTCCATGAATTTTGTAACACTTTTATACACGAATGATTTACGTACCTCCTAACCAACTACCAAACATGATATATTACTTATGCATGAATTAATACCTACATAACTCACATCTAAACCAGCTACCAAACGATCCCTTATAACACAAATATTCTTACTTTGCATCACACGTGCAACCCTCTAATTAGGTAATTGATTAATTAAAGAAACCAGCATTATTAGCAAGATTTTGATTCTCTTAAGTCTTAATTAAGGATTAGTCACATGTTTAACAGCCAAGCAGGTCACATGGGCCAGATATTGTAAGAATATCAATGTAAAGCTGGCCCCATGATACGGTCCACTAAACTCAGTTTCTTGGCAATTGTTGCACATGTATGATTGCACGTGTGGGTATCTTTTAAATGATTTTTTTTGGTTTTCGATTTGATGTTCGATACTCGCATTATATTGAAATCCGATTAATTTGAATTTATATTGCATAAGATTCCTCCAAAAAAGCATTTTCTATCAAAAAAAAATTTATATTCAAAGCTCGAAATCAAACTTTCTGATTAAGAAAGGAGTGGCATCATTCACTACACAACATCCTTTGTATTGTGCACGTAGAAATCATCTTAAAGCTAAAGTTAATATAGAATCTCTTAACTATTGATGTATTGGTGGTTAAACTTATAATTACTCTCTCCGTTTAAGAGAAGAAGATTAGTAGGTAATTAAGTGTTATTTCGCTTTTCAATAGAGTAGGATTTGGAGATAGTTTGGAGCGTCATGTTTATCGTAATATTAGCTTTATTCATGTAATTTATGGTTGTTTATATATATTATCATTTGTTGTTTAATTTATTATGTTTAGATGATCGTACTATATTGCTGATGTTATTGTTCTTTGCATGTTTTTTTCTGCTCCAATACTATTTTGATTTGCTTTATTTAAGTTGAGGGTTTTTCAGAAACATGTTCTCTATTTTCACAAGGTAGAGATGAGATATGCATATGCTCTACCTTCTCCAAACCTCACTTTGTAAGATTTTGTTGAATATGATTATTGTACTTATTACTTAACATATTAAAAGAAAGAAATATGTTTTATTCTTAATATTAACTATTCATTTTAAATACAACAACAATAACAAACGCTCCGTACAATCTCACCAATGAATTTTATGGAGTATATAATATACGTAAATTTTATCTTTATCTTAATAAATAAAGAAATTATTTTTGATAAACTCTCGATTCCAAAAAAGTACGTAGAACTAAAATAACAATAAAAGGTGATGAAGGGAATATTGCTATCCCAATTTCTATGTACCTCTTTTTTATTTGTTTACAAAAAATATATATGTAAGTCATTTTTATATTATAATAATAATAATAATAATAATAATAATAATAATAATAATAATAATAATAATAATAATAATAATAATAATAATAATAATAATAATAATTATAATAATAATAATAATAATAATAATAATAATATAATAATAATATAATAATAATAATAATAATAATAATAATAATATAATAATAATAATAATAATAATAATAATAATAATAATAATAAAAGGTCATCTTGACCAGGGTGATGCACGTGTGGATACACGTATGTTACATGTGTGTCTTGCTGTACTGTACTTAGGTGTGCCACGTAGGATGCAACTTGATTAAAATAATACATTATCGCTAATCATATATTATTCTCTCAATCGGAATAATTGGACTGTGACGCTTGTTACTAAAATTGTTGAAGAGATGAAATACAATTAAAGGCATCGTCTTTTTGATTAGAGATTGAATTAATCATCAAAAGAAGAATTAAGCTAAAAATTATAATATATTCTTGAAAATTAAATTTCTATTGAAGAAAAGCAAATAAAAAACTTTCATAAAATTGAAAATAAAGTTTTCATTATGTATATGTTAAATCATTAATTAGTAATTGTTTCTAATTTTCAAAAGAAAAATTTCAATTGTGTTAAACTTTTTCAGTTATCAACTATAAAATTTTCAAACTAATACTGTTATTACAAGGAGGTTTGACGATTGAATTTTTTTGACATTATAATATATAGAAAATTAAATTTTGAAAATAGAAAATAATTAAGGGTCGTTTGGTAGCTGGTTTGGAGTGAATTATACCTGTATTAAATCTTGCATAAGTAATACCATATTTGGTAGCTAGTTAGAAGATAAATTATTCATGTATAAAATTAATACGGTGTTTGATTTGTAATTTGAAAACCCACATAACTTATACATATATAACTTATGAGGGAATTTATGTATTATATTATGCAGGATAGAAGGTGGAATAAGTAATATATATATAACTAATATGAATAACTAATCCCTTGCATAACTAATACATGCATATATAATACATAAATTTCCTCATAATTAATTCTTATATTACTAATACATGTATAACTCTAACCAGCTACCAAATAACTCGGTGAACAATTATTGGAGGTTTAGGGGGACACATGGGACAGCTACACTCCACCTGTGGGGACACCCTTTCCCCTAGGCCTCCTACATTTGCCGGCCCCTAATCCATTTATTAATCATGATTTCTATTTCCTTAATCTATGTTGTTAATATTTTAGTGTTGGATGAAAACAAACAGTATCTAGGGTCACCGAGGAAATAATCCTAAATAGGAAAACATAAAAATTAGGGATCAGAATAAACGGATAGAGCCATCATAATTCTAGTGATCATTGAGTACAAGCTTGGGTTTATTATACTAATATTATTGTATGCTTCAATTTTATCACTATTGTTATTTTCTTTACTTTGAATATTTGAATATCTTCAATATTTATACCGTCAATATTATTCTTTTTTCAATATTTTATTATAATTTTTTATTCTTGTATTTAATAAATTTTTGTTATTACTTATACATAAATTATCCTTTTAATTTTTCTACCAGACAACTATGCTAGTATACTAATTATTGGGTGTCCACGAATGGCTAAATTAATTTTGAAATAAAGAAGACACTCATATTTTATATTTATAGTGTGAATTTATTTATAATCATAGAAATCATAGTCATCATTAAATAATTATTTATGTGGAGCCTTAACAAAATAGGGTTAATTAATAATAATGATTAGGTCATGTTTACCGGTTTCTTGTTTAACTTCTTGTGGACAGTCCTCAGACAACATAACTATTTTAAGGAAAAGGAAAAAATAAAGAAACAATCATAGACTCTAGGCTGAGTTTTCAACTTTCTGAAAAAAAATCAAGTCTCAATTTTTAAAAGAAATCATTGCAAAAAAAGAAGAAACCATTGTGGAAAAAATCTTATAATAAGAGTTAATTCGACTTTAATTATTTCGATAATCAAACTACTTATTGTTATTTAAAGGATGTGTAAAGTTCAAAATAGATGAGTTAAGAACACGAGGAATAGATAAGGCTAAGGAAGGGGAGGGGATGAAGATGGGACCAATAATAATTGTGGTACGTAAAATGATAAGTATTCCTTCATTCTTATTCATAATTTCATATTCGAGTTTTCCGGATACAAAATTACTTTTGTTAGGAACCGTTTTACTCCAAATATAAATTGAATAAGTAAAAGTGAACAAAAAGAATAAAAATAAACTTGAACTTTAATATCTCACTCTTAATAATTAAATCAATAATTGAATTGTTAATAAAAATAAAATCTCGAATCGTTAATGATTAATAATCGACAAATTGTTAAAAAAAAAATTATGATAGAGGGGTAGGTGTGGGGGTGGGGTGGTGGGTGGGGGTGGGGTGGGGGGTTTGAAGAGATGTGATAGTAAAAGAGAGTTCAAATGATTGTATAAAGATGTCTATGTCGGGTAAACAAGGGACAACAGGGCACAACACGCACGTGCACTTATGTTTTGTGGGACCCACCCACACGAACAACACAATGGCCATTGTTCGTGCGGTGTATACGCAGTTTTATTTCTATCTCTTAAAAATATTGAAATTATTATTCATTGATTCTTGACTCAAGTAAAAAATATCGCAAAACAAATGCATAAAATAAATATAGTAGTGAAAAAAAATTGTATTGAAATAATGAAAATAAAAATAATGGCAATAACAAACAATATAATAACTGAAGCAAAGAAATAACATATAATACTAAAATAGAAAAAAATAAGATAATAGAAAAGTAAGAATAACAATAAATGAGAAGGAAACTAGATAAATACTTTACTACTTCCTATCATTCAACTCTAATCTTCGACTTTTATATCTTTCTATATATATATTTAGAATCATGTATTCGATAAGTTGCATGTGATCGATCATATCTCTTCAAGACTTTTTCTTTCTCCCTTCACTTCCCCACGTGAATTCCACTCTTCTTGTCTCCTAGTCTCTTCACCCCTCTGTCTCCTTCCTTATCCTTTTTCAGTATTTTTCTGTCTCAATTTATGTAACGAGTTTGACTCAACATATATAGTATAATTTTATAAGGTAAAATAATAAAAAGATAACGTATACATAGATTTTATCTTTATTTTACTTAGATAGAGAGATTGAAATATTCTCATTAACTCATTGGATTTCTTATGTTTAAGAAATCCATTGTTCATTACTTACATTTATATTATTTTTACTCACTCATATGTTATAGAATAAAAACTAAAGGAATTTAACTTTCATCATAATTGTTTTCACACTTTTTTGAAACAATAGCCACCTTTATATATCCACTATATATTTGACCATCACCAAAGTACTTTCCACTAATTGATTAATTTGGCCAACAGATTGATTGCATTCATTGAGCCAAAAGTAAGTGTGTACATCTTAAAATTAAACATTTTTTTGTCTAGGTTCAATTGGTCTATAGTGGTCCTCTTGTCACATTGGTCCTACATTAAACTCAATTGAGAATGTAATTATTTGAAAATAGACTTTGGGAACATAGAGGTACATTGCCCCATAATTTTTGATGTAAACCTTTGTTATTGTTACATCGCAATAAAATGAATATGATCTCTTCATTCTTAATCAGAAGCTTTAGTTTTAACGCGTGATATTTTTGTATGTTAGAAATGTCCTTGTACTATAGACCGATCATATAGTTGAACATAAATCGATCGATGTGTGATTTTTCTTTTCTTGTTGTGTGCCTTTTCAAGTCTTTTTTAGAAAAGAACAAGTGTAAATATATTAAATTATGACACGAATTTGAATTAATCAAATTACATTATAAATATCGAACACCGAGTGAACAAACTAACAAAGAGATAGGGATACACAATAATTGGTGGCTCTCTATCACACTAGCCAGCTTGTCTCCATTATTAACTTTCCTCATTCACTCATATCAATTTCAATAAATAATGATTTTTTTCATTTCAAAAGAATAATGATTTTAGTGACATACTTTTGATCAAAATTGTCAACAAAGTATATACAAGAGAAAAATTAATTCAAAATTTCAATGGTATGAGCATTAAATTATCTAATTTTGGTGTAAATGTAAGTATAAATTCTTTAAAATTCTAAAATAAATTTGAAAATTACGAATAAAAATACTATAATTGTGAAAAATAAATTAAAGTCATATGATTTCTTAAATATTAATAAAGTCATATAAAATAAAATCGAAGTAGTAACTAAAATGATATGCTACTTAATAATTGAAAAGTTTAATTATTTGTATTAGTTTATAGAAAAAATCCATAAATTTTCACAAAGAAATGCAAAAATTCAAGTGTATGTTGCAATCATGTATGATATGATTTGATGGTTGCCTAATATATGTCTCAATGCATTGAAGTTGAAATGTAAAAAAATAAAAAAATGATGTATTTATTATGTAAAAAAATTTAAATTAGATTACCCTTATTTATTACTCCTCTTTGTTGAATACTTCTCTTTTTTTTGCACTATAAATCTTTACATATTTATAATTAAGGGTAAGTGAAAATAAATAACTAATTATGTCTTGATTTTTTAAAATGACATGTATTATTCTCTCCGGACTATTTTACTTGTCACATATTTGATTTACACGTCCCTTAAGAAAAACATTAAGTAAAGAGTACTTTAGTTAAATTAATTTAACTAAATTATGTAATTTAACTAAATTATCCCTATTTATTACTCCTCTCAATTTAATGTTTCTTTCTTTTGCATCACATTAATACTCCCTCCGTTCATCTTTACTTGTCCACTATATTAAAAATAAATGTCTAATAATACTTAGATTGTTCAATTTATGAAATCAAGAGATAATTTTACACTTAGTTCCTAATTTACCCTTATCATTCATTATAGTCGTTTTCCTATTATATTTTTCAAGACATTGTATTTATTATATTCAAAGAGTAATATGGTAAAATTATTTTTCTATTTCTAGTTTCTTAAGAAGTGTGCAAAGTCAATAGTGGACAAGTATTATTGGACGGAGGAAGTATCTCTTTATATTTATGATAAGAGTAAACGTGAAAACTTACAACAAGTATTGTTGGACGGAAAGAGTATCTCTTTATATTTATGTCTTAATTTTTTAAAATGATAATAATTTTAGACCATTTATTTTTAATAAAGACGACAAGTAAAGTAATTTTAAAAGAATATAAAATATCTATTTTTAATAAAAATGACAATTATTTAGAAACGATCGAAGTATAACCTTCCAAAAGTTTGGCAAAACAAATTAAAGCCAATCCTGAACAACCAGAAAATTAATAAATGTCACTTTAGCCATAAAGTCAGCTATGCCATTAATAATTCAATCTACTCCACTTTCTTCCACCATGACAAATGAGTAAGAAAGAAAGTTAATGATGGACTCCCTCTGTTCCATTTTAATTATCACATATTTTTTTTAACACATTCTTAAACAAATATTAATTAAAAAAATTCTTGAATATTATTAATATCTTTTTTATTATTTAAAATATCACTTATTTAAAAATAAAATAAAAAAAATTAAATATCACTCATTTAAAAATAGAAAAAATATTTTTTAAAAGATATGTCAAATCAAGAGTAATACTCCCCCCCTCTATATAACCCCCTTCATTGCATTTGCACCTCTACTCATCAGTCTTTTAAACTAAATAAAATCCTACTATCTCTTTTCAATCCTCTTTGAGAAGCAATTAATTCCCCTAATTTCTTCATATTCCACTTGAAAAAACTGATTATTTTTTTCATTTCTTTTTCAAGAATCCTATACAGAAGATACAAGAGATAAATATTTGAGAGAAAAAAAAAAGATGTTGGAAAATCAAGATTTGGGATTGAGTTTAAGTCTTAGTTTTCCAGAGAACAAAACAACAAATTCTTTGCAGCTAAATTCTTGGATTGACTCAATTCCTTCTTCAGGTTTGTTCTTTTTTTTCTTCTTGATCTATAAATATCTTATAATTATAATTTATCAGTAGCAAAAAGGATTGTGGTAAAATGAATAATATTCATATATCCTTAATTAAAGATCTCTATTCAGGAAATATTCACCTCTTGAGTTACGTTGATGGTATATCGAAAACAATATTTTTATCCCCACAAAAAATAGGAGTAGCATTTCTACCCCATAAAGGACACGTCATACTCCCCAGATTTCATTGTAAGAGTATATTGAGTATATTATCGTTATTATTATTAAGTATAGAAAAAATTTCTATCAAGAGTCTATCGAAAACGTCTTTATACTACCCTCTCTACCCACAAAAGACACCTCATACTCCCCAATTCCTATTGTGAGACTATATATTTGATATCTTATTGTTATTGTTGTTGAGTACAGAATATATTTTTTTTGTTAGAAAACGCTTCTCCATAAATAGACCTTACATGATATGAAATTAGTCAGATGAATTTCTGAGATGATCACTTAATTAATAGTTATAATTTTTAAAATTATTTTTCTTTTTGATATTAATTTTTTTTAATAAAGATGTAACTTTTTAGATAATAATCATCAGTTAAGTGATCACAAATTAATCACCAATAGATACGTGACTTCCTTTCAAACCATTATGTTGTGGTGGATCTATAGTGTTGATTACAAATTTTATAATTTTTATAAAATTTAATAGATGTTTATAAATATTTGATTGCAAATATAATTATTATATTAACTTATTTTTTTTGAAAATCAGAGGATCTATGAGAAGCAACCAAGCAACCTTTCTATTTCATAGAAATAGGCATGTGATAAGGCTAAAATACGAGATTTGCGTACATTTCACCCTTTTCGAACCCCATTTGTGACACATATTGAGCATACTATTAGAAGATTATTATAAAAATTTATAAATATTAAATTCTGTATTCGCCCCTACTTTCATATGCCCAGAAGTTGAAGAAAACTTGCATTTTTGATGTATAAATTCTTTCTTTATTAATCAGAAAAAAAGGGTTTAGATATAAAAATTTATAATTTTCTCTCTAAAAACTTTCTAATAATCCAAAAATTTAATATTTTTTTTTCAGATAGGAATTTGGAGAAATGCAGAAGATTTTTGAAAGGAATAGATGTGAACAAAGTACCAACAATTACAAATACAAAAGAAGAAGAAGAGGAAGAAGTTGGAGTGTCTTCACCAAATAGTACAATTTCAAGTTTAAGTGGAAATAAAAGAAATGGAAGGGAAATAAATAATTGTTGTGAGGAATTGGAATTGGAAATGGAAATTGAAAGAGAATGTTCTAGAAGTATTAGTGATGAAGAAGATGGAGAAACTTCTAGAAAGAAATTAAGACTTACTAAAGATCAATCTGCTGTTCTTGAAGAAAGTTTCAAGGAACACAATACCCTCAATCCCGTAAGTGTTTGGTACGATAGAAGTCATTTTCAAAAAAATATTTTTTTGTATTTGATTGAGAGCGAAAAAGTATTTAGGATGAATATGGTATGATAGAAGTCATTTTCAAAAAAAAAAAAATTATTTCAGGGAATGACTTTTTTTCTTTCGACAAGAGGGAGTTGCTCGAATAGTAAGCACCCTTCACTTTCAATTTAAAGATTAGGAGTTTGAGTCGCCAAAGGAACAAAAGGGTAAGAGCTTCTAGAAAAAACTTCTTTTCTTCCGACATTTGATTGGAGAGCTAAATAATATTTCTAGAAAAAAAAATGTTTAGGGTGTGTTTGGTAAGATAAAAGCTATTTTTCAAAAAATATTTTTGGAGAATAACTCTTTTTATTTCAGTATGATATTTTCTAGAAAATGCTTAGGGTATGTTTGGTATGATGAAAGTTATTTTTAAAAAATGTTTTCGGAAGAATGACTTTCTTTCTTGCGGTCTTTGGTTGGAGAGTGGAAAAATATTTTTATTTTTTTTAAATGTTTTGGGTGTGTTTGGACTTTGGTATGATAAAAAGTTATTCTCAAAAAATGTCTTATGGAGAATGACTTTTTTTTTCTTCTTCCGGTGTTTGGTTGGAGAGTGAGCAAATATTTTCTAGAAAGAAATGTTTAGGGTTTGTTTGGTACGATAGAAGTTATTCGAATGACTTTTTCTTTCAGGTGTTTAGTTGGAGAGTGAAAAGGATATTTTTTTGAAAATGATAATAATTTAAAGTTAGTAATAATATTAGCGAATTGGGCTAGTGCGTTGATAATAATATTTAGGCCTGAATTAAAGTAACGATATGACGTTAAAATTGACTTATATAATTATTGTGATGTTTTTTTTTACAGAAGCAAAAACAGGCTTTGGCAAAGAGACTTGGATTGAGGCCTAGGCAAGTGGAGGTTTGGTTTCAAAACAGAAGGGCAAGGTGAGAATTATATTTTCCTTTCATGAGTCTTTCTACTATGCGAAATAGATTAAATTTATCCTCGTTATATTATTCGAACAAAAAATTCCCTCTACGTTACCTATAGGTTAAAAAATTCCCCCTTTCCGCTAACGATTGTCCAACGCGGAAAAAAGGTTTTGGAAATTTAGTGTGTGATGTATATAGTAGTACTATTCATGTTACTAGCATAACAATAATAATAATATACTCGGTGAAATCACACAAGGGAGGTTTGGGGTGTATGCAACCCTTACATCTCTACCTTGTGAGGGCCGAGAGACTGTTTTTGATGGACCTTCGCCTAAGGTATGAAAGGGGAAATATAGTAGTGAAGATAATAATGATAAGGGAAACTCGACAATGTTTGACTGTCTACTCATGATCTTTTATTCTAATTCTCGACTACTGTTAATTTTAATAATATATAGTTCAAATCGAAAACGATTTCAGTAACTATATTTGTCATTTTTGTTCATGCATATTTTGGGATTTTTATCTAATGGATCAAGCAATTTTTTTTAAACAGGACAAAGTTGAAGCAAACTGAAGTAGATTGTGAGTTCTTGAAGAGATGTTGTGAGAATCTAACTGAAGAAAACAGGAGATTACAAAAGGAAGTTCAAGAGCTAAGGGCATTAAAGCTATCACCTCAATTCTACATGCAAATGAACCCTCCAACCACCCTCACCATGTGCCCGTCCTGCGAGCGCGTCACGGGCCCACCTGCTTCGTCCGTATCGGGGCCCACGAGCGTCGACATTTGGGCCAACCAAATGGTCTTGGCTCGACAACGGCCCGTGCCGTTTAATCTCTGGACCGCCTCTCCCGTCCCGCACAGGCCCATCAATGCCCTAGATCCTAGGTCGTGATTTCGGCAACGACGAGAGCGCGATTTAGTCAAATGGGCTTATTACACTAAAGGACAATCTAGTGCACTAAAACTCTCGCTATGTGTAGGGTCCAGAGAAGGGCCCAACCACAAGGATCTATTGTACGCAGTCTTACCTTGCATTTTTGCAAGAGTCTGTTTTCAAGGGTTGAACCCGTGACCTCCTGGTCATATGACGACAATTTTTACCAGTTACTCCTAAGGCTCCCCTTCCAATGGGCTTATTACACTAATTTTGGAAAATCCAACAACATGATGTGTATGTATGAAAAAAATAGGTCTCAAGATAATTTGCTTTTATGATAGATCCCATCTTTTTTCTTGTATTGACCAAGCTAGGATGAGTAGTTTTTTTTTACTCTTTTTAGTATAGTAAAAAGAGGACTTTAGATGTGTAAAGTTTAATCAAGTGATATCCAATTACTCAAAAAAATCAAGTCCATATATGCATACAAAGACAGTTAGAATTATGAGTTTTTGAGTTCTAAATTTTAGATAAAACAGCTTAAGAATATGAGCCAAAGTTATTGGGTTCTCCCGAATCAGTAACATGCTTGTAGATCTACCCCGCATGCATACTCTTCGAAACATCAAAAGATATGAAACCATGTCCCTTCATTCGGTAAAATTAAAGTAGCTGCCTGCTGAAGGACAGTCAGCCCTACAAGTCGTCCAGTCCCCATCATATTCGACTGGCTTTGAACTTAGAGCACAACGTGTTCGCCATCACACTGGCTGGTGCATTGGCCCCCTTTATTACTTTTCTGATCAGCGCCTCGGGTCGGTAGCTGGGGGGGGGGGGAGTTAGGGTGGAGTGGGAAAGCAGCACCGCTTACCGAGGTATGCATTTATTAATTTAGTGAAAATATATAGTATAAATATCTAACTTTTACCCGTTTGGTTCTTCGTAGTCCTTGACATAAGTGACAAAGTCAGTTTTACTGGAAATGCTATTCGATTTTAGCATTTTTTTCTGTAATTGCAAAATACACGAGAGGCGATAGCACATGGTTCAAAACTTGATGAATAATAAGCGCGCATGTCTACCCTTGTCCATTCAAAAACCAGGCTTTTGATTATGGACGGGTTCGAACTCGTGATATATACACTAATCTACACATCACAAATTACACTGTGATACCAACATATATCATTGCAAGAGTCTTGAAACAAATCTATTTTGTATACCAACAAAGATGTACATTGTGGAATTCATAGTCTTTGTTGGTGAATATTTAAGATTACTTATATAAAATTAAGAAATAAGGGGTCATTTGGTGTGAGGGACTAAAACAAATAGTCTTGGGATAAAACAAATAGTCTAGTGATAAAATTTTGGTGTCTTGTTTGGTTGTCAAGTTCGGGATAACTTATCCCACCATTTATACCATAGTGATAGGATAAGTTATACCATATACATGGTGGGATAACTTATCCCGGAATAGCTAATCCCGTGATAACTTGTTCCCAACCAAACGACCCCTAACGTTATTCAAAAAACATATCCAAATGTCATACTGGGCTTCTTTTGCTACATGCTCTACATTTTGCAGAACAGACTCTGGTCTCTAATTTGTCAGAACACAATCTGTTTCTTGTTCTGTTTTTTTCATATAACAAATGGTTCATCAGACTCCATTAGTATCAATCAGTTCCTGCAAGTTTAGTCTCGCCTATAACAAAACATTCAAATTGGGGTATTTTAGTCCTGAGAATTCGACAAATCATTATGTTGGTATTATGTATAATATCCAATAACAATCTGTTATATACAGAGACAAGCCTTTACAAGATTCTACCGGAAGAGTAACAATATCAGAAGATGGCAATCTTGTAATCTTGAATGGACAGAAGCAGTGTTGTCAAAGGCGCGCTTAAGCCTTAAAGCGAGGCTCATAACGTGTTGGTGCTTTGCCTCGCTTAATGTGCGCCTCAGTGTTGTCATCAAGGTTCTAAGACATATTTTTCCTTGCCAATGAGCCTCTTCTGAAGAGGCGTTACTAACCAATTGATATTTCACTTCATCATAATTCGTTTTCAATTTCGTTGGTCATATATTTGTCATTCATGCTTATAACTATTAGTGTTGGACTAAACATATATATATTTCAAGTTTTCTCCCTTTGCGCCTTTTTTCATTAAAGCCCACGCTTTATTTGCGCTTTGCGCTTAAAGCCCCAACGGATCATAGAGCTTTTTTGCGATTTTTGCTTTTGATAACACTGGACAGAAGAAGAGTGTATTGTATGGTCATCCAATATTTCACCAGCTCTTGGCTACTGGAAAATTAGTTTTGAAGGACAACTACAGTGGGAAAGTTTTAGTGATCTTTCAAATTCCTTCTTGCAGCACATGTAAGTTAAGAGTACTAACACCACTAATTTATTGAAATCATGGAAAAGTCCTATAGATCCATCTGATGGGAGCTGGTATTCAACCTGAAACAATTCCTCATATGGAAGAATGGCTTACCTCATTGGCGTAGCCGGTCCATGGTTTTTATTGGAGTACCAGACATGACTTCTTTCTATTTCAGTGGATTTGAGCTAGTAAATGACAACACAGGCACCACCTACTTCTCCTATTCATATGCATATCAAGGTGATGACATGATGCACTTAGTCTTGAACTCTAACAGGATTTTTGCAGCAAAAAGATTTAAATATTGAGTGGGAAGTTACATGGGAAAGTCCTTCAAATGAGCGTGATTTTTATAGCAAGTGTGGACCTTTTGGAAGCTGTGATCCTAATAGTTCACCAATTTGCAGTTGTTTGCAAGGGTTTAAACCTGGACAAATGGATGCATCAGAAAGACTGCGATAGAGAATGAAAGAAAGGTAAGCAAGATTGGTTTTTGAAGCTACAGTCAATGAAAGTGCCAGATTTTTCGCTGTTTGGGTAAATTCAGCCAAAGAAAATTGTGAAAGTTATTGCTTGAGGAATCTCTCCTGCATAGCTTATTCATACTACATAGGCATTGGGGGAGAAGTTTAATTGATGTTGGTGGGTCTGATTTTGTTCATTCGCCTTGCGTATACTGATCAAGGTAGTACCTCTGTACACTTAAGTTTGCATTCTTTAGCTTACTGTCTAAAAACAACAATGTATGTTTAATTGAAAATTTATGTGTAATAACAGACACTTACTTTGAAATGCAGAACAAAAGAAGAAGAATAAAGTAGTCATCGGGATCATAATCCCAATAATTTGCTCAATAGTCATTGCTGTTCTGGGAATGATTTCCTGCAAACTGTTGGCTAAACGTAGAGGTAACAAGCTTATCTACAGTAGCTTTAATCAGACAAATGAGTTGATCTCACAACGTACATTTTGAATCAGGAAGCAAGAGAAAAGCGTGAGCTCTTATCAAGCAGATGATACAATCCAAGTTAAATTTGAACATCTGCCCTTGTACAACTTTGACATGCTAGCAAATGCAACTGACAATTTTCATCAGTCTAGCAAGCTTGGGCAGGGTAGTTTTGGTCCAGTTTATATAAAGTAATGTTTTGTTTGATTGAGTGTTTTATTATCTTTTTTCAGAAAAGAAATTGAAGTCATACGATATAACTGCAGGGAAAATTTCCAGAGGGACGAGATATTGCTGTGAAAAGGCTTTCAGTCTTCTGGTCGGGGCCTAGAGGAGTTTATGAATGAGCTTGGATGCCTATCTTTTTGGTTGGTTCCGTTTTCTTTTATCTACTTTTTTTTATATTCTAACTATAAAAGAAATATTTTCAAACTTTTACATTTCAGTGTACTTACAGGTGCACATTCTGAAGAGGAATACTTCCTTGATTGGAGCAAACGTGTGCTAAGTTGCTGGAACTCTCCAAAAATGTTGCCGCACCCGTGTTGGATCCTGCAAAAATGCACTACTTTTGAAAGATCTGACACGCACCCGATGACATTTTCGAAGAGTCCGAGCAACATAGAACGTGTGATCATCATTGAGGGCATCGGGCGAGGCCTCCTATACCTTCACAGGGATTCAAACTAAGGATTATCCACAGGGATTCAAAGGCAAGCAACATATTTTGGATGAATACCTGAACCCCAAAATTTCAGATTTTGGCATGGCAAGGATTTTTGCAGGCAACCAAGATCAGGCCAACACAATTAGGGTAGTTGGAACCAAGTAAGTTTGTGAATCTCACTCTCCATTTTTTCATGGAAAAGAACCAGAGAATCTGAGAATGGAACAGAAGGGACATGTTTGATGAAAAGCACACATGTCAAGACTCAAACTACTAAGAAAGGATAATATTATTAATTACAAAGAATTTTTTTTAGACAGACTAAAAGTAAAAGTAAGAAAAACAAATTAAAATGGAGAGAGGGAGTAGTAATTTCTTCTGAATTTGGATTCTTTCCCTCTCAGTTAAAGTCAGATGTTTTTGTATTTAAGGTCTGTCTTGAGCATCAGATAAGTAGACCAAACAGACATATTTCATGGATCACTCGCATATTATTACATTTGCTCGACACACAGATTATTATTAAATATGTATACAAGGAACTCTTTTCCTTTGACCTTGCCAAGAACAACTGTAGTAGAACATTTATCTTGTTATTTTTTTCTTATCATTGCAGCCAACACGACAGCCATGTCGCCGAGGTTTTTCAGGATCAGAATCACTTGATTCAAGGAAAAGGCCTCTGAGGCATCTTCTTCTGATTGTTCTGGCAGGTGTAGCTGTGAATTCTGCCTTGTGTGCCTCAAATAGTCCTGAATGTACAGGTTCTGAAGGTACACGTGGGATCGACATATGTACACCTGGATTTCTTTCTGTAATGGTACTGTTACATGAAATAGAGTTGTTGCTGCCCTGTACGTTGCAATTTACGTATGCAGCTACAGTTTGATCCTCCATAGCCTTCGCATCTTTTGATCTTTTTCCCTCCCCATCTGTAGTTGCATCAGCGCTTTCGTCAGGGTTGATTTTGTATCCTCTATGAATGTGGATTCGCCCTCCTTTTGTGGATGAGTCGGGCCCAAGTTGCATAGATGCTCCTCTATTATCACCTGCAAGAGTGATAACATTCACTGGTGTTTTTCCAGTTTCTTGCTTTCCATCTCCAACCGCTACTCTATTAAGAACCTTTGAGATGTTATCTTTGATCTCGTTGTGTAGGGGAATATGTGGCTCACTAGATATTGCAGTTTTCTGACTAGAACCAGTGGATATAGTTTTGTTACTCGTCTGAGATGCACTTGCTCTCGTTTGTCTTCCATTAGAAACAGAGTTCACCAAACTGTGATCTTTAGTAGCCTCCTCTCGCTTCACCATATCTGCTTGTGTTGATTGAACTTGTCTACTTTTTTCTTCAGCACCATAGTTTTTACCTCTTGTCTCGTGCACCACTTCCTTGGTTTCCTGAATGTTGCTAGTTGACTCTTTGAGCATCTTAGATTCACCAGTGATACTGGCAGGATGTGATTTCTCGGATGGTCCTTCTGTAGTGCCTGTCATGGTGGTGGATTTCAGCGCTGATGCTTCCGAAGGTTGCATTGCCTTGCCTGTGAAACTTACTTTTGCTTCAGAGACAGAATCTGACATGGTTGCTTTCTTAGTTTGGAGCTCCATTTGTTCTGTTGGTTCTTTCTTATCCAGAATGGGTGACCGTGCTTGTGTGGATTCGGAAGAAGGCCCTGAGATCTCTTGCAATGATTTGGGTGGTGATGTTGGCAGAATAGCTGCCTGATTCTTTTCTTGCATTTGAGTTTTTACAACAGATGGCTGGGGATCCTTGCGTGCTGGGGAGGATGTTGGAGTCGAAGCTGGTGATTGAGGATTTGAGCGAGATGATGACGGAGATTGAGACAACCGGGACTTAGTTGCTGTATCAGATGGTGAAGCTGGTGTAGATGAGATGCGGGGCTTCTTAGTTGCTTGAGGTGGTGATGAGGATTGAGTCTCGTTCCTAGATGCCCGATTCTTGGGAGAGGGAGCTGCCCCTGCAGGCCTAAATGGTGGCCTCTGAGCAATCTTCGGTGTAGTGGGGTTACTGGTACTAGTGGTGTTTTTCATGGTATCGGGTTGCTGGTTACTAGTTGGGGTTTCACCTGTGGAGAGATTGGTCATGCTGGTCATCGGTGAAGCTGGCTTAGATCCTGCAGCCAGGGGAGTTGCAGGAGAAGGAGCCGTGATGGCGTTGGGTCGAGTAGATGGTTGGCTTTCTGGTTCATCTTGAGACCAGGGAAGGCGAAAGCGAAAAGATGACCTCCGTGTTGCCATTTAACAAGAGTGTTGTTTGCGTAGGTTCGAAAATCGATATTTATTATTACTTTTCTTTTCTATGGTTTGATACAAGTTTCGTATAGACACTAATATAAATAGGTTGCCTTTTGATACCTTTGAACATTTCTAACATTACTTGGCTTCTTTACCCTCTCAAGGAATAACCATGTTTTGGGAAGTCCATATTGGAAGTTGCTTTCTTTATGAGGTCTAGCTAGCATTTAAACTCTATTAACTTTTATAAACAATTTCTAACGTTTACTCTTTCAAGCAAGACACATTTTCCTAAGATAGCCCATCTACAATAGAGCATATATACCATATTTCCTTGTCAACGATTATACAAGAGGACGAGAAAAACGAAAAACAACAACATACCCAGTGTATTCCCATCAAGTGGTGTCTGGGGAGGGTACGTAGAATGTACACATACCGTACCTTTACCTCAGAGTGAAGTAAAGAGGCTGTTTCCTATAGACCCCAGCTCAAGACAACGAAATAACCAGAAAAAGACGTAATGAAAGTACAAGAGATATAGAAAATAAACGAAAACAACAGATAGCTAACGTGTGTCATATGCCCTCTCCTAGAAGCAAAGCACAAAACTTAAATTCATAGGGAAGAGATTGTCTTTCATGACCAAGTTATTTAAGCAAAGAATTTAACTCGCAACATACCAACAAAGGGATCGAACTTTCTTCTCAAGTAGTACATATAATGTTTCATCAGCAGAGACCACTTAGTACTGTAGCCTTAAAGAAACAACCTAAGTTGATCGGACTCTCAAAAAATGTTGCCGCACCCGTGTCGGATCCTCAAGAAATGCACTACTTTTGAAGGATCCGACACACATCCGATGACATTTTTGAAGAGTCCGAGCAACACAGGAAACAACAACTCTTTTGGGCTTATAGGGCTTTGGTCTAGTGGTAGACCACAACTCGTGATGTGTGGGTTAGGACTTAGGCACGTGTCACGTGTCACGTGTCCTAACCATATGCCATTGACGCTCGAGGATTTCTTGGTTATAATTCTTTTTCTCAGTTTTGGTGTCAATTGAAGTCCTTATAATTGTTCGAACCCTGCCGCACACAAAAGCCTAGTATTTAAGCGGAGAAGGGTAGAGGGGCGGACCATTATCCATCAAGTTTCGGACCATATGCTATTGATGTTCGAGGATTTCTCAGTTGTTAAAAAAAGACTTTTTTCATTTTTGGTGTCAGTTGAAGTCCTTATAATGTTGTATATATATTACTTATAGTAGGTCAAGACCAGGGAAACTAGGCTGAAGTTTACTGCATACTGAAATAAAACTGATGTTAAATCAGGGACAAATTAAACAATGTTGTATACATCTTGGTTATATATATATTTTTTTCTCACAGTTTTGGTGTCAGTTGAAGTCCTTATAATTGTTTGAACCCTATCGCATACAAAAGTCTGGTATTTAAGTGGAGAAGGGTAGAAAGATTAGCCCATTATCCACCGACTTTTGGACTGTGTGCCCATTGTAGTTCGAGGATTTCTCGGTTATAAAAAAAATCCTCGGTTTTGGTGTCTTGGTGTCAGTTGAAGTCCTTATAGCTGTTCGAACCTTGCCGCACACAAAAGCTTTGTATTTAAGTGGAGAAGGGCAGAGGGGCATGCTCATTATCCGTCGAGCTTTGTGCCACTAATGCTTGAGGATTTCTTGGTTATTAAAAATAACTTTCTTAATTCTGGGGTCAGTTGAAGTCCTTATAATTGTTCGGCCCCTACTGCACACAAAACCCCTATATTTAAGTGGAGAATGCTATCCACCAAGCTTCGAACCATGTACCATTGTGTCAGACCATATGCCATTGACGCTCGAGGATTTCTCAGTTGTTAAAAAAAAAGGCAAATTAAACAAGTATTATGTTACAAACCAAACAGGAGAGGCCAACCCAAAAGATAGTCTGATAGGTGGGAGAACTCATTTAGCCTATAAACCCATTGACATTTCTCTATTTATCCGATGAGGGACAATTGGTTCATAACATATTAGGACATAGGATTTTGCCGATTCTTAAGCTCTCTTACAAAAGTTTTATGTCTGTTGAGAATGGTGAGTCAGAGGGTGCGCCACCCGGAATCAGGCTTGACTCTCCAAGAAGAAGCTATATATAGGCCTTGTGGAAATAAGAGGTCAGAATGTGCACTTTTAGAACTCGAGCTTGAAGTTCTCACCTTACCAACAAGTCGAGAACTATTATTATCAAAAAGCTCATGTTCTGGACTAAAGACCTAAAGTGCAAAAGTGTCAAGGAATAAAGTAACCTCCATACACTTGTAAATTATGCCCTTCGCTTTTGGTATGGTTAATCGTTAACTTATTTGCACGGTGTAACTTTCTGATGAAGGGGGGTTTAATTGAACCTCCTTTAGTACACTTCACAGATTCTTTGTTATGACCATCTGATATTACAACTTTTGTTCTGTAACAGAACAAAAGAATAAAGACAATTATGTTCATCAAGTTAAGAATACAATCATTTTTCATGAGGGAAAGCATATATTATAAAATGGGAAAAGTCATTACAAGAATAAAGTATTTCCTTCCTATATGTTTGCATTATTGATTAAAGTAATTGTATTTGCCTTCAATTTTACTTATTCTATTTACCTTCTTTTTTTCTTTTTCTTTTTGCTTTCTCTCAAAATTCTGCTATAAATAATCAACAAACACTCAGTTTAGCTTCATTGATCATCTTTGAGAGCATCATATATAGTATTCTAATCAGAAAGAATTTTTTTCTTCTTTACCTTAAGCATTATTCAATGGAAATACTTTTCAATGTTGTAGGTGGCTTTGTTGTTGAGGTGGGAAAATTGGTATCTAAATGCATCTATCCTAATATTGAAAATATTGTTCGTTTTTTGTCAAAAATTGAAAATTTAAGGGAGGAAATGAAGAAGCTAACAAAGGTTAGAGATGATATCAAAGGAGAGGTGGAAAAAGTTGAGGGAGAAGGCTATAAACCAAAACCCGATGCTGTAAAGTGGTTCGACGATGTTCACAAGCTGGAGAATGAATGGGAAACTATGCAAGAAAGCATTGCAACGGCGAAGAAGCTTGCATATAAATGTTGTCCAAATTGCAGCATTCGCTTGAAAGTCTCCACTCAAGCACGGAACATCCGAGATCAACTTTGTGGGCTAAAAGAGGTCGGAGGAAGCTTTGGATCCAATTTGCTGGTAGAAAATTACCAGGTGAGAAAAGTTGAGCACATCCCTGTAACATCAATAGAAGGCCAATCAACAGCAATAAAGAATCTCAATAAAATCCTGCAACTGTTAGAAGATGATAAGGTATTATTGGAATTAACCCAAGATTTAATTCTAAATATTTTACGAATTGATAGCTGCTAATTTCATTAATTCTCGTCTAATTAGATTTTACAGTCAAAATGTTCTTTACTCAAAAGTAGGTAATTTTTTCTATTATAAATGGGTGCTATTACATCTTTTCTTAGAAGATTAAGTTACTACAATATAATGCATATATAGCTACAGAATATGTCGTAACTAAATATGAAAAGTTTCAGGGTTAAACACTTTTGCACAAATTTTCTTTCCGTAGCAAGATGTAGCACAATTAAAAGTTAGTCACAGACTTTATGTGACCTACAACTAAGGACTAATACTTACAGCTACAAAAAATAATGTGTTGTAGCTGTAATAGTAAAAAATTCTTGCTATAGATATATACTTATAACAAATAATTTTACTCTTTTGCCATGACAAATAAAATTTATAGAAACTTTTATATTGTAGCCACAATATATTCTGTTGTGGCAAAAGACTTGATCTGTTTGCTATGAAAATTAAAAAATTATGGCTATTTTATATTTTAGTCTCATGATAATAATACTTGTATGTAGCTACGAGTTAAAAAATCTATAGCTATAAACTAAAGTATTTGCCAGAAATAATGTTGTACATAACTAAGAATTCATTCTTTTTTCCAAGAAATACATAGATTATAGCTAATTTGGTATAAAAAATGAAAATGTATAGCCATACTTTTGGTAATATATAGGTTGTGACTAAATTACAAAAATTCATTGCTATAAATTGAAGAATACTACCATAAGCATTATTTATCACAAGAATTCCTATAATGTAACCTAAAAAAAGATTTTAAAAATCCAAAATAAATTTCAACAATTTCATTACTACGAAGTAAAGAATTTTTCACTAACTTTGTTCATCGGAAAAGTTACATAACTATGTAGCTACAAAATCATTTTTGAGATTTCAAAACAATTGTCAAGTTACATTTAGAGTGTGTTTGGTATGGAGGAAAATATTTTTCTATTTTCTTGTGTTTGGTTGGTCAAAGTTTTTAAAAAATATTTTCTTTAGAAAAACAAGCTACTTGAAAAATGACTTCTTAACCCATCCCAACCCCCCTCCCCACCCTCACAACCACCACAACACCCATCCTCACCCCCTAACCCACCACCCACCCACTTCAAATTTATTTTGTACTCACCCCACCTTACCCCCCCCCCCCCACCCTAACCCATCCCAATTTTATATTTTCTTTTCATTTATTTTTAGAAAAAAATTTAACTTTTTTTGTACCCCCCATCTCCACTCCCACCCACTCCATTTTTTTAAACAAATAAATTTCAATTTTATATCCCCCAACCCACCCACCTTATCCCCTCCCCCCAAGTCACCTCACCCCATTCCAATTTTTTTTTTAAATTGCTTTTTCAATTTTTTTTGTACCCCCCCCCCCCACCAACTCCCGCTCCACCCCCCACCTAATTCAATTTTTTTTAAAAACACTTATATTTTTTTTAAAAAAATACATAAATATTTGTTCCCTACCCCCACCCCACCCCCGCAACCCCAACCTGCCCCTTAAAAGATATTTTCTACTCTCTAACCAAACACCAGAAAATATTTTTTCATTCATCAATCAAACACTAGAAAATATTTTTCACTCAGCAACCAAACATGAGAAAATAAGTAAGAAATTAACTTATTTTCCATAAAAATAGTTTTTAGAAAAATATTTTCCTTCGTACCAAACACACCACTAATTGCATTTTACAATTTTGAGAATAGTCACAATATACAATTCTTTTAAGATATCGTCTTGTTTGAGTTCAAAGCAGCATAGTCTTCCTCTATCTCTCCTTCAACGATCTTCAATTGCGCCTTAACTTGATCAACATCCTAGTTTGTCATTTATATGCTCTTTTTCCATTAATATATCTATCAATAATGATAAAGTACATTAGCACCAAGAAAATCAAGACCAACTGGTTATATAATTTCAAGGAGAAAAAAATTATATTCCTTAGATAATTCTTTAACTAAAATTTTTAACAAATAAAACAAGAAAAAGTGCAAAGCAACCAAAGAAGTAAACAAACCTATAAACTTTATATACTTCTTAAATCTATAAATATAGATCTCAAGTTTCAGTACAACAACAATAACATATTCAGTTTAATTGAGTTTTAAAATTTTGACCCATTAGCCTTTGTATTTTCTTTACTTATTATTATACATATATATTTTTTTTTATGTTTTTTTAATCAATGCGTATTATTATGTAATAACTAAAGAATATAACAATTGTACAAAAAAACCGAATAGAAAATATAAAAATTATATTAATTTAAAATATTTTTTTCTACTTCGTATATTGGAGTAGGTCTGTGTACACTCTACTTTTTTCATATCTCACTTTGTGGGACTACACTAGTTATGTTGTTGTTCTATTATATAAATTTAAAATAATTTATATAGATTAGAATGTCATGTTTAAAATAGAAAATTTTAAAATAAAATTAAATTATCAATATTAGAAAATCTGTCTAATTTATCTTATAAAATCAGAGAATGAGATTAAAAGTTTATAGGTTTGTTTACTTCTTTGGTTGCTTTGCGCTTTTTCTTGTTTTATTTGTTAAAAATTTTAGTTAAAGAATTATCTAAGGAATATATTGCAATTATTAAAAAATTTATGAATATTTTTAAAAGAATAAGTGCTTACATATAAATAAATCATGCAGTTATTTTAAAATAATAAAGTATCAAGTATACATAAATATCTTTATAACTTTCAATAAAAAACTGATAATCATTTTTTGAAAAAAAGTACAATTAACATTCAAACATAATATGTTGAAGTAAGATAAATTATTGGCTTAATAAGTCTATGGCTAAGATTACCTTTTTTCTTTTTGTATTTTAGTTTTGTTATTTGAAATTTAATTAATTTTTTATTACAATTATATTTGGCTAAGTCATTTGTCATGACAAATAATTATAGCTATCAATAGGCCAATTATTGCTACGCGCAATTTTTTAGTACTTAGAGCAAAAATATTTATTTAGCTATATTATTTTATTTTAAATAACATTTTTATGGCTAAAGGTTCACTATTGTTATAACAAGTTTTAATATATGACAAAATTTAACAATTAGCTACACAATTAGTAAAATATTTATGGCTAAATCATTTAATTATTGCAATAATTTTTTATAACTTGAAGCAAAAATAATATTATTTAGCGATAATATCTTATTTTAAATAATTTATTGTGATCAATAGGTTGCTATTACTACAATAAATTTTAACTCATGCAAGAAAATTAATAATTAGCTATGAAATTTTATTACAACAAAAAAAAATTATTTAGCTACATATTTTATATTAAATAATTTATTGTGGCTAAATTTTTTTTACTATTGCTACAATAACTTTCATCGTGTAGCAAAAACTTATGATTTGCTACAAAATTTTGATTTAGCAATAAAGTTGTAGCTATTTAGTCAATTATTGCCACGGTTACTAGTAATTATAGCAAAAATAAAAAATTAGCTTTGTCAGTTTGATTTTCGTGGCTAAGAAATTTTATGAATTTGTAAATAGCTATGGAATTTAATTTTTTGTGACTGTTACTAAGTAATAACTACGATTTTTAAATTTATAGCTTAGATTTTGTAGCTATAAATACATTGCATTATAGTGGTGTTTTGGAAAGCAAGGGAAGAAAAAAGCAATGAGGGCTCAGTTTGGTGAAGCAAGAAGTGTGAAGCGAACCACACGCTATTTTCAATTGAAGGGCAATTCAATATTAAAATAAAAAGTATTAAATTTGTATAGATAAATAAGAAGTAACCAAGAACTAATAGAAATAATATTATGCAAGTCTTTCAATTCTTAAATCAAATAGAGGGGGAAAAAAGATAATAAATTAACAGAGAAAAAAGCTTGAAAAACAGAGTGGAAGAGAAAGAAAGAAAAGAATTGGAAAAAGAGGAACAAAAGCGCTTGACCTGTCACTTCGCTTCGCTTCACACTTTAAGCGCTGAAACGAGTGCTTTTAATAACACTGCTCGTAATCCTTTTTACGATTACCATTCATGAAGGATCGAGTTAAAGTTCCAAGATTTCAACTTTATCATAGTCATGGCATAAAAGAGTACAAGCATAAGCATCAAATATTTACATGTTTCAGACAAGTATAAAGAGACCTTTAAAAGTTAAAGAAAGAATTTCTCTTCCATAGGTCGATAATATATAAGGCTTAACTCAATCAACAATGGATAATGTGAGCTCACCCGCTCCAACTAAACTCACATTAACACTTAGAAATATTTAATCAAATACCTTATCGGCATGACTTCGTAAGGAAAGAACTTTAGTAAGAACAAATCTTTAACTCGCCTCAAGATTTTTCTACGTCCTTGTCCAAATCACAATTACCTTCATACGTCCTTGTTTCTCAAAGTTTCTAAATTTATTCTATTATGACAATTTTTGCATCTTTCACTTGTGTGTACATTATTTTTTTGGGTATTTGAATCCTTTCAGGTATGCATCATCGGTGTGTGGGGTGCAGGAGGAGTTGGGAAAACAACATTGGTGAAGAATCTGAATAATGAGCTTCTTAAAACCGATGTGTCAAGTTTTAAACTGTCTTTTGGTGTTGTGATATGGGTTACAGTGCCCAAACCACCAATAGACATAAAAAAGGTTCAAGCACAAATTGCCAGCAGATTGAACCTAAAGGTAGATAATGAGGGAAGTGTAGAAAGCATTGCCAGCAAAATCTGTCAAAGGCTCGAGCAGGAAAAGAATTTCCTTCTCATACTAGATGATGTTTGGGAAGCTATAAATTTGGATGATGTAGGTGTGCCCAAACCTGCCACAAGAAGCAAGATAATTATAACAACTCGTTTTTTGAGTGTTTGTAGCCAAATGAAAACAGACACCGAGATGAAGGTTTACACATTAGATGAGGATGAATCTTGGGAACTGTTTGCCAAAAATGCGGGAGATAGTGCCAATCCGGAGCATATTCAACCATTGGCAAAGGAAATTGCAAGAGAGTGTGATGGTTTACCTTTAGCAATTACTGTTATTGGTACATCCATGAGAGGGAAGCTCTCAGGCATATTACAGTTTGCTTCAGATTTGTACTTGTGAAATTTCATGGGTCTCAGGAAGTTGATTGGCAACAAGAGTTTTAATGGATTAAAATCACTCCAGATTATGTATTGTTCTTGTGATTTCGGAGAAGTGGAAGAAGGAAGTAGAATATTTGACCCTCTGCCAAATCAGAATGGTGGAGTCAACTGGAGTGGGATGACGAAAACTTCAAGTCTATTTTTTGATGGAAAATATTTTTTAGGAAAATAAGTGGTTTTCTTACTTATTTTCTTGTGTTTGTATGTACGCAAATAAAATTTATTTTAAAATCATTTATATATAATCTAGACAAATACTATAAGGTTTTAGAATAAAATTTATTCTAAAAACATTTACTTCCCAGGACTGATAATTTCTATAAGGTTTTAGACCCACTCTTAGCTTTACCTCAAAAATAATTGCTTTACAAAAGAGAGATCGAGGGTATGTTGTGGTATGACAAAAGTCATTTCCAGAATAATTTTTTTGAAAAATATTTTCCTTGAAAATGTTTTACGTTGTTTGGTTAGACAGTGGAAAATATTTTTTGACAACCAAATGTTAACAAGTGTATTGAGCTTGACTTTTTATTGCTTCATTCAGGGAAGTAGAAAAGCCGAGGAAGGAAATTCCTGCACCTGAGAGACACAAAGTTTCGAGCTAAAGTTAACCAGTCGAGTTTGTAGTGATGTGTTAAGTTTTTCTGCCAATAGATGTTCCTTGTTTGTATTATTCGTACTTTCTGGTTCCGATATTTTGATTGCTTAATTGTACACTAAGTATTTTGTGTTCCGATTGTGTTGTGTCATTATCTTGTTTATTTGTAATAAACTGGTATTGCTTCTGGTTTTTAAACATTTTAGAGCATTGTTAAATTGTACATTCAGAATTTAGCCACTTTCTGTTTTTCTGTAAAGAACATATGAATATAGTCATCGTGTTAAACTAATATCAAATACCGATGTGATGCTAACGGCTTGACAATTCAAATCAATATCAAATACCGATGTGATGCTAACGGCTTGACAATTCAAATCTGGATCATCAACTGTGTTGAAGTACAATGTGGAAAGTTTGTCATCAAATTTGGAAACCAGTTGATGGACAGATAATCTGCAGTAACGCTTCCCTAGTCGAGCTATGAAAATATATGTCGATTATTTTCTTGAGCATGTCGTCTCCTTGGATTAGGGGCTGCTCCACAAACTCAACTAGAGGCATCCACTGCATCGCGAAAAGAAAGACAGCTTCAGTAAGTGAAAGGTACCGATCATAAAACCAACACACTCTACTCAGAATTGTTAATCAAAATTGACTTTAGATCTAACTCAACATCGAACGCTAGCTCATCAGATGAGTATTACCCAAGACCATATACGGAAACAACCCATTTCTCAAATAGTGTGCGAAACACTTCACAAGAATGAAATGTTAAATTCAAATCACAATAGAGGAGCATACCTCAAGAATGAAACTACAGAATGTTTCTCTTGCACGACAAGCACCTAAAGCAGTACGTTTATTAGGCTAATAGACTATAGAACAGATATATCTAGCATAATGAGCTTCAGAAGCTTATAAATGCTACTCCTTTCATCCCAATTTATATGTCATGTTCACCAAAGAACCTTTAACGGACTGAGAAAATTATATTTTCATGGGCTAATTTTACTGTCTCTCACAGGTCTTGAGCTAATAATGCTCAATTTGACAAAATTCAATGGCAATGCAACAAGTATCAAGATTCAAGCAATGATAATAAAGGGTTCAGTACTTAAATTGCTAGACATTTTAACTGAATGTGCAGTTTACTATAGAAATGCAGTAAATCTTGATGTCACAACCTTCTTGGTTCACAAGCAAGTTTTAAGGATTAGATTCTTGGAATTAATGGTTTAATGTTCAATATATGATTAGGGAAAAATAGTTTTAGAAAAAAAAATTTAACTTACTAAATAAAGGTCTGTTAACAAAAAGGGTATATATGCATCATTTGTTAGATGACAGGGGTATATATGCACCACTTTTTTTAACGAGGGGTATATCCACTCTAAATTCTAAAGTTGAGGGGTATATCTGCCCTTCTTCCCTTTTCTAAAACAAGTCATGGATATTTATATGGCAGTAATCACCTCGTAATGTTTAAAGTTAAATTGTTTCTAAGCAAGTCATAAATTCTTTTTTTTTTCAATTAGGAAAATAGAGAGTTGTTGGCAAATAGAGAAGCTCTTTGAGACATCAAAAGACAGCTCAGTTGTGAAAATTGAAGCAGTCCAAATAGTTGACATTTACTTACACTAGTGTAGTGCAGGGGATGTACTTAATATTTTAAATCATGTTGCCTAATTTTATTATTACATTAAGTAGTTGACTTTTACCAATTAATTGTCTTTGCCTTCTTATTTACTTTTTCTGCCTCAAATAAACAAGAAACAATCAGTTTTGCTTCATTTGATAATCTTTGAGAGCTTCTCTCTTAGCATTCTGATCAGAAACATTTTCTTTTCCAATGGAAATAATTTTTAATGCTGTGGGTGGCTTTATTGTTGAGGTGGGAAAGAATGTGTGTAAATGCATCTATCCTAAGATTGAAAATGTCGTCCGTTTCTCATCAAAAATTGAAAATACAAGTGAGAAAATGGAGAAGCTAAAAAAGCGTAGAGATGATATCAAAGGGGAGGTGGAAGAAGCTGAGGGAAAAGGTTATAAACCAAAACCTGATGTTGTCAAGTGGATAGAAGATGTTCTCGAGCTGGAGAATGAATGGGAAACTATGCAAGAAAGCATTGCAGCGGCCAAGACGCTTGTGTATAAATGTTGTCCAAAATGCGGACTTCGCACGGAAGTCTCCACTCAAGCACGGAACATCCAAGATCAAATTTGCAGGCTTAAAGAGGCCGGAGAAAATTTTGGATCCAACTTGGTGGTAGAAAATTACCGGATGGAAAGAGTTGAGTTCATCCCGGGACCATCAACAGAAGGCCAGTCAACAGCGACAAAAAATCTCAACAAAATCCTGCAACTGTTAGAAGATGATAAGGTATTAATTGTTGGAATTAAAACAAGATTAGTAATCCTAAATTGCTAAATTTGTCACGTGAATATTATTAAACACTATATTTGAGTTACAAAACTGAATGAATGTTAATCCTATCCAGTTAACTTAATAAAGGAAGAGATCCTGCCTTACAAACTCTAAGTTAATATAACCATTTGATATATTCATAACAAAAAATCTCTAAACACTAATTGATAAACAATTTTATGATTTTAAGACAAATTTTTAATTTACATCTTATTATATTGCACAAAATATTATAGAAGTAGGTTTGATTGCAGAGGAAATGGTAAAGCTAAATTAATTGAAACGATACATCGATTTGTTGTGCACAAAACAAAAAACAAAATTTACAAAAACAAAAAGACGAAACATTTAATCAACATACGAAACAAAAGTAACTGTTCATGATATTACTATTGTTGACGAGAAGGCAAGAGCATTACCGATTTATCCAATCTTAGAACAGGTAATGTAGCCTTCTCGTCAACAAACCCGTTTTTGAAGGGAATTAGCATTAATAAACTGAATATATACCATGAAGTTAAAAAGTTACTTTTAGGCTATAATTTTTTTTCGATTCATAGAACAAACATGAGTAGATCGTTAAATTCAACAGTAACTAATAATCATATGCTATCAGAATTTTATTCCAACAAAGTGACTAATAAAAGATGCCACAATAGAAAATGAATTACAGTACTATGTAAGCGAAGGTGAAAATGATAGCATATATTTTGATAAACATATGCTATCAAAATGAATTAAATTCTTTATGCATTTTATTTTATAATAGAACATAATGCATATTCAAAGAAATCAACAAATTTGAGATCAAGAGATTATAATGATCAAAGCCTCCAACGTCCTTGTTTCTCGACTCTTCTAAATTTCTTTTGTGTGACCGTTGTTGAATCTTTCACATGTGGGTAAATTGTTTTTTGGGTATTTAATCCTTTCAGGTATGCATCATCGCTGTGTTGGGTACGGGAGGAGTTGGGAAAACGACATTAGTGAAGAATCTGAACAATGAGCTTCGAAAGACTGATGTGTCTTCTAAACTGTCTTTTGGTGTTGTGATATGGGTTACAGTGCCCAAACCGCCAATAGACATAAGAAATGTTCAAGCACTAATTGCCAGCAGATTAAACCTAAGGGTAAATAACGAGGGAAGTGTAGAGAGCATTGCAGGCAAAATCTATGAAAGACTTGAGCAAGAAAAGAGTTTCCTTCTCATACTGGATGATGTTTGGAAAGCTATAAATTTGGATGACGTAGGTGTGCCCCAACCTGAAGATCCCGCAAGAAGCAAGATAATTATAACTTCTCGTTTTTTGGATGTTTGCAGGCAAATGAAAACAGACACTGAAATGAAGGTTTACACATTGGATGAGGATGAATCTTGGAAATTGTTTGTCAAAAATGCGGGAGATGTTGTAAATCTGGAGCCTATTGAACCATTGGCAAAGGAAATTGCAAGAGAGTGTGATGGTTTACCTTTAGCAATCACTGTTATTGGTACATCCATGAGAGGGAAGATAAGGGTCGAGCTTTGGGAGGATGCTTTGAAATCACTTAGAATGTCTGAACCTCATGACAACGATGTAAAAGATAAGGTTTACAAGGTCATCAAGTGGAGTTTTGATTCTTTAGAATCTCCGGACATTGAATCATCCTCAGAGCAAAGAAGCAAAAAGAGAGGTGACATTCAGAGTTGTTTCTTGTATTGCTCCTTATATCCGGCGTATATTCCAACAGATGATGTCATAAATTGCTGGTGGGCAGAGGGGTTCCTTGGTGAACATGACACATATGAAGAAGCCTACAACAGGGGAATCACAATGATTGAGAGTCTAAAAGACGCCTGCTTGCTAGAAGCCCATGTGAAGGTTTTTCTGGAGTGGCGGTTCGTGGATTGTGTGAAGATGCATGACGTGGTTCGTGATGTTGCTAAATGGATAGCTAATTCCTCTGGGAATGAACACAATTCTGTTTTTCAAGCTGGAATTGGGTTGACTGAGATATCACATATTGAAGTATCAACTTCTATCAAGAGAATATCTTTTGTAAGCAACAGAATTCAACGTCTACCTGATAACTTCACGGAATGCCCAGAGACAACATCTTTACTTTTGCAAGGCAATGAACCCCTTGAGGAAATTCCCCATGATTTTTTTTTGGCATTTCCAGCCCTAAGAGTTTTGAATCTGAGTCATACTAGAAGTATTAGAGCACTGCCTTCTTCCATCAATAAGTTACGTCAACTACGTGCTCTAATATTACAAAATTGCAAGCAGTTGACAAAGGTACCACCTATTGGTGATCTTTGCAATTTGCAAGTGCTCGATTGTGATGGTACAAGGCTAAATCTTCTGCCAGAAGGAATGGACAAGTTGACAGATCTGAGGCTATTAAATATGCTGACTAGAGTGTCAAGTTCTTTTGATGAAATATCATCTCTACACAAGCTGAATGTTGTTGCTATTAATTTGGATAGCTCATCAATTTTCAATAGAGACCTCCACTCCTTGATGAAAACATTGAAAACATTTTACGTTGAAATTGGGGAATATTCAAGCTCTATACCATTCAACAAGTCAGCAAGGATGATAAGAGTCTTGAATTGTGAAATTTTCAGTAACGGAGAGCTCTCAGGCATGTTACAGTTTGCTTCACATTTATACTTGGGAAATTTCATGGGTCTCAGGAAGTTGATTGGGAACAAGAGTTTTAACGGATTAAAATCACTACACATTACGGATTGTTTTTGTGATTTCGGACAAGTGGAAGAAGGAAGTAGAATATTTGACCCTCTGCCAAATCTGGAGTTTCTCGACCTCTGCATTGTAGATAATTTAAAGAGTGTTTCTGATTTCGGTCATTTTCTGGGTCTAAGATTTTCTGAATTACGCAAATTGAATCTATCCTGTTGTCGAATTTTAACATATCTTTTTAATGTTGGTGGAGCATTTCCTGTACCCAAGCACTTGGAAGAAATTACAATTCTCAGTTGTCCTCAGCTGGTAGAGTTGTTTGTGCAATGCAGCTCAAGTCAGACGACACTTGTCAACTCAGAAATTCCAAGAGTCCGGAAGTTATGGTTGAATATCTTACCAAAATTAGTAACGTTGGGGGAGCCACGATGTATGTGGGAACACCTGGAGGAACTTGGTGTTTACAATTGCAATGGAATAAGGAAGTTGCCTCTGTCTATTCAAACTTCCAACAACATTAAAGTAATAAAAGGAAAATCAGAATGGTGGAGCCAATTGGAGTGGGATGACGAAAACTTCAAGTCAAATTTACAGCATTGTTTCACAGAAATTCGGTGGTAGAAGGATCAAAGTTGAGGTTACTTCCCCTGCATTTCAGGTATTATATTTCAGGATCAAACATATGGTGTGTTCGGTTTGATGGAAAATATTTTCTAGGAAAATAAGTGGTTTTCTTACTTATTTTATACCCCTTAAATTAAAAAAAGACAAATAGATTTATATTTAACTAATCCGTTTATTCTTTAACCGACCCGACCCGCCCGACCCAAATAACAACAATAACCCACAAATTTTCAGTTTAGGGAACACTCGATGAAAATTAAAATACTTTTTCTACGGAAATGTATTTTAGATCAATTAGATGAAACTATATTTTTAGCACAGTTTTACCTATCAAATATAAATTCATTTGTCTCTTTTCATTTTAAAAAATAAAATAAATATTATTTAATTAAAAAAATACAGATCTGTTAGTAAAAAGGGTATATCTGCACCATTTCATAGACGGAAGGGGTATATTTGCTCCACTTTTTTAACGGAGGGTATATCTACTCTAAATCATTAAGTTGAGGGGTGTATTTGCCTCTTTTCCCATATTTAAATATTAAGGGTGTTTTCGGTATGAAGGAAAACATTTTCTTATTAGTTTATTTGGTTAAAATTTTCGAAAAATATTTTTTTTTTAAGGAAAACAAGCTCATTGAAAATAAGGAAAATGACTTCCTTAATAAAAATAGGGAAAACAAGTGGCATTGACTCCTCACACGCTCACAATCCTCCACCCCAATACCAAATTCCACCCCACACCCTGCCCCAACCCCCACCTAACCCCACCACCCCACCAACCCTTTCCTCCCCCCTCCCCTACCACAACACCCATCACACTACCTCTGTTCATTCTCATTGTTTCGTATTAGATATATACAAATGATTTTAGAATAATATTTTTTATTTGCATACCGGACACAAGAAAATAAGTAAGAAACCACTTGTTTTCCTAGAAAATGTACGAAAAACATTTTCCTCCATACCAAACACATCCTCAGAATATGCCTCTAGAACCAAATTGAATATAGTTAATAACAAGTGTGTTGAGCTTGACTTTTTGTTACTTCATTCAGGAGGAGACTAAAAAAAGCAGAGGAAGAAAATTCTTGCACCAGACAGACAGAGAGTTTCGAGCTAAAGTTAATCGGTCGAGTTTGCTGTGATATATTTCCTGTCAGATGTCTTAAAGTTTTTTCTGCCAATAAATGTTCCTTGTTTGTATTATTCGTACTTTCTGGTTCTGATATTTTGATTGCTTGATTGGACACTAAGTATTTTGTGTTTCGATTGTGTTGTGTGATCATCTTGTTTATTTGTAATAAACTGGTATTGCTTCTGAATTTTAAACATTCTAGAGCATTCTTAAATTGTACATTCAGAATTTAGTACATGAACTTGATTTTCTATGTTTTTGTTCTCATGATTGCACAGATATACCAGCTAATCTGAGAGCGCCTAGTACACATTTGCGACAGAGGTGTCTCGTGCTGTAATAAGGTCCATGGTAAACAACTGAGAATTTACCCGACAAGAAATTTCGCAACATTAATACCATTATAGTTACATATTTACAGTGTCTACACCCTATAGGTTACAGCAGATGACATATACACAAGACAACTTTCTGTTTTTCTTTTAAGGAACATAGGCATATAGTCATTGTGTTAAAACTAATATCAAATATTGGTTCTGATGCTAACTGGCTTGACAATTCAAATCTGGATCATCAACTGTGTTGAAGTACAATGTGGAAAGTTTGTCATCAAATTTGGAAACCAGTTGATGGACAGATAATCTGCAGTAACGCTTCCCTAGTCGAGCTATGAAAATATATGTCGATTATTTTCTTGAGCATGTCGTCTCCTTGGATTAGGGGCTGCTCCACAAACTCAACTAGAGGCATCCACTGCATCGCGAAAAGAAAGACAGCTTCAGTAAGTGAAAGGTACCGATCATAAAACCAACACAGTCTACTCAGAATTGTTAATCAAAATTGACTTTAGATCTAACTCAACATGAACGCTAGCTCATCCGATGAGTATTACCCAAGACCATATACGGAAACAACCCATTTCTCAAATAGTGTGCAACACTTCACAAGAATGAAATGTTAAAGTCAAATCACAATAGAGGAGCATACCTCAAGAATGAAACTACAGAATGTTTCTCTTGCACGACAAGCACCTAAAGCAGTACGTTTATTAGGCTAATAGACTATAGAACAGATATATCTAGCATAATGAGCTTCAGAAGCTTATAAATGCTACTCCTTTCATCCCAATTTATGTGTCATGTTCACCAAAGAACCTTTAACGGACTGAGAAAATTATATTTTCATGGGCTAATTTTACTGTCACTTACAGGTCTTGAGCTAATAATGCTCAATTTGACAAAATTCAATGGCAATGCAACAAGTACCAAGATTCAAGCAATGATAATAAAGGGTTCAGTACTTAAATTGCTAGACATTTTAACTGAATGTGCAGTTTACTATAGAAATGCAGTAAATCTTGATGTCACAACCTTCTTGGTTCACAAGCAAGTTTTAAGGATTAGATTCTTGGAATTAATGGTTTAATGTTCAATATATGATTAGGGAAAAATAGTTTTAGAAAAAAAAATTTAACTTACTAAATAAAGGTCTGTTAACAAAAAGGGTATATATGCATCATTTGTTAGATGACAGGGGTATATATGCACCACTTTTTTTAACGAGGGGTATATCCACTCTAAATTCTAAAGTTGAGGGGTATATCTGCCCTTCTTCCCTTTTCTAAAACAAGTCATGGATATTTATATGGCAGTAATCACCTCGTAATGTTTAAAGTTAAATTGTTTCTAAGCAAGTCATAAATTCTTTTTTTTTTTCAATTAGGAAAATAGAGAGTTGTTGGCAAATAGAGAAGCTCTTTGAGACATCAAAAGACAGCTCAGTTGTGAAAATTGAAGCAGTCCAAATAGTTGACATTTACCTACACTAGTGTAGTGCAGGGGATGTACTTAATATTTTAAATCATGTTGCCTAGTTTTATTATTACGTTTACTTTTTCTGCCTCAAATAAACAAGAAACAATCAGTTTTGCTTCATTTGATAATCTTTGAGAGCTTCTTTATTAGCATTCTGATCAGAAACATTTTCTTTTCCAATGGAAATATTTTTTAATGCTGTGGGTGGCTTTATTGTTGAGGTGGGAAAGAATGTGTGTAAATGCATCTATCCTAAGATTGAAAATGTCGTCCGTTTCTCATCAAAAATTGAAAATACAAGTGAGAAAATGGAGAAGCTAAAAAAGCGTAGAGATGATATCAAAGGGGAGGTGGAAGAAGCTGAGGGAAAAGGTTATAAACCAAAACCTGATGTTGTCAAGTGGATAGAAGATGTTCTCGAGCTGGAGAATGAATGGGAAACTATGCAAGAAAGCATTGCAGCGGCCAAGACGCTTGTGTATAAATGTTGTCCAAAATGCGGACTTCGCACGGAAGTCTCCACTCAAGCACGGAACATCCAAGATCAAATTTGCAGGCTTATAGAGGCCGGAGAAAATTTTGGATCCAACTTGGTGGTAGAAAATTACCGGATGGAAAGAGTTGAGTTCATCCCGGGACCATCAACTAAAGGCCAGTCAACAGCGACAAAAAATCTCAACAAAATCCTGCAACTGTTAGAAGATGATAAGGTATTAATTGTTGGAATTAAAACAAGATTAGTAATCCTAAATTGCTAAATTTGTCACGTGAATATTATTAAACACTATATTTGAGTTACAAAACTGAATGAATGTTAATCCTATCCAGTTAACTTAATAAAGGAAGAGACCCTGCCTTACAAACTCTAAGTTAATATAACCATTTGATATATTCATAACAAAAATTCTCTAAACACTAATTGATAAACAATTTTATGATTTTAAGACAAATTTTTAATTTACATTTTATTATATTGCACAAAATATTATGGAAGTAGGTTTGATTGCAGAGGAAATGGTAAAGCTAAATTAATTGAAACGATACATCGATTTGTTGAGCACAAAACAAAAAACAAAATTTACAAAAACAAAAAGACGGAACTTTTAATCAACATACGAAACAAAAGTAATTGTTCATGATATTACTATTGTTGACGAGAAGGCAAGAGCATTACCGATTTATCCAATCTTAGAACAGGTAATGTAGCCTTCTCGTCAACAAACCCGTTTTTGAAGGGAATTAGCATTAATAAACTGAATATATACCACGAAGTTAAAAAGTTACTTTTAGGCTATAATTTTTTTTCGAATCATAGAACAAACATGAGTAGATCGTTAAATTCAACAGTAACTAATAATCATATGCTATCAGAATTTTATTCCAACAAAGTGACTAATAAAAGATGCCACAATAGAAAATGAATTACAGTACTATGTAAGCGAAGGTGAAAATGATAGCATATATTTTGATAAACATATGCTATCAAAATGAATTAAATTCTTTATGCATTTTATTTTATAATAGAACATAATGCATATTTAAAGAAATCAACAAATTTGAGATCAAGAGATTATAATGATCAAAGCCTCCAACGTCCTTGTTTCTCGTCTCTTCTAAATTTCTTCTGTGTGACTGTTGTTGAATCTTTCACATGTGGGTAAATTGTTTTTTGGGTATTTAATCCTTTCAGGTATGCATCATCGCTGTGTTGGGTACGGGAGGAGTTGGGAAAACGACATTAGTGAAGAATCTGAACAATGAGCTTCGAAAGACTGATGTGTCTTCTAAACTGTCTTTTGGTGTTGTGATATGGGTTACAGTGCCCAAACCGCCAATAGACATAAGAAATGTTCAAGCACTAATTGCCAGCAGATTAAACCTAAGGGTAAATAACGAGGGAAGTGTAGAGAGCATTGCAGGCAAAATCTATGAAAGACTTGAGCAAGAAAAGAGTTTCCTTCTCATACTGGATGATGTTTGGAAAGCTATAAATTTGGATGATGTAGGTGTGCCCCAACCTGAAGATCCTGCAAGAAGCAAGGTAATTATAACTTCTCGTTTTTTGGATGTTTGTAGGCAAATGAAAATAGACACCGAAATGAAGGTTAACACATTGGACAAGGATGAATCTTGGCAACTATTTGTCAAAAATGCGGGAGATAGTGCCAATTTGGAGCATATTCAACCATTTGCAGAGGAAATTGCAAGAGAGTGCAATGGATTACCTTTAGCAATCAGCGTTATTGGAGCATCTATGAGAGGAAAGAAGAGGGTCGAGCTCTGGGAAGTTGCTTTGAAATCACTTAGAATGTCCGAACCTCATAACAAAGATGTGAAAGATAAGGTTTACAATGTCATGAAGTGGAGTTTTGATTCTTTAGAATCTCTGGATATTCAAAGTTGTTTCTTGTATTGCTCCTTATATCCGGCGGCTATTTGGATAGAAAATCTCATACATTGCTGGTGGGCAGAGGGGTTCCTTGGTGAACATGACACATACAAAGACGCCTACGACAGGGGAATCACAATGATTGAGAGTCTAAAAGACGCCTGCTTGCTAGAAGCCCATGAGAATGCTGATTGTGTGAGGATGCATGACGTGGTTCGTGATGTTGCTAAATGGATAGCTAATACCTCTGGGAATGAACACAATTCTGTTTTTCAAGCTGGAATTGGGTTGACCGAGATATCGCATATTCAAGTATCATCTTCTGTTAAGAGAATATCTTTCATAAGCAACGACATTCAACGTCTACCTGATAACTTCACGGAATGCCCAGAGACAACATCTTTACTTTTGCAATACAATTATTTCCTTGAGGAAATTCCCCATGATTTCTTTTTGGCATTTCCAGCTCTAAGAGTTCTGAATCTGAGTCGTACTTGTATTAGAGCACTGCCTTCTTCCATCAATAGTTTATGTCAAGTACGCGCTCTAATACTACAAAATTGCAAGCAATTGACAGAGTTACCACCTATTGGTGATCTTTGCAATTTGCAAGTGCTCGATTGTCATCATACAAGGTTACATTATCTGCCGCAAGGAATGGACAAGTTGACAAATCTGAGGCTATTAAATATGGTGGCTAGCAGGCCAACTTCTTTTGATGAGATATCATCTCTACACAAGCTGAATGTTGTTGCTATTAATTTGGATAGCTCATCAATTTTCAATAGAGACCTCCACTCCTGGATGAAAAGATTGAAAACATTTCACATTGAAGTTGCAAATCATCCACATCATATACCATTCAACAAGTCAGCAAGGATGATAAGCGTCTCCAATTGTGAAATTTTCGGTAACGGAGAGCTCTCAGGCATGTTACAGTTTGCTTCACATTTGTACTTGGCAAAATTCATGGGTCTCAGGAAGTTGATTGGGAACAAGAGTTTTAACGGATTAAAATCACTACACATTAGGGATTGTTTTTGTGATTTCGGACAAGTGGAAGAAGGAAGTAGAATATTTGACCCTCTGCCAAATCTGGAGTGTCTCAACCTCTACTGTGTATATAATTTAAAGTGTGTTTCTGATTTTGGTCATTTTCTGGGTCTAAGATTTTCTGAATTACGCGAATTGAAGGTAGACCGTTGTGGAAGTTTAACATGTCTTTTTAACGTTGGCGGTGCTTTTCCTGTACCCAAGAACTTGGAAGAAATTACAATTCTCCATTGTTCTCAGCTGGTAGAGTTGTTTGTGCAATGCAGCACAAGTCAGACGACACTTGTCAACTCAGAAATTCCAAGAGTTCGAAAGTTAAGGTTGGAATTCTTACCAAAATTAAGAACGTTTGGGGAGCCACAATGTATGTGGGAACACCTGGAGGAACTTGATGTTTACTATTGCAATGAAATAAGGAAGTTGCCTCTGTCTATTCAAACGTCCAACAACATCAAACTAATAAGAGGAGAATCAGAATGGTGGAGCCAATTGGAGTGGGATGACGAAAACTTCAAGTCAAATTTACAGCATTGTTTCACAGAAATTCGGTGGTAGAAGGATCAAAGTTGAGGTTACTTCCCCTGCATTTCAGGTATTATTTTATTAAATTGGGCTGGGGTGGGAGGTGGGGGGTTGGGGCTGAGTGGCGGGTGGGGTGGGTGAGGTAGAAATGTTTTTAAAAAAATTTTTTTAAGTTTTTTTTGGTGGGGGTTGTGGGGGTTGGGGTGAAGGTGGGTGTGGAGTTGTGGTGGTTGTGACGGTACGGAGGAGACAATGTAGCTTGTTTTCCCTACTTTCAGAATAATTTTTTTGTTTTCCCTACTTTCAGAATAATTTTTTTGAAAAATATTTTCCTTGAAAATGTTTTATGTTGTTTGGTTAGATAGTGGAAAATATTTTCTGACAACCAAATGTTAACAAGTGTATTGAGCTTGACTTTTTATTGCTTCACTCAGGGGACTCAAAAAGTAGAGGAAGGAAATTCCTGCACCTGAGAGACAGAGTTTTGAGCTAAAGTTAATCGGTCTAGTTTGCTGTGATGTGTTGAGTTTTTCTGCCAATAACCATTCCTTGTTTGTACCATTTTTTTTCTGGTTCCGATATTTTGATTGTTTGAGTGTACACTGAATAATTTTGTGTTCCGATTGTGTTGTGTGATCATCTTGTTTATTGTTAGAGCATTCTTAAATTGTACATTCAAAATTTAGCGCATGAACTTGATAGCACAGACAAACCAGCTATCAAGAGTTAAATCTGAACGAGCTGAGCCTATTACACATTTGTGACAGAGGTTTCTCGTGTTGTAATAAGGTCCATGGTAAACAACTGAGAATTTACCCGACAAGATTTCGCATCATTAATACCATTATAGTTACATATTTACAGTGTCCACACACCCTATAGGTTACAGCAGATGACATATACACAAGACCACTTTCTGTTTGTCCATAGGAATATAGTCGTCGTGTTAAACTAATATTGAATACTGATTGTGATGCTAACTGGCTTGACAATTCAAATCTGGATCATCAACTGTGTTGAAGTACAATGTGGAAAGTTTGTCATCAAATTTGGAAACCAGTTGATGGACAGATAATCCGCAGTAACGCTTCCCTAATCGAGCTATGAAAATGTCGATTATTTTCTTGAACATGTCGTCTCCTTGGATTAGGGGCTGCTCCACAAACTCCACCAGAGGCATCCACTGCATCACGAAAAGAAAAGGCAGATCGAGTAAGGCCAAGATACCAATCATAAAACCAACACACTCTACTCAGAATTGTTAACCAAAATTGACTTTAGATCTAACTCAACATCGAACTCTAGCTCATCAGGTGAGTATTACCCAAGACCATAGTGTGCAACACTTCAGAAGAATGAAATGTTGATTATTAATTTATGCGATATGCTTACCTTAGCAGACTGAATTTCAAGATCGTCAACCATGATCTGTTTTGACAGGGATCTTAACAGGCAGACGAAGAACAAATCCGACTTTTCAAAGGCCACATTGTGAGCATGCCTGAAGAAGGACGTTGGTAAATGTTAATTTAAACATTGATCTCTTGTTTGTAAACTGTAAAATCAACAATTAGAGTCCAAAATTAAACAACGGTTTTACTAGGAACTTTCACTAAGGTGTAGAGTCTGGTTTCCCTTACATAGCATGAGTTAGAGAAAGATGCTGAATTAAGCTTGAAATATCCCAAAGAGGAAAGTAAAGTCTAGCAGATAGCAACTCCACATTCTTTGTTTCTGAGCATTTCGTATTCTTATAAGATTTCTAATATAGCTCTTCCTATTGAAAACAGGCGTAAAATAAATTGATGTCCATAATGATAAACTTATAGTTCTTTGAAGAGGAAGAATTTTGTTACCTGAAAGCCATAACCTCCACAAATTCAGTATCAATCTGGATAAAAATAATGACAAAAGAAAAAAAAACAGTGTTTAGATAACGATTGCTCGTTATGGGTTGCTAGTTTAGGAAGGAGATACATTAAGCGAGAATTTCTCACCCCAGTTTCCTCCTTCACTTCTCTCACAACTCCTGTAAAGATCTCCTCGGACTGATTTTGACGCAAAAACTAAACCGAGTAAGTATGCAGATTTCATGTTTCAATATTTAACCAAGTCAAAAGTACCAAAATGGTAAGGTCAAATTGCAATACAGGAACATACCTCAAGAATGAAACCAGTTGGTATTTTCCATAGGCCTGAAAGAGCCGGTGCAAAATGTTTCTCTTGCACGACGAGCACCTAAAACAGTAACTTTATCAGCCTAAGGGACTACATAAAGGATTCAGAAGCTTATAAATATTACTACTATTAGAAGGTCCTTGCAACCAGAAAAATATGCACCTCATTTTTGTCATTGATCACAAAACCCCCAACTCCAACTTGATGAGATGCATTCGAAGGAAGCATGCAGGGTTCCTCTGGAATCCAATAAGTCATCATGACGTATCCTCTTTCTGCATGATGGTATTGAAATCCTTCCTACGAAATTTAGAGTTTGATTGTTACAAAAACACTACAACTGTATATTATTGTGTATAAGATAGTATAGCTGATCTCTAGGGATTTGAGTATTATCTAGTTACCATAGTTAACTTATGTTGGGTTTTGTGTTCTTTAAAGATTGAGCTTTAAAGATAAGGTGTGAATTGGGAAATGTGGGTGTAATGTGAATTGGGAAATATGGGGGAACCAAGTGAAGGGAAAATGAAATGAAAAGTCATTTCTCCCTCAGGTAGAATAGAGGAAAAGTTTTGTCCTTATATTAAGAAACACTCCCTTTAGCTCTTAAAGGGTTAAGAAGAGAGTGCCCCCTCGCGCCGTCGTCGTCGCTCGCTCGGCTTCGGCAAATGATTTGATTGATAGATTTTTTGGATAAAATTTATTTAATTCACAAATAATTTCCCATTAAATTAATTCGCGCGAAATATTATTTTTAAAAATTCGTGGAATAATTTCCAACAGAAATTCGAATCCGAACAAACACCAAATTTGTTCCGAACAAGGTGTTCTCTCCGAATAGACACCACACCTGTTCAGAACAGATGTTTCTTCTGAATAGGCACATACCTGTTCCGAAAAGGTGTTTTTCACACCATTTCAAACCAAATGTTTGGCTATAAATATAGAGGATTACCTCGTCTTTCCGACAACGAAAATCTGCATCCTACATATATTTTCTTACAAAAGTAAATAGAGTCTAAGTGTGATAGAGACTGACTCTTTGAGTTCGCTGAAGGTATTGAAGTTTGAGGTACCGCTACATCAATACAAGATATATCCGTTTTATCCTGGGAGGAAATAATCCAGAACCTCGGGCACAGTGAGGGGGTTAAATTCTTAAGGACACACAGTGAATTCTGTGGTCTCGGATATTTTTCTGCATTTGTGTTTTTTTTCCAGTTTACTTTATTCTGGTATACTTGTTGAACACAGTAAACAACAACTTATTCTCTTCATGTATTTATATCATTATATTCTTTGAGTAATGATACAAGTAAGTTATTCTCCATACCTTATGAATTACATGGTATCAGAGCCAAATTCATCTCTATTTGGGCTCTCGGTCCACGCTCCAGTTGAGCCTAGGCGTGACGGAGAGGTTAGAGTGAGTTAAAGTCCCACATTGGTTGGTGAATGAACTGGAGTTTACTTATATGGACTTGGTTAATCCTTTCCTCATGAGCTAGCTTTTGGAGTTGAGTTAGGTCATCTGATCCTGCTCTGCCTGATCCTCCAGGAAACCTTGACCTCCTTATTACTCTTCAAAAAAGTACATGTACTAGCAAATCCACATATGTCATTGCTATTGGAGGAGAATCACACTAGTGATTTGGTGAATTTACCCGAGGGAAAGATTCTGGTGGGATGTAAGTGCGTCTTTACAGTTAAAGTTGATCCAGATGGTTCCTTTGCAAGACTTAAGGTCAGACTTGTGTCTAAAGGGTATGCTCAAATATATGAGGTAGATTATTCAAACACCTTTTGTCCCCGATTGCCAAACTCACTTCTGTTTCTTATTTATTTCTCTAGCTGCTTCTGGGAATTTGCCTTAGCATCAGTTGGATATCAAGAATGTGTTCTTTCATGGTGATCTTCAAAGGCGGTGTATGTGGTGCAACCACCCGATTTCGTTGCTCAGAGGGGATACAGGAAAGTCTATCACTTGAAAAAGTCTTTGTATGGATTGAAACAAAGTCCTCAAGCTTGATTTGTACAGAATAACTACAGTTGTATATTATTGTGTATATGATAGCATAGCTGATCTCCAGGGATTTGAATATCTAGTAGTCATAGTTAGCTTATTGTCTTCATGTATTTATATGATTGTATTCTTTGAGTAATGAGACAGGTAAGTTATTCTCCATACCTTATGAATTACAATCACTATTAGCCACCATTCAACGTTAGAAGAGATAACAACAAAAGCTAAACAATTGTAAAAAACAGAATTTAGTACGGGGAGAGTAATTTCGTGTATCAATTTGGAATACCTTTACTGCAATTCATCAACAAAAGGAATATCGTAGTTGCAGTTTATCGACAAAAAGGAAGTACCTTTACTGCAACAGGAACTAGATCACATTTTTCCAGTGGTAGCTTAAGCCAAACTCCCTTCTTCCCCTGCATCATCAGGAGCCATCAATTACCAAAAGGTGTTTTATAAGTTTTACTTGTAATACACCAAAAAACTACTATGCCTCATTCCTAAACAAGTCCGGATTTCCGGTTGTATGAACTCATCAGGCTACGAAAAGTACTAGAAGTTCTCCATATATTCTACTGGCATAGGACATGAAGTAAACGTACTAACATGACTAACACATATTTCAACTATTGATATCGCCTATATGTGATTTAGTAGGTTTTTCGAGTCAACTTTCTTCCATGTGATTTTTGATCTACCTAATAATGTTTGACAGAAATGGTGAGTCTCACAAACTTTCACGCGTGTTCTCCAATGGCAAGACTTGTCAATGAAATACTCACACATTTGATACTAGTATAGTATAGTATAGTATAGTAGTTGTTGGAAATGAAGTACCTTCACTTTCCAATGAGAGAGAGATGCACGAAGCACAAAGGTAAATTTGTCGGGATCGGATGGTAGACTTTCTGGGTTGACGAGTACCCCTCCATATTCATCGTCAGATGAATCAAGTACCCATTTATCCCGAAAATACAAACTTGTATGGTTTGTACCATTTATCTGATAGGAGAAAGTGTCCACTAAGAAATTCTTCTTGCTGATGGATCTTGTAGCATCATAAGAAGTGCTTGAATAAGAAGCCTTCATTAAAAGCCCTGAAGGAAAAACAAAAAATTACAAAATTTCAACTTCATGTCAGATACAAACATAAACATTTCGCACTCGAACCATAAGGTCTCGGGTTCAAATCCCAGTCCTTCTGTCCTATCCTTGTTGGACAGAGTTACTTGGTACCCGTTGTTGGTGGGAGGTAGCAGGTATCTCGAGATGCGCGCAAATTAGCCCGGACATCAGAGTTATCAAACAATATTGTTCTAAGTATAATAATAGCTCATCAAAACAGCCACCTTTTACAAGAGGGATTTACTTGGATAGACAAACTTAAGATCATCTAAAACAGAACGAAAAGACCGGCGATGTTAATGAAAAACACTTATTTTGCACAACATTCAAAAATCTTCCTTACTTTCTTGAACTCTGTGTCAAGTCAAAACCAGACATACAAATTGAAACGGAGGAGTATTAGAAAATTACCTCTGCAAGAATAGAAATACATTCTACATATATATATATATATATATATATCTATAGCTTAAGACAACAAAATTCAAAAGTCTTTTTACTTTCTTAAACTCATTTAAAGTCAACACTAAACAAACAAATTGAAACGGGAGGAGTATAAGGAACCTTCTTTATCATAATTCATCCCATACCTCAGACCTAAGATCGAGCACCAAAGCAACTACCTCTTGCAAGAACAGACATACATTCTACATATCCTTAGTTTAAAGACCACAAGATTCAAAAGTCTTCTTTAATTTCTCAAACTTCGTGTCAAGTCAAAACCAAACAAACAAATTGAAACAGAGAGAGTATCACAAAATTACATCCGCAAGAATAGAAATACATTCTACCTATCTTTAGTTTAAATACCACAAGATTCAAAAGTTTTTTTTACTCTCTTAAACTCTGTGTCAAATCAAAACCAGACAAACAAATGAAACAGAGTGAGTATCACAAAATTACCTCTACAAGAACAAAAATTCATTCTATGATTTAAGACCACATGATTCAAAAGTTTCTTTATTTTTTTTCAAACTCCGTACAAAGTCAAAACAAGACAAAAAAATTGAGCCGGAGGGAGTATCAAAAACATACCTCTGCAAGAACAGAAATAATTCTATGGTTTAAGAGTACCACATGATTCAAAATTCATTCTTTACTTTGCTAAACTCCGTTTCAAGTCAAAACCAGACAAACAAACTAAAATGGAGGGAGTATAGAAAATTACCTCTGCAAGATCAGAAGTACATTCTACGTATTTTTAATTTAAGACCACAAGATTCAAAAGTCATCATTTACTTTCTTAAACTCCGTGCAAACTCAAAACCATACAAACAAATTAAAACTGAAGGAAGTATCAGAAAATTACCTCTGCCAGAACAGAAATTTGGAACCACATTAACACCAAACATGAGCTTTGAATGAAGAAATGAGCTAGAAAACTTCATCAACCCCTCCATACCAACTGATCTACACATGGATATTGACTTACAATCAACAAATTTCACCTCCATTTAATAAACTAATCCCAGATAAGAAAAAATGTAATTTTTTTCAAGAAAATAATAATTCAAGAATCTGTCTGTCACAATGCTAAAAACAAGAAAACTTCTTGGAGAAAACTAAATAGTAGTAATATTGTTTTTTGGCATTTAGAAAAAAGGAAGAAAAAAAAACCAAAATATCTGTGATTAAAAAAGGAGATATATTATGTCATGGAAAATATTGACATAAAGTTAAAGCAACAAGGCATGTGATTGAAAATGAACCATGTATGAAATATTGAAAATGACAAAATAAAAAATTAAAAAAAAAGTTGAAAATTAGCTAAAAGAAAAAGATTTTTTATGAGTGTAGAAAATGAAAGAAGTGAAAGGAAAATTAAGAGAGGAAAGAAGAGGAAGTTCAAAGTGAAGAGGACAGGGTAGGGGCAAAGTAAACATATTTAAAACGAGGAAATTGTGTGTTCTACTCCTTTATTATTATTTTTATTTAATGTATTTATATAAAAAATATATTTTTCATTCATCAATCAAATACAAGAAATTCTCCATGAGAAATGACTTTTAGGCATCGTTTGGCCATGAAAAAAAAATACTATTTTGAAATTTTCAAAGTTGGAGTTCGAATTGTGTTTGACCATAGTTTTTATAATAATTATATAGAGTTTAAATATATTTTCTAAAAAAATATAAAATATGATTTAAAAATGAAATATAATTAAAATGAGGTTATTTTATGAAAATAAAAAATTTAGGATTTATTTTGAAAAAAAAAAATTAAAAAAATAAAAATAGTAAAAACAGAGTCGGGGGTCTATCGAAAACAGTCTCTCTACCTCCCCAGACCCCACGTTGTGAGAATACACTGAGTATGTTGTTGTTGTTGTAAAAATAGTAAAAACAGGTATTGGATTGTTTTCACTTTTCTCAATACAACTATAAATTGTATTTGAAATTTTTTTATGACCAAACACTAATTTTATAATAAAGTGAAATAATTTTTCAGAAAAAAGTAAAAATTATTTTTAGATACATATAGTAGAGGTTGTATAGCTTTGATTTTTGTGTATTTATTTTTTTATATTTTGAACTCTTTTAGTGAAAATTTTCTGCTATTGATGACTATCATTAACATCGAGTTTTGGGAGAGGTCGGGGGAATAGAGAGCGATGGAACACAAGTAGCGTGAATTATACACCTAAGAGATTAATTATAAGAGATCATTTTCACGTACAATTTTTTTTTTTTTTGGAAAAGGGATGGGGGTGAGGAAAACAATCAACATGGTGTGTTTTAGTATGAAGAAAAATATTTTCCATAGAAAATGTTTTATGGAAAACAAGTTGATTTCTTACTTATTTTCTCATGTTTAGTTGGTGAGTGAAAAATATTTTCTATTGTTTGAATAATGAGCGAAAACACATTTTTTAAAAAATATTTTTTTTATTTTTGATTAAAGAGTAGAAAATATTTTCTAGAGAGTAGGTCGGGGATTGGGGTGTGGTGGTTGGAGGGGGGGCTGGGTGGGTAACTAAAAAAATTTAAACACTATTTTTTTTATTTTTTTTGAGAGGGGGGCGCTGGGGGTGGGAGTGGGGGTAGAGGGGTGTGGGGGGAGGTGGGGGAGGAGACCAAGAATATTTTTTTAAAAAAAAATAAGTAATTTTTTAAAACAAAATTAAAAATTGAATTTTGGGTGGGGTGGAGGTGGTAGGGTGGGGTGAGGATGGGGGGTTGGGGTACCAAAAATATTTCTTTTTTTAAAGAAAAAATTTAAAAATTAAATTTTGTGTGGGGTAAAGGTGGGGGAGGAGGGGGTGGGGTGGGGCCAGGGGATGGGGGTGTAGGGTGGGGGTTGAGTGGGATGGGGTGGGGGTTTGGGGTACAAAAATATTATTTATTTTAAAGAAAAAATATATTTTTTTTGAAAAAAAATTTAAAAAAATTGAGTTTGGATGGGCGGAGGTGGTAGTGGTGGTGGGGTGGGGGAGGGAGGGAGAGGAGAGTGTTAAAGTGGAGTGGGTGAATGGGTGAGGTGGGATACAAAAAAAATATTTTTTAAAAAAAAGTTAATTTTATTTTTTAAAAAAAGAATTGAAAAAAAAAATTAAAAAAATTGATCTGGAGTGGAGGTGGAGGTGGAGGTGGGGTGAAATAGAAAAAAAAAATAAAAAAAAATTGTGAGGTATAGGTGGGGGTGGAGGTAGGGGTGAGATTAGGAGGGTGGAGCGGGCGAAATTGAGGTGTTATGAAAGTGAGGAATTATTTTTCCTACTTTCATTAGAGAAGTCATTTTCCTTATTTTGGAGGAAAATATTTTCCTAAGGAAAATGTTTTTCAAATTTTTTGACCAACCAAACACAAGAAAATTGAAAAATATTTTCCAGAAAACATTTTCCTCCATACCAAACACACTCGGAGTGTGTCATTTATAAAACTTATTTTTCCCTACTTCTATCAAAATAATTTATTTTATTTTTAAAAAAAATAACATAATTTTTCAACAAAAATAAATTCAAAATATTTTAATCAAACAAACATAAAAAAACTATATTCCTCCATTTCAAACACATCCTAAAAACAAAATAAACCCAAATTGTCTATCTGGTGGGAGGCCCTATGTGTCTGGAGACAAAATAAAAAAAGATATTTTTTTAGGTACAATTTGCAGTGTCATCTGTCATTCATTATTTTACTTTAATATAATAAAATAAAATAAAATAAAATAAACAGGTAGGTCATGCTTCCTGATTTTTTGGTTATCTTAATCATGAATTATTTTATTAGTTGTTGGAACACTATTATCTTATCCTTTTAACAAATGGGATATACAATTAATTTTAGGTGGGACTTCTCTCAACAAGAATAATATGATTTGACATACTGATCATTCTCTAATTACTCTATTTTCGATACTTGATATTCACTTTAGGGTCTGATTAATTTAGATTATGTGTATGAAAAACTTCACTTTAGAGGTAAAACGTTCCCTTACTAAAGGTGGATCTATCATCACATGCTCGGACGTGAGATCTCTAGTTAAGAATAGAGAGGTACTCACTTTATCGTTATAGGGGAATTCAAGATTTTGAAGTTACTCGATTCCTAGAGTGATCAACCTCAGACTAATACAATAACAATATATTTTTCTCTTAACAAAGAATAGCATGATTTGAAATATGACTCTCATTCGATGTTTATTACTAGTTTTGTGGTCCGATTAATTCAGATTTTGCGTATAAAAAGAGTCACTTTAAAGATAAAACGTTTTTCACCAAAAGCAATCGCATGCACTTTTAGGGCTTCGATCTGAAACTTTTGATTAAGAATGGAGGGATATTTAACGCCTCATTAGTCATCACAACCTTTGTGGTGAAATGATGAGTATCAACACATAATATATCTTTTTATATATGAAGAAAAACTATTTTCCAAAGAACATTCAATTCAGATTACTCAATTAATATTAGATTAGCAATATATAACCAGTATTAAAAAAATTACAATTTTTGTAAAAGAAAAATAAGGTCTTGAACAAGTGAAAAAAGAATTAAAAGAAGAAAATATCAATTGGCTAAGAGGGATAAGGCTGTCTTATTAGTCTCTCTTCAATTATTATTGAAAAGATCTTTTTGAGATATTTTTTTATGTTTTTAGATTAAACTAAATTAAGTGCATGGGAAAAAAACAATTAATATTATTTAAGTTATAGTGAAGTCCATGTGGGAACACGTAGGATATAAACGATCGAATATTTTATTCATTTTTACTTAATCTATTTTCGACAATCTGAATATTTGATTCGTCCATTTGTCACTCTTAGCTAAGAGGAATAAGTTGGATATTAGCAGGTCAAATACTTTATCCGTTTTTTCATAATTCATTTTCAATCCGTTCATATCCCACACATGATCCGTCCGTTTGTCACACCTAAAAAAATCTTTTAGAGATTTTTGTTTTTGTTTTTAGATGAAACTAAATAAAATGTATGGAAATAAACAATTAACATTATTTAAGGTATAGTGAAGTCCACGTGGAAACACGTAGGATATAAACGATCGAATATGTTATTCATTTTTGTTTAATCTATTTTTAACAATCTTATATTTAATTCGTTCATTTATCACTCTTAACTGAGAGGAATAAGTTGGATATTAGCAGGTCAAATACTTTATCCGTTTTTGCATAATTCATTTTCAATCCTTTCATATGCCACACACGATCCGTCCATTTGTCACACCTAAAAAAGTCTTGGTTTTTGAGATATTCTTTTTTTTGTTTTTAGATGGAACTAAATGAAATGTATGGAAATAAACAATTAACATTATTTAAGTTATAGTGACGTCCACGTGGGAATAATTTGGATAAGGAGAATATCTTATCCGTTTTTGCTTAATCCATTTTCGACCTGTCATATCCGACTCGTCCATTTGTTACTTCTAGCTAAAAGAAATAAGTTAGATATTGGCGGATCAGATATACTTTGTGTAATCCATTTTCAACCCGTTCATATCTCACACTCGATTCGTCTGTTTGCCACTCTTAAAAAATCTTTTTCAGTTTTTTTTTGTTTTGTTTTTAGATGTGACTAAATTAAATGTATGGGAAAAAAACAATTAACTTTATTTAGGTTATAGTGACTTCCACGTGGCAACACGTCAAGTTGGATTTTTTATTAGGACAATTATTTTTTTGTTTAGTGCACGTGTGATTCTATTCCCACTATAGCCCATCTTTGAGTACTATTTAAATTTTAACCAATATTTAAAAATTATTTAAAGTTTAATTTGATTATGCAAATTTCAGAGTGTTCATCTTAATTACTCTTTATTCTTTTCAAACTTTCGATTTAAAAATTTTGAACTGTTAGATCCTAATTATAAATTTGAACGTCTCAAGTTTAAATTGTCAAAATTGAAACTTCTCAGACTTACGAGTTTGAGTCGGAGCATAACTTTCACCCCAAAATCTGAGGGTCAAAGCCCCTATGTAGTTCGTAGTTTAGACTTGAAAATCTGAAATTTTGATTTTAAAATGACTAAACTTTAGATACTTTATAAAGTTTGACTATATTTTAAATAGAAATCCTAAAAGTCAGGAATTACACCTATTGACCTTGAAAATGATGGTTTTTGAACTTTTGATTTCCGCTTATTCAATGCGCGAAAGTCAAAACTTGTTAAACTTGAAATTTTGTTTATAGGGTAAGTGAAGTCAAATGTTTAAAACTACTCACTTTCAACGTCATTCTTATAAATCACCGCCTTAAAAGCAACTCTTTGTGCTACTTTTTTTTTCCCTCTCTGAGAACTTTAGATGAGTTATGTTTTAATGATAGAGTACTTTCACCATTAATCAATAAGTTAAAACGTTTTAATCATTGAAAGGTAAATGAAAACACTACTGATCCGTTTGAACAGTATGTCTCACCCAGTATAAGACCTATCCCTATTAGCCACTACGAATGTAGCCAATAGCCACTGAATAAAGATTAATTAACAAAAACGTAGTGACCAAACAGTGCGAAATGAAAACCAATGCAAGGCAAGAACCCGATTATCGACACTCTGCTAATAGACCCCCTCCTTTGAATGTATCCGAACTCCCACTCAGAATGGTTACTGGACAAGGATTGGTTGTCTTTCGAACATCGTATCTCGAGTACAAGCCAATTAAGAGAAAGACTACCATCGACAGAGTTAAGGAAAGGACAAGCAGAAAGCACGCTAATCAAATCCTATCCCTTCTTAATTAGTCCCAGCTAACCAAGTTTATTCCAGCTATGCAACATTCTCAATATTAAACGCTTTTGGCAAGCCACACAAAGGAGACCTATCTAGTCAAATAGGCTTCTAATAAGAAATTAGCTCGTTCATTTTTAACTCATTAGATTCAGCAATATATTAATTCACATGATATCTTGAATGATTTAGAAGAAGAAAAAAAAGTCACACCATACAAAATATTATTATTCATAATAATAATTATTACAATAGTTGCATTTTAGGCTGGAATTATTTGCATTATTTTCCCAACATTCACACTTACAGAAACAGAAATAAAGTAGACTTAGGGGAATCACACTTTCAGAAATATTAAAGCACACAAAGGGGAACCAAACTTCAAACAATGTAAGCTCATTACAAGATTTATTGCAAACTCCAGCTTTCTTGATCAGTGTCGACCTTCTTCGATCTCATCGCGGTGTAAAAAAAGGTCTATATCGACACACTGTTGGGAATTCCTTTGCCTGTAAGTCCACCTTCACTTGTTGGGAAAAGCAATGTATATGGAGCCTTAGCAGGGCCTGACCTGTTTCTCCATTTATGATCACTATTCATCTGTATAATTCGACGTTCAATGTCACTCAACTTCTTCCCAAACCTATAGAAAGCATCGAGTGGTTCTTGATCCTTTGTCCATTCAGGGGAGTCCCTTTGTCCGAGATAAATCTCATCCGAAGTATGCCTTGACAATATCTCTAGGAGGGTAACACCAAGCACTGTCTGCAACTTAGCAGTGATTGTTCTCAGGAATGCCTTATCGGGATTTGTCTTGAGCTCTTCATACTCGGGAGTACCTGGCTCGGGCATAAGCCTTCGACTTATTGTAGGGCGATTTGGGAGGTACCCTGCATAAGGATATTGCCCGAAATTGACTGCTGCATGAAGTGCTGAAGCTATCCATATGACGATGGTACATGAATCGATTAGCTCTTGGCGTGTTTGCATTTTAGGCCACCACGGTTCATCTTTCTTATCACCATGTCCCTCTTCGCGAAGTTCCTTCCACCAAGCTTGGAGTTCGTTGTCTTTCATGATCGTGTCATCGGATTGGTAGTAGAAATTGCAGTATTCTGTCACCCAACTTTTGATCGCGGACCATATTTCTAAACCATCGACAGCATATGGATAGTCCTGTATCAGTAGACGAACGCCATGTGGGGAACTGGAATCCTCAACTGCAATTCCCCTGAAATTGAGTAATACAATGGTCATATAGGCAAGATCCCAACATCGTTAAAATATGTGAACATCGTAAAATTTAGTCGTTAAGATAATATTTCGATGAAACTTATCATTTAATACCGTTTAACAAGATCAGCTGGAAGTGCTTGATCAGGGAACACCCAACTTTTGTACACCACAGCTGACATTTCCATGGAATATTTCGAAGGAAAAACTGCACTCTCAAGAACTCCACCAGCACTGATTAGAATTTGTCTTGCACTAGCATTTATATTCATCGTGTCTCGGAAATGAGGATACAGAAGCTTATAAATAGGGTGAAGCACGCTTAGCTGCCTATTTGTTGCAATCACGAATGGCTCAATGACTGCATGTGTATTCAACCTGCGTAGATGATCAAATGTTTCAGCATGTGTTGAATAAGTTGCTATTGTGTGTCGTAAATCATTAAAGACATCATTTGACAGGGGAATACCAATGACTAATTAGTTGATGAACACCTGAGTCGACAACTGCAACATAAGCTTTGGCCAATTGCCAGATAGAGCTATCAACGCCTTGATCAGACGGAGTATATACCTTGCTAATAGCACCAAATTTATCGCCATTGGGATGTGGCAAACTTAATTCAATTGCTAGTAGCTTCAAAGATCCATTATCTTGCAACAAGAGCAAAGTTCTCGAGGCATAGGCTTTGATCGTTGTTGTGTTTATCCTCCTCAAATACGGTATAACCATATCATGATGGTTCAATATGAAAAGCTTATTGTTCTTGATTGCCTGCAGGGGCAACTCAAGCACATTAATGGCCTAAGGCGAAAATCAAACGGAGGCCTAGTGTGGAATTTAGAGTTAAAATGAATTATAATTACCACATCAATTGTTAATCCATCCAACTTATCCTTTATGTGTTCTATAGTAATTGTACTATTTTGATTTCCATAGACTTTAGGATCCAGCTTGCTTTTTGGAGGAAATTCCTGCATATTAAATAACAAACAAAAGAGCAATACTCTTTATCCTTGGGAAGTGTAGATCTATGTTGCTCAGACTCTTCAAAAATGTCGACTGGTACGTATTGGATCCTCTAAAAATAGTGCATTTTTGAATTATCCGACACAGGTGCGGCAACAATTTTTGAAAGCCCGAGCAAAATAGGTGTAGACAATAGCAAGGAACCCTATTCCTAGTCATCTTTACAAGATGAGCGAAAGACCAACATACTTGGAGTCTACTAATTATGATAGGATTAACTCCAGCTAGCATTTCTCTTGCAAATTCTTCATCAGTCCTCCATGCAGTTTTATCTTCTACAAAATCGATACTTTAAATCATTCAGACACGTAAAGAAAAGGCATAATACATAAACCGACACTCAAACTTGACTTCAGCTGGAAAATAAGCACTCCAACTTTGAGATTACACATATAGACACCTCAACTCGTCTCTATTGTGTCAGTTGAACACTCCAAAAAATTTGTGCCACGTCAGCATCGAGTGTCCACGACACACAGTGCAGACGAGTTGAAGTGTTTAGTTGTCAGTTGAGACCAAGTTAAGGTGTTTATATGTGCACTTTCAATGTAGTATTTGTACCTTTAATAACTAGAGGAGTTGGAAACTTCATTGCTCCTTCACCATCAGTTCGAAGGAGTTCTTTTACCATCTCCAGAGGAATGACATCAGTGAGAGATTTGAATAAAGGGCCTTGAGGAAGTTTGATCCCTTGATCATACAGTCTAAGTTCATCCTCGAAACTGTCGAACTCATTAGGGGTGCCATCAAGCAGACCAAGTAACTCAGGGACGATGAATTGAGAGATGGATTTCAAAGAGTAAGTGAGGAAGTCCGACAACTTCAAGTGACCAAAACGCTCATCTCTCGGTACATAGATGTCTAAGCTCAGAACAAGTGGAATCCTGCTTTCAGTTTTAGGATCTATCCAAAGCAAAAGAAAAAAAAAAAGTTACTTTCACAAAAACTAAACTCGTTGAGTAATTATATATACTCATTGGTGAACTCCTAACCTGTTCGTGTTGATGTTCTGCCTGTTCTTCCTCTCCGAGGATACGGGTATTCAACAGAACCTCCCAAGATAGGCCTGACATGTTGTTCACCTAGATCTGGATTACCCAAGTCATTGTAGAAAGCATAGTCATAAACTCTCTCCCATTCCTCAAGCTTTCCAGTTCCATCTCCTCGCAAGGTTAGTAACTCATTTTCTCTGTATTTGCGCAAAAGTTTTGGTGTTTCACTGGGAAGATATGACTGCATCAACAATCAAAAAGAAAAATTATACTCCTTCTGTTTCAATTTGCTTGAACTATTTTGACTTGGCACGGAATTTAAGAAAGTAGAGAAGATTTTTGATAATTTATACTCTTAACTTGAAGATATGCAGATCTTGTGGCCTTAAACATGTTATGACGTGGAAAGTTGAAATTGAACAACAACATACCCAATGTGAGTTTTGAGAGAGTAGTGTGTACGTAGACCTTGCCCTTACCTTGTGTAATAGAGAGGTAGTTTCTGATAACCCTTGGCTCAAATAAAAATATTACAAAGCAGTTCGAAAAAGGAAAACAACGAGAGATTAGAAACCTAAGACAAAACTCCAAAGAAAGCATACAAAAAAGGAATAGTCACTACAACAAAATACTACGATAATCGCAGTGCAAGAAACATCAAATAGTCACAGAAGTGGAATAAAAAGAAACTCTCATAGTAACACTACAACAAAATGCATTCTTTTTTAAATTACAGACTAAAAAGGAAAGTAGGACAAACAAATTTGAGTACCTGATTTGCAAAGAAAATGCGGTCGGACTTGTATCGACTAGCATTATAAACCCAAGAATTGCAAACAAAATGGACCTTGCCATGATTAGGCACATCTTCAAGGGTGAGTGACTTGAGAAAGAACTCATTGAGATGAAAATTCTTGATGATGAATGCACCTGGGACTCCAAATTCTTCATCCCAATCAAATGTGACACCAAAGGATGATTCACCTGCTTTTAATGGTGTTATAGTAGTGATCCAGTCCTCCAAGTAGGATGGATTGCTGATTTTCCCTTGTAAATGATTTTCTGCAAAGTCGAGAAAAAACGGCAGAGGAAAAATTGACCAGAGGGTAAACAATCAATTACAAGTAATTTTAGATAGGGCAAGAGTGACAAGACATAAACACGACACGAATGATTCCATCTTCTCTGGAAAATCCGAAAGCTCTTCATTGTGGCGATAATACCTAAATATCAAGTTGGCGCAGTGGTATTTTTGATCGTTTGGATTTCAAAATAGAACTAGAATCACATATTTTACTAGGTTTAGCACTAGAATACACAAAAACTTCATTATCTTACTTGTTATTACTTATTACCAATCTAATATCATCCAAGTTGCTAGTAAAGGGGAGCCTTAGAATAACTGGTAAAGTTGAGCCTAAAAGTTCAAGCCGTGGAAACAGCCTCTTGCAGAAATACAAGGTAAGGTTGCGTACAATAGACGCTCGTGGTCCGGTCCTTCCCCGGACTCCAAGCATAGCGGGAGCTTTAGTGCACTTGGTTGTCCTTTTTTAATCCAATATAGTCCAAATTCGGCTGGTCTGATCAGTCGAGCTCTCATGATCGATCGTTCATATATGTCCATTTTGTTCTAGCTAACGAAGTCGCGATATTCTATGTTTAATGAGAATATCTAACTTTCATATTTGAAGTAACGGAGAATAACTTACCTGGATCACTTTGAACAGAACTGATCAATTGGAAAGAGACCTTTTGGCCAAGGACATCAAAAACACCATCAACAACAGAACCAGCTACATCAGTAAAGTCCAAAGCATTCTTCTTCATCATCACCACAGTTCCTCTGACTTGCTTCGAGTGATGCCCGAGTAGTCCATCTGCAATGTTCTTAAACATGATGACTTTTGTGAAGTTTCACAATGCAATGATCAAGCTGAATATATATAAAAAGAGAAGTGAGTGTTGTTGTGAAGTTTCAATGCAATGAGTCTAGTATTTATAGCCAAAAATTACAAACTAGAAAGAAAGAAAACAATAGCCAAATCCAATGTTCCTGTATATTATTGTGAAAAACACGCCAGAGGAGTCGTTTTCTTACTATACAATAACATAGTCGTTTTCCTTTTTAGTCGTTTTCATTATAGTTTCAGACTTGCATCATGTTGTAGAAGCTCTTGTACTTGTGACACCAATCTTGGGTGGTATTTCAGCTATTTCCGCATTTATTGTATGTTGGGATTTTGGCTTGTCTCTTATTTTTTCGCTTGATTGGTTATATTGGATTGGTAAAACATTGGGCTGCTTACCTATTGATTGGGAACATAGGTATCATCACGACTTGTGATTTTGGTGTTGTGACATTTTCTTACTATATAATAACAGAGTGGATCGCAATTCTCTATCTCTACCACTTCCTTGGTACCACCCTTTTCTTTTTAGTGCGTCTCAAGATATAACTTAATTTTAAATTTTCTTTTTTATCGTTTATGAAATGATTAGTAGCTAAATAAATGTCTAAAATTTATTTTAGATGATCATGAACTTCAAAAGTCTTCCATTTTTTCTTGAACTTTGTGTCAACACAAATGGTATCACATAAATCGGAACAGATGGAGTATTGTAATATGAAATAGAATTCTCTTTTAATTAAAACGGACTAAAGAAGAAAGTAAAATAATAATTTGAAACGGAAAGAGTGTACGTTTCAATAGACCTATATGTTATTGTGAAAAACACGCCAGAGGAGTCGTTTTCTTACTATACAATAACGGATTTAGCTCAATTCTCTTTTCTCTATTTTTCTCAAGTTCTCGCTTGAATTGAAGACATATGTCATAGTTTAATATTAATGGATGAGATTTCATCGACTAAAGCAAAGTCCTAACCATGATTAGAATAATCAACTCCTTCCATATATATTTGCTCCCAAAATATTTTTACAGTCCCACAATTTTAGTTGTATATAATATTTTTACGAATATCATTGATGTAAACGACTACATGTGATTGTAAAAATATTTTGCAAAAATTTAATCATGATAGGATGAAGTTCCTTAAGTATCTAGAAAATATATAATGTACAATATTAGAATTTTGAGATTGTAAAAATATTTTGGGAGTAAATATACAGAAGTAATTAGTTATTCTAATCATGATTAGCGCTTTGCGTTAGTCAATTAAATCCCAGCCATTAAAATTAAACTATGACATATGTCTTTAATTCAAGCAATAACTTTGAGAAGATAAAGAGAAGAGAAATGGAGAGTAGTTGAATCCGTTATTGTATAGTAAGAAAACGACCCCTCTTGGGTGTTTTTTCACAATAAATATAGGTTTATTGAAATGTACTCCCTTCGTTTCAAATTCTCTATCTCTACCACTTTCTTGGCACACTTTCCTTTTTAGTGTGTCTCGAGATGTAAGTTAATTTTAAAATTCTCATTTTATCCTTTATAAAATTATATGTAGCTACTCAAATGCCTATAATTTGTTTCAGAATATAAATTTTAAAAGTCTTCATGTCTTTTTTAAACTTTGTGTCTACACAAATAATATCACATAAATAGGAACACATGGAGTTATATAAAAGAGATATACTTTTTGAAACAAACTGAAAAAGAAAAATAAAACAAATAATTTAAAACGGAGAGAGTACTTTTCAATAGACCTATATATATTATTGTGAAAAAACACGCCAGAGGAGTCGTTTTCTTATTAAACGAGACACACATCAAACAAACAAACAAGACACGTTATTAAGGGTGTCAAATAGGCGGGTTCGATTAAATTTGAGGCTGTCAAAATAACTTAGTGGATCCCAATTCTCTTATCTCTACCACTTTTTTGACACATTCTCCTTTTTATCGTGTCTCAAAAAAGAATGTCTAAAGTTCGTTTTAAATCACAAATTTCAAAAATCTTCTTTTTAATTTTGTGCCTATATACAAATAGCATCACATAAATCGAAACAGAGGGAGTAATATAGAAGAACCATAGCCCATAATTTCTTGACACAAGTCATGTGGCGTGGGATCCACTTGTACAATCACCTTATTCTCCTATATGAGTTTGTGCCTACACAAAATGACTACTCCATTTAACTTTTTGTCTGCATAAATGCTCGTCATCTCACATCCTCGCCTATGTGTCACCTCTTACCCTCATCCGATATTTGTTTAATTATTTAGATGAGAAACACATCCCTCATCGAAGATCAAGTATTAACTTACATCAATCCAAAGCTTTCACAACTTCAACAAAATGGCCTTCCCTTTTCTTAGAGCTAGCCTTTTGAGCGCTCACAATCTATATTTTTGACTCGGCCTGGCCAGATCGCCCTACACGTTTAACGATTCAAAAGGCAAAATTCTAAGTTGTAGTTCGACGACCTATATCTTCAGTAGGGAACTTTAGTCTTTTTGATTAGAGTAAGGGTCGCGAGAGAGAAGAGTGTAACCTGTCAATAGTCACGAATCAAGAGTATGTTTAATTAGTGCAATTATTACATGTGAAAGAGGTGAAGGACAACCAGCTGTAAAGATTAAGATAATTAAGATTGTCAAATCATTATCATACCTGATTAATAGAGTTTTTTTAAAAAGATTCATACCTTAATCTCTCTGAGTATCAGCATTACAAACAATAAAGCTGTCATGTTGTGAACCAATGTCATTATGATATGTTTAATCTTTTGATTCTTTATTTTAATATTTCAATATGTAAATATAAAACGAAATTAATGGTATTAATAGGTATCAAAATTTGTGGGGAATATTTTTTTTTATTAATCATGATATTTAAAAATTAAAGAGGGCACATGTCTCTCATCTAAATGTGCACTGATTAAATGGAAAAAAGAGTAATGGTGTCTGTGTCATAATTGAATATCAATATTAGTTACAAGGTAATAGAGTCAAATGTATTTGCACAAACTTGAGTATTACAAAACCAAATAGATCTTAAAAGTTTTACTACATAGAAAGCTAACACATCAATCTTTCTTGAGAAAGCTAGTGCTTCAATCTTTCTCGTACAATTTAACCACGCTGCATAAAAATTACATATCATCTCATAGCAAATTAACATTTTTTTAATAACTGTTGTGTGCGGTCCAGCTTGCATGCACCTCAACTAATTTCATAGGATACCTGCGAGCTCCCACCATCAACAGGTAATTTTGTCCACCAAGGCTAGAACAGATGGAAAGAAATCACCTAACTTTTTTGTCTCAGCTGGGATTTGAATCTGAGACCTCATGGTGCTCAACCTACTTCATTGACTAGGTCACACCCTTGGGTGCTATCTCGTAGCAAACTAACTTCCAGTCAGTTACACTTGCCCCTATTCTCATTTTGTTCACATTGCTTCAGCGAATGTTGATCCGGTGCTTGCAAAAGAGGACTCGGTTAAGGGGATAGCAACAATAATATAATTATTGGATAGAGTGTACGTAGACCTTACACCTACCTTGAGAGATAGAAACGTTGTTTCTGATAGACCCTCGGCTCAAGAAAAAGAGAGGATAGGATAAGTCATTGAAAGAGCCAACTGGCCACTTATTAGAACCAAGAGATTATAAGTTACAAGCACCAGAGTTCTGTTTCAAATGGTAACTTGAATTAGCAGACGGCCTGTCAACCATTGTTACTCGTTAGACTTCCCAATATAACTCATTTGAAGGAGTGAAAAGTCACTTGACTGTAAGGAGAGGGGCTGGAATCGTTACAAAATTTCCAACTCCTTGTGTTTTTTTCATTTTCATTATCTTTGGCTTCCTCCGAAGTGAAAACTTATGCTTTTTTGCTATATTTTTTCATTTTACAATCTATATGAAAACATAATCTAACACCCTGGCGTCTGTGAATTCCTCAAGTCCTATTATAATATTACTTAGCCTATTTATACAACATTGAACTTACGACGCATCTAATTCATTCCTTAGTCTAATTTGATTTTTGATCGTGTGGACCAACTCATTGGTCTAAAATTCGAACTTTTGATAACAATCAGTCTCTGTTAAGCTCTACCTACTATAATAGAATCTTCTTTTGTCAAAAAAAGGCAGCCCGGTGCACTAAAGCTCCAGCTATGAGCAGGGTCCAGGGAAGGGCCCGACCACAAGGGTCTATTGTACGGAGTCTTACCTTACGTTTCTGCAAGAGGCTGTTTCCGAGGGCTTTTGTCACATTAATATTATTGAACTATGTAGGGGTAAGGATAGGTACAATTCTCTTGCTATCCTTCATGGTTCTCAAAGAAAACTTCCAAAAAAAAAATTCCAACTTTTCGCATTACTGTCAAACATCATAGCCAACATTTGAAGAGTGAAGAAAATTAGTTAATACTGATAGAAAATCTAAAACAACCACTAAAAAGATGAAGAAGATACTTAACTGGTTTATCGATATGTTAGTGGCCAAGTCTTTCGAAATGGAATATATTTGTCCAGTCGTGTGATGGAAATACTTTATTCTCGCATTCTTGCTACTCCTCGATTCAAAGAAACAGCAGAACAGCTCTGCAAAACACCAAAAGTAAAAAATTCAGTACTAATGAACAATACAAAAGAATACAAGTACTAACAAATACTCAACTAACAATCATGTTTTGCATCTTTAGTGTGTGGATAACGATATTAGCTAGCATGCCTCAGTTTACCAAAATCGCCAAGGTAAGATAAATTGACTTCAGTTAGTAAGTGCCTTTGCTCTGTCGCTGCTACAGATTTCCCTGAGGCAGCACAAGAAGGACAACGACAATAGAAAGTTCCAAATAACATGACTCAGTCATATCATAGCATAATTTTTATTGAAAATTGTGTTTGTTAAAATGGAATATGGTAACCTTTCATTCATTTGAGCAACCCCCTCTTGTCCATTACAAGCACTTCATGTTGGGACGTAACTTTTAAGGAACTACTTTACAACACTTAGTCTCTGAGTCGTTGCTGTAACGATAGTGCATTCTTTTCATTCGTCATATTAAGTTTATACAGCTCAGGGCGTCTAACATTTCTATTAGGACAATCAAGAACAGTAGTTTCATTTTAAGAATGAAAACATCCTCATTTCAGCACCACTTTTCATTCCTTTGGTGGGAATTTGATGATCTATAAACCGTCCCTGATGAGCGATCGGCTCATGTTATTCGTAGCTCCAGATTTCAGCTGATAAATAGTAGCTGCATTTTGTTGATTTTGCTCCTTTTCTTCTCTAGTTTTTGTTGCTATCTTATATCTATTGTTGCAAACACGTCTTTGGTGGCTATTTGGAGAACATTTTGTAACTCTAGTTGATTATGGTGGAGCTTTAGTCTCGTGATTTTTACTTTTCACTGAAGAGGTTTTCCACATAAATTTGGTGTCTTGTGTGGTTGATTTTATTTTGTCTTATATTTATATTTTGTTGGTAATTAGTTGCTGCCCGCCTATTTAAATTTGTATTTGAGGTCTCCTCTTGATTCAAATAAATTGAAAAAATTTAGACTTGGGTATTTTACCGCTGCTACCCTATCGTGCACTTTGTTAGTGCTTATTCTTTTCCCAACAGAATTCATTGTTTTGTTAGTCGGCTAAGGGAAAGGCAAATGATATTTGAAAGAATAGACGAGGCAAGATTTTTGTCTTGGGATTAGTCGAACTCACAGTCAGGCAAACTTATACCATTAAATTCACGAGTAGAATCTTTACTTGAACCTATTTTCACACACCTCTATTACTCTTACAGAAGTATTTACTACGTCATAACATCTGTAGTTATAAAAGCTCGTTATTAACGATAAAAAAGAATGTGTAAATTAAAGTCTTTTCGAATTTGAAAATATGTTACTCTTTTAAAACGAATTAGTATTATATACATTTGACTCACTTTTTTTTTGTAGTAGTACAATATTTATGTTATTGAGAAATAATTCAACAGGGGCTTTGAAAAATATACACACACCACCCCTTTTAGACTACCATGAGCTGCGCACAGCCTAACGGAGGATGAGGAGATAACGGTGATAACGGCGGAATGTATAACATTCCGTCGTTAGAATTATGATCCCAAAAGGAGTTCCAACTTGACGGCGTTAACGGCCATTCAAATTTCTTAACTGCCGCCTCTTCTCCTCCTTCCTCCACCTCTCTCCGCCTCTTTACTCCGCTGTGCATGGCGGAGCTCTGTCCATACAAATCATTTCCGACCGACTCAATCCACTGTAATTTCTTCACCGGAGGCAAATCAATCTTCAATGACGGCAGCTTCCGCTCGTTCAAATTACTCGATCTAGAGCTTGTGATTTGTTGATGTTTATGTACTTGGATTTGTTGCTTATGTACCGAGGGTCTATTGGAAACAGCATCTCTAACTCCACGAGGTAGTGGTAAGATCTGCGTACAATCTACCCTCCCCAGATCCCACTTGTGGGAATTCACTGGGTATGTTGTTGTTTGTTCGATTTGTGGATGTTTAGGTGATGTAAGGTCGATGATTACTTGAGGTTCCGATTCAAATTCGAAGCATTTGCTCTCCTCCAAATGCTCAAAATCCATAGATTCGGACCTTGAAATCGACGACTTAGGTGAGGTGAGGTCGATGATTATTTTAGGTTTTCGTTCAAATTCAAAGCGTTTCCTCTCCTTTTCCACAAAATGTACAGATTCATCGCTTGAAATCAATTGTTGCGATTCAAGCCTGGAGAAATTGCATTGGTTTTGCGTCAAATTTGCTGATTCTGAGCTCGAATCGGATGAATTAAGTTCAACTTGAGTGAAATTGAACGAATAAGAAGGAAAATCTACAGATTCAACGCCTGAAATCGACTGTTGCGATTCAAGCCTGAGGAATTTGCTCTGTTTTTGCACCAAATTTGCTGATTCTGAGCTCGAATCGGATGAATTAGGTCCAAATTGAAGCAAATTGAACGAATCAGAAGGAAAATCAAATTCAAAGTACTTCCTTTCCTTTTCCACGCTTGAATCTGCTGAATTAAGTTCAACTTGACGGAAATTGAACGAATCAGAAGGAAAATCAAATTCAAAACACTTGTTCTCCTTTCTCAAAAACTCTACAGATTCAGCGCTTGAAATCGACTGTTGCGATTCAAGCCTGTGTAATTTTCTCTGTTTTTGCACCAAATTTTCCGATTCTAAGCTCGAATTGGGTTCAAACTGAGGCAAATTGAACGAATCAGAAGGAAAATAGTTACAATAAGGAGAACCTGGAGAGGCTGAATTCTCTATCACAGAGCTGCTATTACCCGAACAATTACTCGTCAGCTCATAGCCAAAATTCATAGTTGTAGGTGAGAAAAAATCACCGAGTAGATGATTTCGAATATCCTCCAGCGCAAAATACTCGTCTAGATTCTCCATTGAAATGCTGAAACTAAGCAAGTTTTCTGAGATTTTTTTTTGGAAATGGAGAAGTTGAAGGATTATGAATTAACCAGAGCTCTCGAGTTCGAGTTTTGAATATAAAAAAAATCAGTGCTTCCTGAGTGGGCCCTATGCAATGTGAAGCTAAATTAGTCGGGCTATACTGAACACCCAATGAAAAAACGAAAAAGAAAGAATTATGAATTTGAATGAAGAGTGGAGTGTGGACTGCTAAAGTGGAAAACAATATATATATAGGGAAAGAAGGGAACTTGTACAAGGGAAAATCAACGGTCAGGATTTATTGATAAGATGAAGGCCTCAACGTTGTGATCCTTCCTTGATGTTTCCATTTATACTCAAAGGTGGAAAAGTCAAGGATCATAATTAGGTACAATGAATAAGATTCATTTATACTTAGATAGAGTCATAGAGATCTCGAATTCGAACATATAAGGATGTATAAGATTCGTGATAAGAAACGTTTATAATTGGATGAATGAAATTTCTTGTTTCTAAATAGTAATTATAGAAACAGTCTAGACCTTCACAAAGTAGAGGTAAAATTACGTACATACCACTTTTTTCAGATCTCACTTGTATAACTACACTAGGTATATTATTATTGTGATCACAAATTCGAGTTTTAAGAACAACAACGATAATAAAATCAAGGTAATCCCACAAATAAAGAATGGTTCGCCATTTAGAGAATGTCGTATATAAGTATATGTAGGATGAAGATCCTTTTATCCTTAAATAATGATCACCTAATAAGGAAATTAGTTATTTTAATGTATGTGGTACGATGAATGAGATTCCCTTGCTTTAAGTAGAGGTCTTACATCTAAGTTTTAAAGATGGATAAAATTCATGATATGGAACATTTTGTCATTTTAAGAGATGCGATAAGATGAATATGATTCCTCTATTATTCAACTGAGATCTAACGTTTAAATCTTTCAAAATAAATAAATTCATGATCGAAAAAATATCGCCTTTAAATAAGTCATACACAACATAAATTTAAATTGATCAAGTCACATCTATGAATAAAAAATTCTTAATGATATAATGATGTGACATAAGTAGAAAAATAGTGTTAGTCCACGGTGCAAATAAACAACATCTATTAATGTTATGAACTTACAGATAAATAATAAATCATTTAATTTTAATAACTTGAATTGAATAAATATATTTATCATTTAATTATTATTAATCAATATATATATATATATAATTAAATTATTAATCATGATAACTTAAATTGATTTGATGTAAATATTATTAAATTATTAATTATGATAACTTAAATTGATTTGATGTAAATATCCCGTGCGAATAAATACTGACAGTCAATTATTATAGGATTTCCTAAAAAGAGGTTTTACTTTCGTTATGTTTTTTACTATAGCCAGGTGAATGTCTTTAAAGTTTAATTTGAGAAGTTTATGTGTAGAATATATGTTATTTATTTATTAATTCGATATATTATAATGGTGTAGATAAATTTTTACTCTTTTCGTCTTAGTTTATGAAATGTTATTTGATTGAATACGAACTTTAAGAAAGAATGATTTTTGAAATTATGATTTAATAGATCATAAATATTTATGTGAATATAAATTTGATAATAATGATTGAAGAGAGAGCAATAAAAGAATAATGATTCAGATAATAATAAAATCAAAGACTAAGATAATATATGAGTGTAATAATAATGATATTGATAGGAGCCGATGCTCAATTATCTACTAATCCTCTACTATAATCATTAACCTCCATATCCTCCTATCTGATGAAATACTTTTCTAGAAGATCTTGCAGAAATTGTCTTGCAAATTAAAAAGAAAAAAGACCGGCAAGCTTTGAATGAGGCTTTGACGAAATAGATAGAAGTTTTCAAGTGGGATTTTCAAGAGAAAAGATCGAAAAACAGTAAGACCTAATTTGTCTTAATTAGACTTTTGACCCGGTGAATTACTTTCGCTTTTGGCGGTCCATTGTAGATATTCAGATTTCTCCGCTATACACGAAATTTTACTCTCATATATCTTATTCAAATGAACTAATTTCGAGAGCATTTTGTTAGTTTTGGCAATGTGCATTTCATCCTCTACAAACCTTACTTGTAAATTTATACTGCATATGTTATTGTACTTTATTAACCTCCACTCCTGTTTAGTAAAATACTTTTCTAGAGATCTTGCAAAAAATATCTAGCAAATTAAAAAGAAAAAAGATTGACAAAAGCTTTGAATGAGGCTTTGACGAAAGCGATAGAAGTTTTCAAGTGGGATCTTCAAGAGAAAAGATCGAAAAATAGTATAAGAGTTAATTTGTCTTAATTAGACCTTTGACTCAGAGAACTACTTTCTTTTTTGGCGGTCCTTCGTAGATACAAAATTTTCCCCTACACAAAAAATTTCACTCTCATATATTTCAATCAAGTGAATTGATTTTGAGAACATTTTGTTAGTTTTGACAGTATACATCTCACTCTTCCCAAAATTTACTTGTAAATTCATACTAAATATATTATTATACTTTATTAACATTCATATTCTCCTATTTAGTGAAATACTTTTCTAGAAGATCATGCAAAAATTGTCTAGCAAATAAAAAAGAAAAAAAGACCGATTAACTTTGAAGGAAGCTTTAACGAAAGAGATAGAAGTTTTCAATTAGTGGGATCTTCAAGAGCAAAGATCGAAAAACAGTATAAGACCTAATTTGTCTTAATTAGACTTTTTAACTCAAATAATTACTTTTGTTTTTGACGGTCCTTCGCAGATATTCGAATTTCTCCTCCACACAAATAATTCCAACTCTCACATATTTCACTCAAGTGAATTTATTTCTAAAGCATTTTGTTAGTTTCGACAACATACATCTCACCTTTTCCAAATTAACTTATGTGCAAAATTATACTGATTATGTTATTATACTTTTAATCTGATTCACTATCTACGTACGTACCCTTTACGCCAAATTATTTGAAAATCAAAATTCTAAAAAAAAATCATTATATAGGAGTAATGAGATTTGTTTCTAGAACAACTCTAGTTATAATGCTCAACTAAAAACTTGAAGATATATTTTTCTTTTTAAAAAAATGGTTCAATTAATGCAAGAATTCATAAAGTGATAACAATTGAATGGATGGATCTACCCATCAATCTTGAATAGATTCTAGAAATAATAATTGTAAGTCCAATAATTAAAAAACAAGAAGAATTTAAAATAAAAATAATAGAAGCAATCCAATTAAGTGGGGAGAACCTAGACACTCTGATAAAACACTTGACTGATATATTAATTAATCATCTTCTTGTCTTTGACCTGCTCATCAAATAATTAAAATTCTCATTTTTGTTTTTTGTTTCATCAAATACTCTAAAATAAAAAGTTCTTTCTAATTAGAGTGGTTAAAAATCGAATCGAAATTAATAATTTAAATGAAGATATTCTTTTGTAGTCGTTCAATAATAGGTTTAAGGTTATTGGTTTAATGATTTAATAATGATTTAGGGTTTTTTTCTAACGAGTTAAGATTCTATAACGATTTACGATTTTATTCTTAAATTCTTAACGGATTAATGCTAACTTGGAAATAATTATTAGATTACAACTTTACCCTTAATCGATAATAAGTTTTTTTATTTGAAGTGTGTTTTCGAAATTCTGGACTTAATCTACATGTTTTACTTTGTTATATCAATTATTGAATAACTTGGATATTGATAATATATTTAAGTTCTTCTGGTCTTTCCTTGAGGATATCTAGATATGCATATTTAACTTGGGTGATGATAATATATTTAAGTTGAAATATATTGAATTTTGAATGTTGCATATTGTGCAAGTGTTATTTAATTTTATTAGGTTACAGTGTTTATTCTAATAAAAACAAATTGATGGTTTAATTGACAATCAAATCGTAAATGATCAATAATTGATAAATTGATAATCAATATTTTAATGATCTATAACAATTTAGCATATTTATAAATTGATAATTGATGACATTCAAACCCGAACCAAACCATACGATAACTATTCTCCTCTTTTTTTCTTGTATATAACCTTTTTCATCTGATATACATACTGATCCGACTAATTCAAAAACACAAGACGTAAGATTTATTAAATCAAAAATAACTCCCTCACAATTTTTGGAGCATTTAATTAAAGACAAAGGAATCTCATATTATCCAGATTAAATCTAAAAATATGCAACATTATTTAAATTCAGGGGTTTCTAATGGTTAATGTACTACTCTGTTAGTTCATCTTTACTTATTCAATACTAATTAAACCAATTGTCTAATTTTATTTATCAAAAATCAAGAGATAATTTATTATTTTTATTTATTTTATCTTTGTTATTAATTATAGTTATTACTATTCGATGTATTTTTCAAAATATTGAATTTATTATATTTAAAGAATGATATGATAAAATTATTTTTTTATTTATTATATTTTTTAAGGAGTGTGTCAAGTCAAATACGGATAAGTAAAGATGGAGGGAGGGAGTATAATATATTAGCATAATTCTTGAAACAATCAATGAACATGCTGCCACATTATTTTATTTTTTATCCAACTTGTTTGACCACTTGCATCTAATATTATTTTTTATAATAAGTGAAAGATTCTAAAATTAATAAATATATTATCCTCTTGGAATTCAATTCAAGCTAAGAAGTTTAGCTGCAGCTTCGTATTTAATTATGTTCCCTTTTTCCTTTTTTTTATAATTATTTTTTCTGAACTTTGTTCTGTTTTTTTTTTCTTGTTTAATTTTAAATTTTAAATTTTAAATTTTCTGAACTTTATCCTAATTGACAAGGGTAAGTTATCAATACAGTGACTCGCTCCTAGATTACAACGACAACAAATTCAGTATAATCTCACAAGTGAAGTCTGGAGAAGACAGAATATACGTTAATTATAAACTCGCTCCTAAATTGTTATTATTTTTTTAAAAAAATGCTGCTAAATTCTTTGAAAATTCATGAGTAGTGAATTCGCAAATTAAAACAAAATTTAATAAATTCAATTGAGTTTAAGTTAAACTTTTAAATTTTAATTCTCTTACGATGTGTAAGTGTGTAACCAACATTCAGAGGTGGATCTACGGTGCAACTAGCGACTTACATATTAAGTTTTTGTATATGGTGTCATACGATGAGGAAGTAAATAAATAAATTACTATAATGATGAGTGATAAGATACCCTTCTTCATTTATTTACCATACTCCATATATATATATATATATATATGTAGTAAATGTATCAACGAAGCAGTGTTATGTGACATCGCTTGGGGCAAGATGCATCCGCACTTGAATATAATCTAGTTATTTAAGTAAATCTAGTAGCTTTTGACCAATATATGTATTAAGAAATTCGTTAAATATTTAAAAATATTTGACTGCAAATTCAATTACTATTTGATTGAACAATTGTCGGTGACACATTAACTTAGAAAGTTGAAATTATTTTGTCGATAAATGAACTTCAAATTCTGAATCTGACTCCACTAATATTTATCTTCAAAAATTCCCAAATCCCTTCTTAATTTGAAAATTTTAGTTCAATTATTTTAAAAATGCACGTGTAACTTTTTTGGCACGTAGGTGACTGCTCCCCTATTTAATTTCTTTTTATTTTACTAGAATATTTCTTTCCACATTTCAAGAGTCAAAGTCAAAATACAAAACATGTACCAAATTTGAATTACCAAATATATTCATTGATCATAAAAAGATTCCAACAACTTTCACAATGAATAATTTATTTATTTTAAAAAAGAAGAACTATATAAGGATTAAAATCAAACTTTTGAATAATATTTAAAGAAGTCACACATTTAATTATGCCAACATAAATCTTGAATTCCTTTTTTCTTCTTTTTTTTAACTCATTTTATCTAATTTATATCTAATCGATTTTTCTGGCTTGGCTAGGTGGGATAGCCGAGCCTATATGGTGAACTTTGTATTTTTTGAAAAGACAAACAAAAAGTTACATAAAAAAGAGTGAAATTAGATCTCACATAATTTCAGTTATATAATTATTACTTTAGCACAATTTTAAAAAATTGTGTCAAAAATGTCTTGCTTTTAATTCTGAATTGTCCGAAAATTGTGTTGTTTTCCCTATTGTACAAAAATCGTGTCATAATTAATTTATGGTAAAATTCATTTTGTTTACAATGTTCTATTATAGAATTGAATTCCATTTACACTTTTACATGAGGGGTGTTTTTTTTTTATAGTGAACTTTATAAAAATGAGGTTGGTTTTTTCGTTCAATAAATATTTCTTCTTGATTACGTTACTTGTCATCCTTACTAAAAATAGTCGATCCATAATAATTAGTTATATGTTTTTACCTTTACCGTTAGTCATAAATGTAGAGAGATATTAATGTGATGCAAAAAAAAAAGAAATATTAAATATTGTGAAATAATAAATAAGAATAATTTAGTTAAATTACTCTTTACTTAATATTTTTTTTTTAAAACGTGTAAATAAAAATATGACCAGTAAAATATTCCAAAAAAGTACGTAAAACGTGGCATTTTAAAGCTACAAAATGAAGTTTTAACAAGTAAGAAAGAATATATAACTAATTTTACATATTTTTAATGTTTTTTTATAAAGCAACTTTTCTTAAAAGAAATCGTAGTACTTTTTAAAGGTACATATTTAAATGTTTTTTTTTAAAATCTAGAAGGAGATATTGAGAAACTTTAGCCATTATTGAAATTGACATAAACTTAATTGGCTAATAATTACTTTTTAGATAAAAATGTGAATATTAGAAGACAAAAAATAAACGTGGGACATGCCACCAATTAATAGAACAACTAGGCAAAAATACTAGTAAAAGTTTTTTATTCAAAGTACTATTTTAAGACGTTTCTTAATATTTTATATAACTAAATATTATATATTACAAATGTTTGTATATTACATCAATATCAAGATCTAACAATAAAATTTGTTATTGTCTATGAGTCGTTGGCTCATTCTTAAACAAGCACGTATGTGGACAAAGCCCTCTCAAAAGAATCCTTCAAGGTGAAACGAAAGATATTATCAACCTGATGTAGCTTTGATCACTTCTTTTTAAAAAAGTAAAATCAGAAGGGTGTAGTACTTTTTAAGATACATATTTAAATGTTTTTTGTTTTGAAAATCTAGAAGGAGGATGAAAAACTTTGGCCATCATTGAAGATTGACATAAAATTAATTGGCTAAGAATTATTTTTGATAAAAATGTGAATATTAAAATACAAAAAAATTAAACGTGGGACATGCCACCAAATAGAACAACTAGGCAAAAATACTAATTTCTTTTTATTCAAAGTAATATTTTAATACGTTTCTTAATATTTTACATTATTTTACTAAGTATTATATATTATAATTGTTTGTATATTACATCAATATCAAGATCTAATAATAAAACTTGCCATTGCTTATGAGTCGTCGACTCATTCTTCAACAGGCACGCAGTCATAGTCCCTCTCGAAAGAATCCTTCAAAGTGAAACACAAGTTGTACGTTATCAGCATGACAACATGATGTAGCTTTGATCACTTTAAAAAAAAAAAAAAGCGGAATCAGAAGATGATAATTTTGTCCAAAGGGATAACATAGAAACTCAATAATTTAGATATGAAACTCATAAAATAGTGATAGTTTAGGGGGATTTTGACCTATACGTCATAATTTTATCTAACTTGTGTACTTTTCCACTAATTTTGAGTAATTTCCTTAACTACTAATTAATTCTAATATAATATACGAGTAAATTGATGTTTTAAAATTTTATGTGGAATTTAGGTGGTATATAGATTTTGTATCAACCTTATATATTAAGTATTATTATTATTACTATAATGTTGGATATTGACTTGGTTTCTATATGAATTATTTTATGAAGTTAATCAAGAAAAATAAATGCCTAATTACTAACACAATTGTCTAGATTCAATGAATATGATTGAATGACCCTTTCTTTGAGTTTTTGACATGTAATAGTAAAGTAATTTGTGGTGGCTAATGACTAATGATTAACATCATAATTATGTAATCAACGAAGCAAGAGTCTCCCTCTATATATGGATAAAATTCTAACTAAAATTTATTACTATTATTTTTTATAATCAACTTTTAAATAACTAAACTTTTTGAGATTATCATAATACTAGTTAGTAGCTAGGAGAAACTAATTAAAACATGCGGTAAGAAAAAAATGTTATGATTTCTTTTGTTTTCCGCTCGGTGTTCGGTGCTTGTATTAAAATCACGACTAATTTAAATCACGCACTGCAAGGCTTATTCTGGGTTTGGTTCCATATGACATGTTTAAGACTACAAGATTAAAAGATATTTTGATATATTTAACATATCTTTAATTTAATACCACAAAATTTATAAGTCTTCTTTATTTTTTTAAACTCCATGTCAAATTAAAATAGGTCAAACATTGATTCAGAAGGAGTAATATTCATTCTAATACTCATAATATCGACTCATGTAGCATAACATGAGACAGTACATTAATCAGTAAATTAAGTCGTACTCCAATGGGATGCGTGAACCTGAATTTAGTTGGACTTCAATGCTGATACTGAATACCTGGTAAAAAACCAAAATAAATAAATAATAACAACATACTCAATATAATTTCACAAATATGATCTAAAATCGAGAAAAGATATGATATAGGTAGACATTACTTCTATCTTTATGAGGTAGAAAAACTGTTTCAGCTTCTTTTTTTTTAAAGAAAGTCCACTACTTACTTCCTCCGTCCAATAATACTTGTCCGCTATGCCTTTACACACTTTTTAAGAAACTATAAATAAAAAGATAATTTTATCATATTATTCTTTGAATATAGTAAATATAATGTCTTGAAAAATGTAATAAAAAATGACTATAATTAATAATAAGAGTAAATTAGAAAATAAGTGTAAAATTGCCTTTAGTATAGTAAACAAGTAAGAATAAAAGAGAGTATCATTTAACTTAAAAAATGCACACTTTTTCTTTTTTTTCAACTTTCCTCCATATAGAAACTTCATAGAACCTCCATAAAGTTTCCAAAAAATAAATATATTTTATTTAATTATTCTTCATGAAAGGTCTCACCTACGTGCATGCATCTCCTCATATATATAATACTCCATATACTTAATCCCATTTCACCATTCTCATCCCAAAACCCTCAAAATCTTCGTTTTTTTGGCAGAATTTCCTCTGTAATTATATTACTCGAACCAAAATTCGTTATTTTCCTCATAATTCACTCGAAAACATCCCAATTTCGCGAAATTTAACTCTGTTTTTTTCTTCTCATTTAGCAAAAAAATGATGTTTGAAAATAGTGAATTTATGAATGATTTTGAGCTACTCGAATCGATTAGGCAACATTTACTTGAAGACTGGGATTCACCTGTTACCCAAAACGACGTCGTCAAAATCGAACCGGTGTCACCAGATCAAACGTACGATGTCACCAGATTTGCTATGGCTTCGAGAACAAAACCGGTGTTAAAATCGATGCATTAATCGAACCGGTGTCACCAGATCAAACGTACGATGTCACCAGATTTGCTATGGCTTCGAGAACAAAACCGGTGTTAAAATCGATGCATTACAGGGGAGTGAGACAGAGGCCATGGGGAAAATACGCGGCGGAGATCAGGGATCCGGGGAAAAACGGAGCGAGGGTTTGGCTAGGGACGTATGAGACGGTGGAGGACGCGGCGTTGGCTTACGATAAAGCGGCCTATCGGATTCGGGGTTCACGTGCATTGTTGAATTTTCCGTTGAGGGTAAATTCGGGTGAACCCGAACCGGTTCGGGTTGGTTTTAAAAGGTCTTCGAGTTCGTCGTCGTCAGAGCATCTTCTGACGACGACGAAGAGGACTAAGAAAGTTTCTCAACTTTATACTTGAGTTAAAAAGAAATTGTGTGGAATATTTGATATTTTTAAAATTTGTACATTTTTTTTTTTCATATAATAGGTTCGAGTTCAATTTTTTTTATTGGTTCATGATCTTCTAGACAATTTGTTCTTCGAATGTGAGGGCTAGCTTACTTGATGAGTTTCTTACATTTTTCGTTTAAGGTCGAAAGTTTAAACTCATCAATAGTATATAACATTTCCTTTTCCTTTATCCCTTTGCTTATGTAATATTTTCGTCGTTTTAATTTATGTGGCATATTTCAAATTTTGAGATTTAAATAATACTTTTTTCAACATAATTTATTCATAAATCTTTTAGATATCTTGAATTATCAATTATCCTGACTTATATATAGTATTTTTTTACTTAGTTTTCAAATATGCAAATTTTATTTCAAAAAACTTAAAAATTCAAATGCCCATATTCAAAGTCAAAATTAAATTGTTTAACGTTCGAAATTCAAACTGTACCACATAAATTGAGATAAAGAAAGTAAAAAAAAATTAGTATTTTTGTTAACATTTCGATTTTCTCGAATGAATTATATTTTGAACTCAACACCAAGTGTTTATAGAAACTGAGGAAGCATAAAAAGTGATGAAGTTCAGATAATTAACCAACTGAAGTTCTATGACTTTGTGCATTAACAATATATTTATATTATCAAATTAAATAGATCAATAATAACGAACCTTCGCATCAAACGATTCAAACCCAAACTTAAAACGTACAATAATAAGAACTAAGAAGTATACTTCTTCCGATTCAATTTATGTGATTTTTTTTTAATTTAATCCTTAAAATAATGACTTATTTTTATATTTAGTAAGAATTAAGGTTACATTTTTCATTTTACCCACAATGAGATTATTTATAGTCGCAAAAATATTTACAGGTCATTTTATATTACAAGTTTCAAAATTCCTTTTTTTTCTTTTAAATTCGTAGTTCATTTTTAATCAAACACGATCGCATAAATTAGACCGAAGGAGTACAAGCTAAGAAGCTTCTAACGTTGTTGCCACCTTCATAATCATTAGTATCATTGTATGATTAGCCTTATTAATGCTGACTTGTCAAACATTCAATCACTTTTTTTATTTCAATTTGTTTGACCTATTTTTCTTTTTAATCTATTTTAAAAAGAATGATTCTTTTTCTTTTTAGTGACTCTTTATTTTTAACTTTTCACGTGACATGTTTATGATCACAAGATTAAATGATATATTGGTACATTCGACATATCTTAATTTAGGACTACAAAATTTAAAAACCTGCTTTATTTTATTAAACTTCATGTCAAATAACTTTTTCTTTTGGTTCTATTTTCATGTCATCCCGCGGTATGTTGCAGTCTTCTTTCCTCATGAGCTCCAGGCTTAACCATCCTACGTGACCCCCTACTGCAATATAACAGTGGAAAAAAGAATGATAACTTAGGCGCGATGACACCTAGAGTTGTCATAGTGATGAGTTAGAGAGTAAAAACCTTAACATATTCCAAAAAAGGGAAGTATATATACATGTCTCTCCCTCACGGATATTCTCCACGGGTAGAGAACTCAGTTTGCTGCCTGAATTAGTCCCTTTATGGACTTAAACAATCGTCCCGATATGGGTTTGCCATATGCCCATATCTTTCCATTTTTTGGCAGCTGTCAAAATAGGCGTTAAATGGTTGGTACGTCTTTAATCTATACGGATGCATAAATATATGGTATCACTTTTGTGCGGGTTTCATACCTCGACTATATCAGGTGTTTGTGTAGATTTCTAGCTGAGTTATCACCAACCATTTATCAAAGTGAAACTTCGGGAGTTCAAGTTACACTGTCCCTCATTCAATGCAGGCAATTTTTAAAACGAGACTCTTTAAGATCTATGAGTTGGGAAAAAAATGGCAATTGGCACTGATGACAGAGCCATGATAAAAGCATTTTAGTTCTATGTTGCTCGGACTCTTCAAAAATCTCAATGGGTGCGTGTTGGATATTCCAAAAATAGTGCTTTTTTGGAGGATCTGACACTCGTGTGGCATCATTTTTGGAGAGTCCGAGCAACATAGTTTTAGAGTGTGTTTGGTATGGAGGAAAATGTTTTCCAATTTTCTTGTGTTTGGTTGGTTAAAAAATTTGGAAAACATTTTCCTCCAAAATAAGGAAAATGACTTCTCTAATGAGAGTAGGGAAAACAAGTCCCCATCCTTACAACACCCCAATCCCACACTCATCCACTCCACCCTTCTACTCCCACCCCTACCTCCACCTCTCACCTCTACCTCACACAATTTTTTAAAAATATTTTTTCTATTTCACCTCACCCCCGCCACCCACCCCACCCCCACCCCCACCCCCGCCATCCATCCAATTTTTTAAATTTTTTTCAATTCTTTCTTTAAAAAAAATTAACTTTTTTTGTTCCATATCTCACTCATCCACCCACTCCACTTTACCCCCCCCCCAACCACCACAATTACCTCCACCCACCTAAACCCAATTTTTTTTAGTTCTTTTTTAATAAAAAATTATGTTTTTTCAAAAAAAAAGTAATATTTTTTGTACCCCAACCCCCACCCAGCCCCCCCTCCTCTCCCTCCCACACCACCCCACCACCTCCACCTAACCCAGAATTCAAATTTTAATTTTTTTTTAAAAAAAAATTTTGTTTTTTTTTTTATAAAAATGTAATATTTTTGATAACCTACCTCCTACCCCCTACCCTCCCCCACCAAAAAAAAAATCTAATTTTTATTTTTTTTTAAAAAATAATTACTTTTTTTAAAAAAAGTAATATTTTTGGTTACCCCCTCCTACCCACCCACCCCACCCCCAACCCCCAACCTACCCTCTAGAATATATTTTCTATTTTCTAATCAAAAAATTAAAAATTATTTTTAAAAAAAATGTGTTCTGACTCATCAATCAAATAGAGAAAATATTTTTTGAAAAATATTTTTCATTCACCAACCAAACAAGAGAAAATAAATAGAAATCAACTTATTTTCCTTCATACCAAACACACCCTTAGTCTAATTGTTGTTTGGTTGAAATGGGAAGTCAAGCTTTGTTGTACCTCATTTAGTCTAGGCCCAATATTTGTTCTTCTTCTTTTTATGATCGTAGTGTCCGGGTCAGCTTTCTCGCACCTCGACTAATTTCACAGGATACCTGCCACCTCCCACCAGCATAAGGCACCAGGTAACTATGTTTACCAAGGCTAGAAGAGATGGGAAGAATTACATAGTGTTTTTTTGTCTCCGCTGGATTTGAACCATCCAATTTATTTTAACTCTATATATGCTCTGTTGTTATTATGAGTTTGGATAAATCGTTTTGTCCTCTGTGTCATTGTGAACATTTCCCATGTTCACCCGTGGGAGGAAAAAGTTTTCGACTTTTCTGTTGAGCTAATTACTATTTATAGAGCTACGCCACAATCAAACCTGAACGAACAAAATATTGAATTTCATCGTACGCATCTCTACTGTTGGTTATTACTCTTAAGACTATTTCTTACTTTATCCTGATTGGGATACACTAGTCTTTTCAGTTTTCTTTGAACTCGTATCACTAATTTAATACTATTTTTAATTTTGCAGCAACCCTGAAAAGTCGAAGCACTTAGGAACAACAAAGATGAACTTCTTTAACAAGGATGAATTTCATTGTTTTTAACAATGAACTTCTTTAAAAAGGATGAATTTCATTGAATTTCAATATGGTTGAATTTTCTCCGCCTTTAATCAGAGGTCATACATAATAATGAAATTTATCCTCTTCCAATATCTCCTTTAATCACTTTAGGTTTCAATAAAACTGGTTGGGACATCTATGTTTGATTGGTTAAGCCTCTCCTTTAGTGGCATTTTCCCTTGTGGAATGAACTTTGTTGTGTTGTTCGCTAGACGTTGCATTATTGCATCATTTCATTGTCGTTACTGTTCTTTCGCATGTTTGTTGTGTAAGGCTCACCATTTCGCATTATTTCGTTGTTGTTATTGCTCCCTATCCCCATTTTCAAACTGAGGGTCTATCGGAAACAACCTTTCTATCTCTACGAGGTAGGGGTAAGGTCTTCGTACACTCCTCCCTCCCCAGACCACCACTTGTGGGATTACTCTGGGTATGTTGTTGTTTGATAGACGTCACTCTTGTCTTGAAACAATTGGTGACTTTAGGTGCAAGGTTTGACATTATGTTAAACGAAGAACTATTTTGGACTGTATTTCGTCTTCCTTCTGATTTCGAACCACCAAATCCTGAATGATGTGAGAGGTATCTTTACTGTCTTCCGCAGTCTCTTTCGTTGTTGTTATTGCTCCCATAGCTATGTGTTTGTTTAGTGTTACTATTATGTTGTGAAATTCTTGTGAGACAACACTCGACTAGTGAACCATTAACGTTGTTTTCATCCATACATACTTAGAGCATCACTAGTCATTACATCGGATAGAAATATCCAGCCAGACCAGACCTATCAAGTGACATCGACTGCCTAGTTCGTTAACTGTTCTGTATACTGGATGAAATATTTTTCCCCACTGATCTCTCCTTCTAGTTTTATTTTTAAGCTATCCACCCGAGCTTTCACCTCCCGTGGTGGTGGGGGGTTGGCGGACCCCTACCATGTATATGATAGACAAAAAAAATGGTTACAAGGAGGGGGACATCAAACCAAACCTCTGGAAAGTACAACTTGTAGTAGCACCAAAAACTAAGCTTCGAAAATTCTAACAAGAGCCTTTGAACTATAGGAAGATGATGATGATGATATCTTCCGTAAAGCTTGATGATCACTAGCTTGAAGCATTGATCTCTAAGATGTCTATAGGCATAGCCTTGAGTAATCACGCCTTTTGCTATACGGGGCTGAAGGAAGTCTCCAGCTCGTTTTCGTGTCAACTATGTTTGTTGCTCTTTAATCATTTATGAGTTTGACAGGCAGTGTGTTGCTTACTTGAATTCAGCTTGGCGGCTTTTAAACTTAATTGGACGTTCCTCGTTTTCTGTGAGTTGTTTGATGATTCTACCCTGAACTTGATCTCTGTATACGAAAAGGATGAATATGAAGATCCTTATGAGTTGATATCCTATTGAATGTTTTAACTACAGAGGTGCTCAAACTACGTCACATAAATTGGAACGAAGTGAGTGATAGATTAGATGGAGCGAAGGGGTCTCATTTCTTGTTTCTGACTGTTATCTATCACTGTTTGTGATCCATTTTGCCGGAGAGAAAGAGAGAGACTTTAAACCAGTTTTTTTGTAAAATTCTGATTTCTGTGAAGATAGACGTGATCAGTGATTCGATTGATGATGAACAAAGAGAATTCTTGGTTAAGTTCTCCACCTTAACGACAAAAAATATGATTGATCAAATTATATATTGAGTCTGACTCATATTGATCATTTATTCAAGAATAACTCTGGTTATATCAAATTATTGAGCAACTGGAAGCAATTTACTCATGATACTTAGTTGACATTCATCAAAAGCATCTAATGAATTATGAGTTCAATCCATCCTGTTTAGCAAAAAGACAAAAGACGGACATTCCTGATTTTGTGTTATAATTGATCTCAGATATCAAATGGCTTCCTTTTTGTGATCCATTTTGCCGGAGAGAGAGAGAAATTTTAAACCAGTTTTTTGTAAAATTCTGATTTTCTGTGAGGATAGACGCAAACAGTTATTTGATTGATGATGAAGAAAGAGAATTATTGGCTAAATTCTCCACCTTAACGACAAAAAATAGGATTGATCAAATTCTATATTGAGTCTGACTCATATTGATCATTTATCAAAGAATAACTCTGGTTATCAAATGATTGAACAAGGGGGAGCAATTCACTTAAGATACTTAATTGACATTCATTAAAAGCATCTAATGAATTATGAGTTTAATCCATCCTGTTTAGCAGAAAGATGGATATTCCTAACATTCCTGTTTAATCTTTTCATGTCTATTTTCTGGCTCTAGGATCATCAAATGAAGCTTTGCCTGTATGCTGCTTTTTTTTTCCTGCCATTCAGAGAGACCATTTATAAAGGAAACAAAATTGAAAAGGTAGAACTCTGTACCATCTAATTGCGTCTATACGAGCAGTTTAGACATTCAGAAACAGCCTCTTTACTTCACCTCTGAGATGAAGGTATGGTCCGCGTACATTCTACCCTCCCCAGATCCCACTTTGTGGGAATACACTGGGTATATTGTTGTACAAGGAGTTTAGACCTTGAAGATTTGGAGCTTCTTGTCTATAAATGCTAACTTTGGCTTATACTTATCAGATTCCAGTTGTTAATTATATCTTTCTCGATTCTCTTAAGTTGGAGTCGCGTGATGCAGAAACAGTGAACGATTCTTTATGTGACCATGTTTCTTGCGTTTGTTGACGAGCCATGAATGTTTAGCATATCTTTCTGGTTGATGAGCCGTAAATGTACATCACAATTTTCTTGTCAGCATCTCTTCTACCACAAGAAATTGGATGTTCACTAAATTGTTATACATTTGCAGGTCCTGTTACTAGTTGATATCCACATTTTAGAAGTTAACCGCGAAAGAAATGCCAATGAGGATTCAATTGCTTCAGAACCTAGAGTTCTTGCTGGTAAACAATATACTTTTTCTGCAAAACAAGTGTCTTACTACTTCTTAGTGTTGAACATCTTGCCAATTGATGACTGATGTTTAACGTTCACAAACAGGACTGCTACTTCGAGAAATTAAAGAATTTTCGCGTGTTGATGAGCCGTTAACATATAGCATCTCTTCTACCACAAGAAATTGGATGTTCAGTAAATTATTATACATTTGCAGGTCATAAGCTTGCATAATGCAACTAAGAAGTTTATCACCTTAATTCTGATACTAGTTGATGTCCACGTTTTAGAAGTTAACCGCAAAAGAAATACCAACGAGGTTTCAATTGCTTTAGAACCTAGAGTTTTGGCTGGTAAACTTCTGCAAAATAAGTGCCCTACTTCTTAGTGTTAAACATCTTGCCAATTGATCATTGATGTTTAACGTTCACAAACAGGACTGCTACTTCGAGAAATTAAAGAATTTTGGCGCGTTGCCCTTCTTCTATCTATGCTATTTACATCCTAGCGATCACATTGTGTCCTCTACGAGCTTTTCAGATGACGAGAACAAAGGATTGGACGAGGGAGGGGGATTATTCAAGATAATCGACAACGCAGTAAGAACATCAGGTATTGATTTGGTCTTTGAGCATGAAATTTTTAGAGATATTTGAGGTTACAGTAGCAAATGCAGCGCTGTTCCTACAGCTTAGATTGTCTCTCTTGTATATTTTAATTTGGTCTCCGCTAGCATTTGAACACCTCAACTTTCTTTGTGACCATCTAGACACCTCATTTCGTTCCCACGGTGTCTCATGGACTCTCGACGCTCGACACTGACCAAGTTAAAGTGTCTATCTACGTATTCTGCTTTTATTTTTCACTAATTTTCTTCTGTCTCCTAGCAAGTGTTGTTGATGTTGTTGTTAACCTATGATCTTACCATACTTGTTTTTGATATGCTTTATTTGAGCCGAGGGTTTATCAGAAACAATCTCTCTACCTTCACAAGGTAGGGGCAGGGTTGTATACACACCACCTTTCCCGGACTCCACTTGTGGAATTACACTGAATATGTTATTGTTGTTGGTAACCTATGATCTTATATCAGGTTTGGCAAATGAAACCATTGGTTAATGGGAAGGACATTATGGAAAGTTTGAGGATTAATAGGGGAGGACAAATTGTTAGAAAATGGGTAATGCCAATAATATATAGATATATAATCTTCTTCACTAACCATTAGTTAATTGGTCAAAAACACATCTGAACTATCACTTTTTTTTTTGCGAGTTTCACACCCTAACTATTAGTTGTTTCCTTTTTACCTAAACTATCACAATCTATATATTAAAACACGCCTCAAAACTGATTAGGCCAACTATCAATTGTTCCCTTTTCCTACTTGTGCTAGCAACTAGGTATGTTTTAATACATAGATGGTGATAGTTCGAGTAGGAAAAGGAAACACATAATACATAAATAGACACTCGAACTTGGCCTCATCTGACAAGTAAGCACCCCAACTTTGAAAGTGCACATCTAGACACCTCAACTCGTCTCCATTGTGACAGTTGAACACTCCAACTTACAAAATGATCATCTAGACACCTCCAATATTTATGTGTCACCTCAGCGGCGAGTGTCAATGAGACACAATACGACGAGTTGGAGTGTTTAGTTGTCAGGTGAGACCAAGTTGAGGTGTACGTTTAGATGTGCACTCTCAAAGTTGGTGTGTGTATTTGCCAACTGAGACCAAATTTAAGTGTTTGTTCGTGTATTATGCCAAAAAGAAACAACTGATAATTGAGATGTGAAACTCACAAAAAATAAGAGTTCATATATATTTTTACCATTATACCCTTAAAATATATACTCATCATTTAATTTTCCTATATATACAGCAACAAAACTTGTTAGAGTGGCAACTCGCAGGTCCTTCTGGTACTGCTGCAGAATTCTCTAATTGGATGAAGCAAAATTCAGTGGAAAGGTCTAGTCAAGATGAAGCTTCAACTGCAGCGTGAGTCGAAAAATTACACTGTATATAAAATTTTATATATATATATATATATATATATATATATATATTCCAATCTCAAATTACTTGTCGTGATTCTCTTTTACACGCCCTTTAGAAAAACATTCATTAGAAGGTATATTTGACCTTTTTGCTGTTATTTACGTCAAGATATAATCTCTTTTCATTAAATATTTACTCTATTTATGTATCATTTCTTCATAATTAAGGTATTTATAGTCTACAAGAACAATACAAAGGGTAAAATGGGAGAAAATAATTAATTTTGTCGTGAACTTTTAAAGTGACAAATAATTTAAAATAATTTATTTTTGAAATTACGATAAATAATTTGTGTCCCCTTAGCATCTTCACGTATTTACTTCTATATTTGTCTTTTAATGAAAATCTTGATTTTACACCGACTTTGATGTTATACAATACTATCGAATTAGTTGCTCTTCCGAATGACCAAGTCATAATGAGATTAAAAATTGATGCTTCCTTGACCACGTGGAACATATATAGATTAGCAGTATGTCATTCCTACAAGTAATGAGTCATCCACAGTTGCTATATACAGACTTATGAGATCAAATGTAATATGTTTTTTTTCATTCCTCATGAGTCACTTATTTCTCCGAAGCAAGAGATTAAAGTCATTTTTCTCCAAAGACATGAAAATTGAATGATTGACTTTAGTATAGTGAACAAAAAGGTGACCTATTGACATTGATATCTTTGTTTTATTTTTATTTTTTAGAAAAAAATGATCAAATGATGAATTAATAATATTCTATAAATAGTTAGTTGAACCCAACAGGCTACAGCTAATGAACCGAGTAAAGACTCAGAATTTTGAGAAGGTTTGGCAAATTAAACCATTGGTTAATGAGAAGGACATTATTGGAAAGTTTTCTAATTATAATATATAGAAAAGGCCTAAGAAGCACCTCAAGGTCGACATGCCAGCTTACCGACCAAGGGTAAGTTGGTCATTTTGACAAATTGTTCGAAAATGTGTAATGCCAATAATATATAGATATATAATCTTCTTTACTCACCACAACAACAACAACAACAACATACCCAGTGTATTCCCACAGCGTGGGGTCTGGGGAGGGTAGAGTGTACGCAGTCCATACCACTACCTCAGAGGTGAGGTAGAGAGGCTGTTTCCGATAGACCCCCGGCTAATCTTCTTTACTCACCATTAGTTAATTTGTTTAACGTATGAGTTAATGGTCAAAAATGCATTTGAGTTATCATTTTTTTGCGAGTTTTACACCTTAATTATCGGTTGTTCCCCTTTTTACCTAAACTATTACTATCTATATATTAAAACACACCTCGAAATTGATTAGACCAACTATCAATTGTTTCATTTTCCTACTTGTACTAGCAAGTAGGTGTGTTTTAATACATAGATGGTGATAGTTTGAGTAGGAAAAAGGAAGACATAATACATAAACAGATATTCGAACTTGACCTCAGCTGACAAGTAAGCATTTCAACTTTGAAAGTACACATCTAGACACCTCAACTCGTCTCAACTGTGACAGTTGAACACTCCAACTTACAAAATGATCATCTAGACACCTCTAAAATTTATATGTCACCTCAGCATCGGATGTCCATGAATCACACAGTATAGACGAGTTGGAGTGTTTAGTTGTCAGGTGAAACCAAGTTGATGTTTATGTCTATAGATGTGCACTCTCAAAGTTGGTGTGTGTACTTGCCAACTGAGGCCAAATTTAAATTACAATGTATATAAAAGATTATATATATACATATATATATATATATATATATATATATATATATATATATACACACACACATACTAAGACAGTGATTCGGAGCTCACACCTTCCACCAGCCTCTTACAATAAGGGCTTTTTTGTCGAGTTGCTTTCCTTCTATCTCAAATTACTTGTTGTGATTCTCTTTTACATGTTCTTTAAAAAAAATGTTCATTAGAAGGTATTTTTGACTTTTTTGCTATTATTTATGTCAAGACATAATTTAATTTTCTTGAATATTTACTCTATTTATGTGTCATTTATTTATAATTGAGGTGTCTGTAGTCTACGGGAACAATTATACTACTAAGGGTAAAATGGGAGAAAATAATAAATTTTGTCGTGAACTGCTAAAATAACAAATAATTTGAGATAATTATTTTTTAAAATTACGATAAATAATTTGAGACGCGGGAAGTAGTACATATATATTGTGTCCCCTTAGCATCTCCCCGTATTTACGTCTATATTTGTTTTTAATAAAAATCTTGATTTTGCACCGACTTTGATGTTACACAGTATTATCGAATTAATTATTTTTTCGAACGACTAAGTCATAATGAAATTAAAAATCGATGTTCCTTGACTATGTAGAATACGAATTAGCATTATATGTCATTTCTACAAGTGATGAGCCGTTCAAAATTGTTATGTCTAGACTTAGAGATCAAATATAATATATTTCTTTTCATTCCTCGTTAATCACTCATTTCTCCGAAACAATAGATTAAAGTCATATTCCTCCTGAGACATGCAAATTGAATGATTGACTTTAGTATAGTGGGGAAAAAAGGTGACCTATTAACATTGATATCTTTGATTTTTATTTTTATTTTTATTTATTAGAAAAATGATCAAATAATGATTTAATAATATTCTATAAATAGTTAGTTGAACCCTACAGGCTACAGCTAATGAACCGAGTAAAGACTCAGAATTTTTGAGAATAATTCCCACTTACCTTTTCTCCATATATAAAATATATTATGTCATGCTTTGGTAATTGATTACGAAAAAATAATGATGTAAGATACTCTCGTCGTTCCAAAATAAGTATCATTTTAACTTATTTCATATCGATTAAAAAAAATAGAAGTTATAGTTTACTAAGTTATCCTTACTTATTAGATGTTTCTTGAAAATTAAGCACTAGTATTAAAAAGTACTAGTTTTTTAATAGAATGAATTCTGGGATAGGAGATCTTGTCAGTATGGAACGTAACCTACCCTTTCGTAGTGAAGGATTGTCATCCTATAAGACGAAATGAGATGATGAGGTGCCTCAGGCACCCCCATTTAGAAAGAAGGACGTTCGAACCTACGGCCAATCGGTTAACAACCGACCACACTATCACTAAGCTACTGAGGAACAATCGGAGATTCAAGGGTATAGTTAGAAACAATTGTTATTTATTGTCTTGAATTTCTAAAGCGATAATTATTGTGGGAAATTTGTGTTTGCTAAAGTGATATTTATTTTGAGACGGAAGGAGTATATGGTATATTTTCATTAAAAAGAACTTGATCAATTTAAATTGTTGGATATTCTAGATTAATTTGTTTTCATCTTTACCCTTAGTCATAAATAATGAAAAATGCTAATGTAGTGTAAAAGAAAGAAGCATTAAATTGAGACAAGTAATAAATAAGGATAATTTAGTCAAATTACTTTCGACTTAATGCTTTTCTTAAGAAGCGTGTAAACAAAAAATGTGACATGTAAAGTGATCCGAAAAAAGTATTATGTTCAAAATGGACAAATAAAAATGAACGAAATAGTAAAATCTTTAGGGGTTGTTTGGTGTGAGGTATAAGGTATAATAGTCGCGGGATAAAATGCAGGATTATTTTATCCTACATTTAATTGGAGGTATTAGTTAGTCCCAGGATTATTTATCCCACTATTTATACTATAGTGATGAGATAAATTATTCCATATATATGGTGTGAAACTAATCCTGAGATAACTCATTCCCAAATCAAACGAACTTATTCCCAATCAAACGAACCCTTGTTGAATAGTTTGGTAAAACCAATAGAGATGTGGCTGTCAAACATCTCACATGAGATTCAATAGACTTGTAGCTAAAATTAGCTAAGGAAAACTACGTATATAGTTAACTCTTTTTAGAATGTTACAGCTGGTGCAATTGAATGAGCATTATCCAGAAGTATAGACCAAGAACTTTCAATAGTATTTTTTTGATGACAAGGGAACTCGCGGCTCCTATTGTTAAGGATACGTATAGAGTAAATTCTGCTCTAGTATAATAAATTATACATGAAAAGTAAATTGTATTAGGTAAAAGAAACTTTCAATACTTATTTCATGACAAGGAAACTCGCGGCTTTTATTGTTAAGGGTATGCACAGAGTAAATTTTGTTTTAGTATAATAGCATGAAAATTCTACATGAAAGGTAAATCGCACTAGGCAAGAGAACTTCCAATACTTTAGGTAGGGTTTTGTTTTAAAGTTTGCAAAAGTTGAGTTTTAATCTGTTTTAAAAAAGAACAATAAATATTAATAAATATTTAACTTTAATCTTTCTAATTTACTAGTAAAATGACATGATTTTAGAGCCACATAAACGTTATACGTTTGAGACCATAATCTCCGATCCTTTCGAAATTGTGTTATCCAGGCCGAGGCAGAAATGATCGTTAGTGAGTTGTGAGCATACAGTGTGACACATCACATCACCAACCTTGCGTAATTAGTTCTCTTCTCGTTCGATGTTGTTTCTACAAGTAAGAGTGGACATTTATTTGATTTTTCTATTAAAAAAATTATAAAATTTTAAAAATATTCAAACACCATGAAATGGAGAGTAAGATATTTCAAATGAACACTTTATTATAAAATACTATTTAAAATTTGAATTTCCAAATTCTAAAATGAAGACTACCTTAGTATGGGTCTTAGGTGTGATAACACAAACAATGTCTATAACCCTAGCAAACACAAGTCTTACATAGGTATTCTTCATGTACTATGGTCTTTTTTTTCTTTTTTCTAAATTTCTTGATTGACAAGGAAATATATTTTGTTCTTTGGTCTTGCTAGGGCTTAGGAAACATGTGTGACACAAAGTTCAACTACCGCTAGAAAACATGAAATTAGATACGGAATTTATCAGCAATCTTCAGCTAATATGTTGCTAAAAAACTCATAGATAATTGAATTTTCTTATAATATGTCGCTAAATCATAGTAAAATAGGATTAGCATAGGATTTTAGTTGTTTAGCTACGGAATTTTGTCCGCCGCTAATTCTTTGTATTCTAGTAATATAGTAATATATATCAAAAAAAAAAGGAGAAATTGTGGGTCAAAAATTGTAGAATGGTGATGTGTAAAGAAAACACAAAATCAATCAGGGTTGTGACGGGATGAATGAGATTCATTCACTTTTAATCAGAGTTTTCGGGTTCGAACTCTAGATATGAAAATAATAATATTAGAAAGTGTTAATCCCTTAAGTGGACCATACACGATGTGAATTCGAATTAGTTAGAACCCTCAATACAAGTATCAGACACCGAGTGAATAGTTTTGTAAAAAAAGGAAAATGGAAAACACTTTTGTTAGGATAATAAATATTTAATTTCGACTTGACCATTTTAGCCAACTGCCCTACTGTACGGCAAAAATTGTTGCTATCAATATTTTACTATTAGTTGTAAGAATATATTAGCAAAGTCTTGGTTAAATTTCTTTGTAACCGTGTGAGATGTAGACACACAAGTCTTGAATTAACCACCATTTGTCAACTATACATATTATTCCTTACGGAAACCCTAATATTCTTGCAGAATTTATAGCTGGACAATTAAAGAATAGAGTTTCATTTCGAAAAGCAATGAAAAAGGCATCTTTACTTGTCTACTATATATTGACTTCACACACACTTTAAGAAATACTAAGTAACGAGTGTAATTTTATTATATCACATTTTAAATATAATAAATTTAATGCATTAAGTAATGAATAGTATTTAATAGCAAGAGAAAATGGACACAAAATAATAAATTATCCGTTGGTTTTCCAAAACGGACAAGTATCATTGGACATTTATTTTTAGTATACTGAACAAGTAAAGATGAACGAACGGAGTATTAAAATTCTTTAGTTTGTGGGATATAAATAATAAATAAAAAATCTATGGAATCGACTTCAGTAAAGTATAGACTAAGATAGATTGTATAATTAATTAATTAAGTCTTATGGAATTGGAATCAACTTCAACTTAATTCCAATTTAATACAAAGACTTCAAAAACCTTATCTATAACAACCATGGATGTAACTTTATAGCTACTAATAGATAGTTGGAATTCTAATTAATTAACTAAACTTGTTTTGTTCTTTTTAGATGAAAGTGAAAACCAGGCCTTATTCAATTAAAAGCTACTTAAATTCAGCCAATCCAGTCGGACTCTAATTGGCTAGTCAAACAAAGTTGATCTTTGGCGATTGTATATGTAATACTACTTTTAAAAAGGTCAAAACCGACCTCCAAACCGACCAATCAAAAATCGAACACAACGCAGGGTAAGGCAATATTGTATTGATCGGTATTACCAACCGACCTACGGAGGTCATTAACCAGAAGTCTCGATGCGAGTTAGAATCATTTCTGCATTCCTAATCAAAAATCTTGAGTTCGAGTCTGGAAAATTGAATCATCTTTTGTAACAATGCTTTCCCAACATAAATTCGAATTATTTTGTCTAAACAGATAAATAATGAACACCAGGTAGAAAATCCAAGAAAGAAAGAAACTACACAATTAAGTCTAGGATTATATTGGGTTGGTAATAACTAGTGAGATAATGAAGTTTGAAGAATTAAAGGGCAGATAATGTCAATTATTATTATTTTATTTATTTTAAATTCCTAGTCAATACTTATTGAATAGAACTACTTGCAAAGCTGGTAGTGGAGTGATAAGTAACTTTTTATTTTTAATCAAAAGTTTTGGGTTTGAGCTCGAAGTATATAGTGATCGCCTTTGATAGCGAATACTTTACCCAAAATGTGACTTTTCAATGCGAATCTAAATTAGTCGAGTTAGTAGATATTGAACATGCTGTTTTCTTCCTTTAGAGAGTGAAGTTAGTCTTTGTTTGCTTTGTCGGTGAACCTCTAAGGTCAAATTCTCCCAAATTTAAGGTCAAATAATTATGCACAACAAAAATCTCTATTTAATCAGTATATTTTTACATTATGTAGTAGACTATTTGTCTTATTTTTCAAGTAATTAGTTTTTTTTATAATGATAAGTTAATTATAATTATATTTTATATAAATTATTTTCTTCAACAGTTTTATGTGACTTTATAGTGCAGTTGTTTTTTATCGTTAATATATCGAAGTACGATCAATTACCCGTCGTTTTTATTAGTATGTGGATAAATGATAAAATTCTTGATAGGGAGTACTTCTTCTTAAATGGGCTATGTGTGAAACGAATCTGGATTAGCTGAGTCAATAAATTCTATATAACAAATGGTTAAATGTTAAAAAAATCCTCCCAAACAAAAAAAGTGAGTTGTTTAAATATATTCTACTAATAAATATAACAACAACAACAATTATATATCTAGTGGAATTCAATAAAGTGGGGTCTAAGGAGGGTAGCGTCTACACAAAGCTTATCTCTATTTCTTGACGATAAATAGATTATTTTCGAAAGATTTTCGGTTCAAATGAAATAAATTAAAGTAGTAATGGAGAGGAGGAAAAATGACAGTAAAGAAAAAAACATGACACAAGTTCAATTAATTTGTTTTTGCCATGTGATTCATGGTATACTAAGAAAACTATAAACATGTATTGCACAAGTTCAATTTCTTTCATAATATATTAAGTATAATTAAGTTAATTAATTACCATAATTTAGGGAACATATGGAATTTAATTTATTAATTTTCACATTTTTATGAGAAAATATCAAATTATAGTACACAAGTCTCTCATGGATTATGGTCGGTGGTTTATTTTCATTTTGCTTGCTTTAATTAATTTCTTCACTTAGGCTAAATATGTTGAATTCTTGATATTGTTGTTAACTATTATTACTTATTACGTCTCAATTTATATAGCGATATTTGACTGACACGGGGTTTAAAAAAGAAAATAAATTAAATTTGTAATTTTGAAACAAGTCACTAAAAAAAGTTAGAGATATTTGTGTGACTAAAATTTATTTTATCAAGAACAGAACAAAAAAATTGAAATTAACTTATTTTTAAATAAAAAAGGTATGATATTTTTTGAAACATCGTAAAAAGAAAGATAGAAACAGGAGGAGTACTGTCGAGCCTTTCTATAACAATATTGTTTATTCACATATTCTTCTGATTGCTATAGTGAAATCTTATTTTAGAAAACATATAATATAACATAACATTAAAAATCCGTTCCAAAGAAAATTTGACCGTCATTATAGAAAATGATTGTCACTTTAATTTATTTTGTGAAATATTTTTTTATAGAGAGTATTGAGTAACCCTACTCACCAAATGTTAGACGAATAAGAAGAAATTACCTAACGTTTTTTTGCTTCCCCTGAATTTGGAATGAGAGACCTCATAATTCTCCTTCATTCCATTAATCTCTGTAACTTACAAATTTACGAGAATTCAGTAATTTTTGCACATATTATTATTTGTCAATGTATAAAAATTAGTAAATTTATGATGCCCCATTATGTTGGTAATAATACTGGAAGCATATGACTGGGAATTTTATTCTCTTTTTTGAAAAAAGAAATCCAATTCAAAGTTTTACTATATCAAATGCTTCTATTTATGACTAATGACTAATAATCCTAAATTATATTCTATTTTTCTCTTGAATTAATGTTTTTGACATTGCAAAATGTGTGACAACATGGCATTCGTCAACTTAAAGTATTAGATAAATATACGAAAAAATGAGTTGAAAAGAATAAAAGAATATATGATAAATGATTTAATTAATTAGAAAATTCTCCACTTTATCTTTGAAGAAAATAAAATTCAAATTTCTCCATTTTTCTTCCTAGAAAATAAGGACTACTAGAAATAGAGGTTTTCTCTATCGCGAATCAATGAAAAATGTGTATTACTATAAAACATGATTTTCTAACTCATTTTTCATCGAACTAGCTTACTGAAAAAACTCGCAAGGTGGGAAACAGACTCACATCGAAATACTATGAAGTTTTCTATTTTTTGTGTGTGAAAATACTACTATATTTTTCTTTTCTCACAGATTCAATTAAAATATCTGTGGGAATAGCCACTGAACATTTTTTAGTGAAAAATTTCAATGGAAAAATAGTAATTTTGTAGTAGTTGAAGGAGCCGTTTGCTATAGATTTTTTTAAAAAAAATAAATAAATTATTTGATTATATATTAGATTTAATTTTTTGTAAGAATTTTGAAGATGAATTTTTCAAATTTATAGTTTTTTCAAGTGAAAAAGCATTGTCATTCATAAATTAAATCGGTTGCAGATAGTGGACAACTATATCTAAGAAAAACTAATAGCACAAAAATATCTTTAATTTGCAATTAATTCTTTAATTTTCCAATGTTGAATTCATATGTTTTTTTCTTTGGATTATACAATTCAAATAAAAGTTGGTTATTTTTGGAAAGAGTCAATTTCAAACTTTTTATTCTAAGATAAGAAAAGTTAAATAAAAGACCACTAATTAGTAAAAGTGGACTTTATTAGTACTATTTTTTTCTAACTAAAAATTATTCATTCATTTTCTTTGAAGAAAAAACTTACATCTTGGGATTATTTTGAAAAACCAACCATTACAATAAGAATGACAACTTCATCGATAAGGGTCGTGGTGGAGCCATAAGTACCCTTCTATACTTAACCAGAGGTTTCGATTCGAGTCCTAGATATGGAGTTGTCTTTATTAGGGAGCATTTTACCCCTCCTATATGAGACTCTAATGCGAATCCCGATTTAATTTATCTCAATGCGCATTCTGGTCACTGAATAAAAAAAATAAAAAATTGATGTACATTTGATGCATTACTTCGTCCATTCCAATTTATCTTGCACTCTTCTATAAGCATCATTCCGTTAAATCTGAGTCTAGTTGATTGCTCGTATCTTATACCTTACTTGAGTCGAATGTATAGCAGAAACAACTTTTCTATCTTCACAAAATAGAGGTAAGACTGCATTCGTACCACCTTGTCCGGACCCTACTTATGAGATTATGCTGGGTATTTTGTTGTTGTTGATTATTCGTATCAATTTAACTTTTCAACCATTTCCTTAATATTTTTATTTTACTATCATTAATGTATTTACACAATTAAATTGACATGTTAAATTTTATAATCATTTAATATCATCATATATCAGACTCTATATATGAAATTACACTGAGTATGTTATTATTATATTTAATATCGTCATATAAAATAAAATCGAAGAATAATAATTCATGTTTAGCATAGTAGTTGCAAACAACCATGTTGACCAAAATTAGTTTACAACATAATATAAGATTTTCAACCTAGTATTTGTCAACCACACGGTGGAATGTTGAAAACATAAAACATGATGTATCAATTACACACACACAAAAAAAAAGATGTATAAAGTATGAATATGAAAAAAAAATATTGTTAGGTTTTTCATTCGTTGTCCGGCATTTTTTTTATGGCGACGCTTTCAACATTTTTTTATATATTTAAAATTTAAATTCGAAATGTTTAATTAAAAATGGAGAAATCTCAATCGTCCCACCAGAATCAAATGTTGGTTGAATATGAAAAGTTTGAAGAGACATTTGTATTTTTTGTTGTCAACCGTAAAGGGCACATTTGACCATTTTAGTTTGAATCTAAGAAGGAATACTTTAAAATATAGTATAATTTTATAGCAAAATATTCATCAAGTTGTATATACTAAAGTATATAAGCTTTTTATACCAATATAGTTTAACCAATTATAATACTTTAACCTTTTTTTTGGGTATATATTAAATAGAAATAGTAAAATCTCTCATAAACTCCATTGCTTAAATCTACCAAGAACAATAACTTCCAATCTGTGATCGCGTTGGAAAGTTCCATATTGGAGGGTGAAACGCTCCCAACAAAGGCGACTTCGTATCTAGGGGAGCTCGAACCAAAGTTTTTTGATTAAAGGTGAATAAATACTTACCACTCTACCGTAACTCTTATTAATTTGCATATTCAATTTGTTTTGTCTCTCTGGATGTGTATTGTATTCGCTTTAGTGACTTCAAGTATTTACAATTTTCAATAACATACTTAATTAAGAAGTTGATATTATATGGCTTCGTTTACAATTACTATATAAACGATCTAATTGTACAATTATTTTGTATTATATCTGAATAGATAACTTAAACTTTATACATATCTGAAGAGAAGCAAACGAATATGCAGATTTTTTCGCAAATGAAAGATATAAGCATGAAGAAAATCTAATAATCTGAGAGGAGCTACTCGATCAATGGAGTTTCTTGTCTCGGCTGATTCAAATACTATAGCAATAAAATTTATCTGCACCTAATATTTGCACACAATGCGTGACATGTATTTGCACATATACTTTTATCGTATAACCATGGTTAAGTAATATGTATTCTCATCTCATTAAATCATCTAACTACAGTAAGTGTACATGATTTTGCTGTAAACATTCGATGTGAATAAATATTTTAAATAATTTATTTAGTCTTTTTCGATGTACCATACACAAAATAAAATACTAATAAAAAAATGTAAATAGAAAACAACAGTTGAAGTGATGAGCCGTTCAATGGGACCGAGTAAAAGCAGACTTTCTTGGATATGAATTCATCAAAAGTCAATTAACGAACTCTTTTCACATAAATACCCTTTTCCTTTTCCATAATTCCAACTAATTTTGTATGGTAGAACTTGTAAATAAAACAATACTTAATAATCCGAAAGGGTGACTGAGTTGGTATAGCAAGAGTATTCCATTAGGAAGACCAGAGATCAAATCTCATTCGATCCGTTCTCATTCGACTGAGTTTGATGCAACAAGTGTGGTATCCCAAAAAAGGCTGCTAGGGGACGTTCTGATTTGGTCTTTTTTTTAAAGTTGAGCTTGTCGCACATGACTTGTATAGTATTGATTACATCTCTTATGTGATTTACGAGTTATTGCACATCAATATATTTACCCAGCGCACTCCCAAAGAATAGCAACTACGAACTTACCCGTGAACCCCCCCCCCCCCCCCCTTACACACAAAATAAAATGTACAAGAGCGAATTTATCAAGTGTGCTTTATCCGAAAAATAGCGACTATGCATTTTTCTGAAAAATTCTGGAAAAAAATGTAATGTACAAAAGCGGGTATACTCACTGCGCACCCGAAAGATCGCGATTATGAATTTCCCCGAGAATTTCTAAAGAAAAAAGTTATAAGGTACAGGAGGAGCGAGTTTACCCGGTGCGCTTTATCCAAAAAGGATAGCAACTGTAAATTTTCCTAGAAATTTTCAAGAAAAAAAAAAACTTAATGTATAGAAGCAGATTTATTCACCGTTCACCTGAAGAATAACAACTACGAACTTACGTGAACATTTCCCCCAAAAAAAAAAAAAACATAATGTACATTTTAGTCCTTTCACTTAAATATTTCTTCTATATAAACCTTACTCCTACTTAGTTTATTTGGATCAAAATTCTTCTGAGCTGACTTTTTCTCTTTCCCTCCCTGCCCTCTCTCTCTCTCCAAAAAAAAATCACTGTTTTCCTTCACTTTCTCTCTCTAAAAAAACCATGCTGATCGGAGCTACACTTCCGGCGACCGATCTCCATTTTTTCCGGTCAAGAAAATCCAGTTTCCGATGCAATGGTTCCCCATTAAACCCCTCAGTAAATACAAAAAAGCACCTTTCGAATCTCGAAATGCTATTGCAAAAACAATCTCGAAAACCCCAATTACTCGATTCTCCCCGAGAATCGAGTAGTAGTAATAAAGGGTTGAAGGAAAACAGGGGAAAAAACTTGTTGGAGGGGTTAAATTTGTCAAGAATTTGGGATGCACGCAAGGTTGCTGAAGAAATGTCTCCAAGACATTTGAATAAGTTAAAAAAGCTTTTATCATCTAATAACATAGAATATTCACCAAGAAATAATCTTGGTAGTAGTAAATGGAAAGATTATCATGGAAGAAATGATTGGTTAGGCTTAATTGATCCGTTGGATGAGAATCTAAGACGAGAATTGGTTCGATATGGAGAGTTTATACAGGCAGCTTATCATTGTTTTCATTCGAATCCTGCTACTTGTAACGAAGAGGGTACGAGGAAAGTGGTGGTTCCTGATAAGTCATACAAGGTAACGAAGAGCTTGTATGCAACGTCGTCCATTGGATTACCAAAATGGGTGGATGATGTAGCACCTGATCTTGGATGGATGACACAAAGGTCGAGCTGGATTGGTTATGTCGCGGTTTGTGATGATCGATCAGAGATTCAACGTATGGGACGGAGGGATATTGTCATTGCTCTTAGGGGCACTGCAACTTGTTTGGAATGGGGGGAGAATTTCCGCGACTTATTGGTTCAAATCCCAGCAGAGACAACAGAGACGACAGGGACTGAGTCTGAGTCGGATAATGAAGGACAAGCTAAAGTGGAATGTGGATTCTTGAGCTTGTTTCAAACAGCTGGTGTTAATGTTGCTAGCTTAGCTGAATCAGTAGTTAACGAAGTGCAAAGACTCATCGAGCAATACAAAGGCGAGGCATTAAGCATTACTGTGACCGGGCACAGTCTTGGAGCGGCTTTAGCCTTATTAGTTGCAGATGAAGTGAGTACATGTACACCCGATGTGCCACCGGTGGCTGTTTTCTCCTTTGGAGGTCCACGAGTGGGCAACCGAAGCTTTGCAGACCGATTAAACTCAAAAAACGTTAAAGTACTACGTATCGTGAACAATCAAGACGTAATAACTAGAGTTCCGGGGATGTTCGTGAGTGAAGAGCTCGACAAAAAGCTAAGGGAGTCGGGATTTGTAAACGGGATGCTAAACGTGCTCGACAAAAGCATGCCATGGGCATACGCCCATGTCGGCACAGAGCTCAGAGTCGACACAAGAATGTCGCCATTCCTGAAGCCTGATGCTGATGTTGCTTGTTGCCATGATTTGGAGGCATATTTACATTTGGTTGATGGATACTTGGCATCAAATTGCCCATTTAGAGCAAATGCAAAGAGAAGTCTAGCAAAGTTGTTAAATGAACAAAGGTCTAATATCAAAAGGCTTTACACTAGTAAGGCAAAAGGATTGAACATAAATCTTGAAAGAAAACATAGTTTCTCTACACCTAGTTGTTTGCCTAGTCCATCTTCTTGATATCTTAATTAATTAGAGGATGTATACTAATTGTACAAATAAGTACTAATAAAAAGTATATGTTTTCTATGTTACTTTGAGTGATTTCTTGAATGACTTAACAAGTAAATTCTAAACTTTTGGTAAATTTTCACTAGAACTCCGCCTCTGTGAGCTCGTTCTCATTGTCGGTTCCAAGCCCGAATAAAGGAAGAGGGTTGTCGAGGGTCAATCAAAAACAACCTCTCTATCTCATAAAGGTAGGGTAAAGTCGCGTACATCTTTGCCATACCCGGACCGCACTTGTGGGATTACATTGTGTTTCTTGTTGTTGTTGTGTAAATTTTCACTAATTTGTAGTAATTATTTAGTGAAATGGGTTCGAGCCAAAGATATTAGGTTCTGATAAACCCGTATAGTCATTGCCTGTGTTCACCCATGATAGCGGAGTCTTTGAGTGCGTTTGGTATGAAGGAAAATATCTTGAAAAATAAGTGATTTCTTACTTGTTTTTTAGTATTTAGTAAGTATGAAGAAAATAATATCTCAAAAATGTTAATATATAATCTAGACAAACATTATGGGGCATGGGAGTGGTGGGCATGTAGGTGAGGGTGGGATGTATTGGACGGTGAAGAGGAGACGATCAATGTTATATGTTACTTCCCTACATCTACTAAGAAGTCATCTTTTTCATTTTTTAAATATCTCGTTTTCCTAGAGAAAATATTTTTTACTATCCCATTTCCCCTTTCTCCAAGATCCAATGTGAACAAATAAAAATTCTATAACAATTTGTTTGTGCACTTCTTCCTTTAACAAGGAAAAACAAAACAATAACAATAGTCAATTGATGTTAGAAAAAAAAGATCATTTCATGTAGTAGGTAGAACACAAAACACCGAGTATACAAGAAAATAGTTGACTCTATCTACCTCAATACAACACCATTCAATTTATTTTGTGCCAATTGTCAAAACTAAATTTCAACTATGTTTTCATAACTAAAAGGTTCTTGTCTACATTACTTATTGACCTTTTTGAAGAATACATATAATAGATTCCACCAATCCCGACTATCTTTCATCAGTATAGATATCAAGTAACATTGTCTTCCAAAATTTAGACAAACAAAAACAAATTATCCTACATAAGAAATCATTATACGTAATTTTCTCTCTCTCTCTCAAAAGTCTATCTATATTCATTTCAATCATCGTAGTTCAATCGATCAAATACGCCCGCACACCAATCCAAAGGCTAAGGAACTCAATTTTTAAGACTCAAGATGCAATTTATGATAGTCTTTGATCTAACTATAAGGCTTTTCATGCAAATTCGTCTACTAAAACTCTCATTTTTTAAGGTCTTGGAAGCAATTATTTGTGGGACTATAAATATCTTATTAAGAATAAAAATAAGAATTTTAAAGATATAAAAAATTTAAATTATAAAAATGTGATGATTCTTTTGGACAAACTAAAAGGAAAATGTGATATTATTTGCATATGCATTTATCTTATATGATTTGACAAGGTATCTCCCCAACCAAGTCTACAAAGCCATATGCTAAACATTACAAAGCTAGACCCAAAATAGCAACAAACCACAAAGGCCCAACAAACTAAACCTTTCCTCACCCCCCAACCCCACCCCACCCCACCATCACTAGGGTTTTAAAGTTTTGGTTCACTTCACTTTCACTCCCTCAATTATCAGATTTCAGTGTTGAATTATTAAAATTCGAAGAATTAAAAAAGTTTGACAAAATAAATTTAGATACACATGACTTTACAACAATTTTCACATGTATATCATATGCAAGTTTTCAATCATAATCACGTACATCTAAGTTATCTCGAAAATAAATAAACTTGTAGGTAAATTTTTTAAAGTGGACATAAATTAAAGGCATAATATATAAACATGCTCTTTAACTTCGCCTCAACTGTCATCTATGCCGTCCAACTTTGGATGTGCACAAGTAGACATTTAAATTTGTATAAAGTTAAACAAGTAGACACACGCGTCCTACGCGACGTCTCACGCGAATTGCAGCATAGAATACCACAGAGGATGCATGTGTCTACTTTTTCAGTTTTTACTTGTGCGTACTCAAAATTGAAGGACATAAATACCAGCTGAAATCAAATTAAAGAACACGTTTATGTATTATATGCGTAAATAACGACCTCAAAAACAAATATATTTGTACAAAAATATAAGGCCCAAGAAACATATACAAACAAACAGCCCAGGCCCAATATCCAAAACATACACTGAACCTTTCCCCACCCCACCCCGTACCCCCACCCCACCCCACCCCACCCACCCCCACCATCACTTAGGGTTTTTAACCTTCATGTTCACTTCACTCTCTCAATTATCAGCCGCTTTGGCTTAGGTTTTCACAAACCCCACAAATTTGTTTCATCTTCAAAAACATGGATTTTAATCTATAGGAGTTTTCTTGATTTTCTTGAAAAAAATCTAGATTCTTGTATACACACATATATATATATCGAAAAAAGAGTGAAAAAAAATGGCTACTTTGAACCCATTTGACCTTTTGGATGATGATGCTGAGGACCCAAGTTTGCTTATTGCTGCTCAGCAGCTGAAAGTAGTGGTGGCTCCTGTTGCATCTGCACCAACAACCAAGAAAGGTCCAGTTCAGGCACAAGCTCAGCCTGCTGCTAAGTTGCCCTCGAAACCTGTTCCTCCTTCTCAAGCTGGTAAATAATCCATTTCTTGATCATTGTTGAACATTTTTGTGTTTTGGGTTCTTTTTTGTTTATTCATAGTACTTATTTTTGTATTTATTTCTATTCATTTTTTGAACATTTTTGTGTTTTGGGTTCGTGTATATTCATTCATAGTACTTATTCTTGCACTCATTTCTAATCATTTTTGTGTATTGGGTTCGTGTATATTCATTCATATACATATTATCTTTTTTGTCTTTTTGAGTTCTTATTGAAGACGTCATATTGTCTTTGTAATGTTTTTACTTGAGCCAAAGGGTCTATCGGAAAAAGCTTCTCTACACTACCTTAAGGTCTGTGTCACTTGTAGTGGGATTACACTGATTATGTTGTTGTTGATTAAAGACTGGGCTATTTCGATCTGTGGAATCAGCCTCTTATAGAAATGCATGGTTAAGGCTGTGTGGAATTGACCCTTGTGGTCCGGCCCTTCCTTGGACTCGCGCATAGCGGTGCTTAGTTCAATGTGCTGTTCTTTTTTTTTTTTTAATAAAGACTCCACGAATAGAGCTGAATTAATGTAGATGGTTCATATAGCTGACCCAATTTGTTTGGGTTGAGCTAATTGGATTGAGATGTAGTAGTTCTTATTTTTATTGTCGTTGTTATAGTAGTAGTGATAATATACCATTTCTAATCGTTTTAAAACATTTTTGTGTTTTGGGTTCATGTGTATTCGTTCATAACTTTATTGTATTTTTGGGTTTATATTGAAACCGGCACGAATGGAGCTGAGCTAGTGTAGATGGTTTATATAGCTGACCTAATTTGTTTGGATTGAGATGTAGTAGTTCTTATTTTTGTCGTAGTAATGGTAATATACCATTTCTAATCATTTTTGTGTTTTGGGTTCATGCATATTCATTCATATATCTTTTGTGTTTTTGGGTTCGTATTTAAGCCGCCGCAAATGGAACTGAACTAGGCTAGATGGTTTCCATATAGCTGACCCTATTAGTTTGGATTGAGGTGTTGTAGTTTCTATTTTTATTGTAATTGTTGTAGTAGTAGTAATGGTATATTCCATTTCTAATCATTTTAAAATATACTTGTGATGTGAGTTCATGTATATTCATCCATGTTTTTTGTATTTTTGGGTTCATATTTTGTGTGAAACGGGCACATGCTGACTAATGTAGAAGATTCATATAGCTGACCCAATTAGTTTGGATCGAGATGTAGTAATTCTCATTTTTGTTGATGTCGTAGATGAATGAATATGGATTTTGTAACAAGTTATATGGTAAGGTATTGGATACTATATGATTGGTAAAGAAAAAGAGCAAGTGCATAGAAAATTGAGTTGGTTGCCTAAATGAAAAACACATGATATTTGCAAGGTGATTCTTGGTTGTGTCTTCTCTTTTGTTCTCTATTTCTTTGCTGCATAAAGTACGTAAGTGGAAATGTTGCTTTTCTCTTCCCAATGTGACACTGTTACGCTATTAAAATACGTGAAATTAATTTGAGTTCCATGCTTAAACTTTTAGGCTATAAAGTCAATCAATCATTATGCAGATTAGAATCAAACTTTTAGGCTATAGAAACATGTAGAATTGATGGTGGGTTGCTCAATGTTTATGCAATTATTTTTCTGTCTGTTATTTAGTGAATATGATAGCTTGCAAGTGGATGCCTGGATAGGAAGAGAGTATTCTATGTGATTGTGAGATTAAAGTATGGTTATATTATGGAGATTTGATTAGCAGGAATTTTGTGACAAGTGGTATATAAATCTTTTATAGAAAATGTCATCCTTGTGTTTCCTGAATGTTCTTGTATCATATTTGGTTTTGTTGTTCTGTTGTTCAGTACTGACCACATTTCTATGACAAACAGGTAAACACTAAGTTGGTACTGTTTTGTTTGCCTTCATTCTAGTTCAGTATTCACCTGTTGTGAATTAACTTCTAGGTCACGTATTGAGTTTCTCTTTACCTGATTTCTGTGTTGTACTACAGATATTCTCATAATAGTATAATTTTTCCATTGCTTATTTGTGTATTAATTTTTGAGCAGTGAGGGAAGCCAGGAGTGATGGCCAGCGAGGAGGAGGCCGCGGGGGTCCACGTGGAGGAGCCCGTGGTCGTGGTCGTGGACGCGGGTTTAATCAAGAATATGCTGATGATGAGAATGCTTTTGGCGGTAATAATGGATTCTCTGGGCGGTTCAGTACTCCAGAAGATGGAGAATCAGGAAGGATCTCTGAAAGGAGAGGTGGATATGGTGGATCTCGTGGGGGGTTCCGTGGAGGTCGTCGTGGTGGTTTCAGTAATGGGGATGCTGCAGAAGGAGAAGGGGAACGCCCAAGGAGAATGTTTGATCGACGAAGTGGAACTGGCCGTGGGTAAGTGATTCTGCTATTTTTGAAATTCACACAAGTGCATTTCACTATTCCCTTTGTTGGGTTGTTCAATAGCTCTAAGTCATGCTTATTGTGGCTGTCTTTGTTTCTTGTGCATATGAGGATATCCTTATTGATCTGTTCTATTGTTTAGGAATGAGAGTATCAAACGAGAGGGCTCTGGTCGTGGGAATTGGGGAACTCCTACAGATGATATTGCACAGTGAGACTGTCATCTCAATTTTTTTTGTTTCTTTGTTCCCCTTGGCTTTACGTATTAATTTTTTCTTTAAGTTTTATGTTGGTTTTTAATTCAAATTCAGGGAGACTGAACAACCTGTTAATGATGGTGAGAAGATTGTCGAGGCTGAGAAACAAGCTGGACAGGAAGATGCTGGAGACGCCAATAAGGATTCTACTGCTGCTGAGCCAGAAGAGAAGGAACCTGAGGAGAAGGTAACTGTCATTTTGTGTTGAAGACTATTGTTGTTTTGCTTGCTTACATGCGCTAATTCTGCTGTTGCAAATTAATATCTGTGTCACCGCACTATCATCCTCTTGAGTGGGGGCTTTTCGGGGAGAATGAGACTTGAATTCTAAATTGAATTCCTGGACTGTTTCCTTGTCGATTAAATTAGTTTGGATAAGGAATATTAGCTCAGTTGTCAATATTCTAATGCAACTAACTTTTCTGGAACGAATAATGTTTTTCTTGCCGATAGAATTCTTCAACATTATCCCAGTATTTTCTGTGATAGTATCATATCCTTCTAATAGAAACTAACAGCCATGTGTTGCTTGTATTCACATGTAAGATTAAGTTTGTATGACCATCCTATTAAAGCTTTGTATTTGTAGTTTGCTACATGCATTTGAAGATAACAGGAGGAATTATGAATTTCAGATTAATCATCGTTTTCTTACAGATGATTCTAGACATCAATTGGCGGATGCCTAGCTACAATTAGTCCCTCCCTCTTTGTCTACTGCCAAAATGGCCATGGGGAGTCAGCGTAGAATAACAGTGAAAGCCAACTTGTGGAAGTAGGATGCATGGACTATAAAGTGGCTGTTTACTGCTTTTTCATTTGGGAACACCATTTATTTTTGTTGGCTTTATGCCTGCGTTCTTGACTAAAATATAGTAACCACTTGCTGCTCTGATTGATTTCGTAGTATCTTTTTTAAAAATGGCATTATGATGTTATAAATGTTACCTGTGGCTGATATTTCTGTGAAATAGCTACGATCTTTAACTAAAGTTTCTGGTAGACTAGGTACTTCTTAACCTTGTATAGTATCCATGGATTAACTTTTTCGTAGCTATTTAATTACAATGTTGTAGCTGTGTTATTTCCATGATTCCAGCTGTTTTTATTCACATGTATCTATGATCATTATCCCGAACTATTTATCCTTCATCTCTGCTTATGTTGTAGGAGATGACACTTGAGGAGTATGAGAAGGTAATGGAAGAGAAGAGGAAGGCTTTGCTGGCTCTAAAACAAGAGGAACGAAAGGTTAATTTGGACAAAGAACTTGAATCCATGCAACTTCTCTCAAACAAGAAGAATGATGACGAGATCTTCATCAAATTGGTGAGTTATTTAGTGGTTGCTGCTACTCCATCCGTTTCAACTTGTTTGTCTTACTTTCCTTTTTAGTCTGTTTCAAAAACAATGTTTCTTTCCTTTTTCACAACTCTTTTTAAAGCCACAAGATTAAAGGGCATTTTAGTACATTTTACGTATCTTAAGTTTAAGACTACAAGATTCAAAAGTCTTTAATTTCTTAACTCCGTGCAAAGTCAAAACTAGACAAACAAATTGAAACGGAGGGAGTATTATATTTTGATTGTGTTTGTATGCTGTGGTATATTCATCAAGCTTGAAATTTTATGTCTGGGCAGGGTGCCGAGAAAGATAAGAAAAAGGAGGCAGTGGAGAAAACCAAAAAGGTACTTTAGCTTCTTATTTTAAGTGGCTATATTGGTATTATAACATCATTTCTCGGGAATCCCCTCCATTTCAATTTATTAAATTTCTTGCAGACCAAAAGCATAAACGAGTTTCTGAAGCCTGCTGAGGGAGAAAGTTACTATCGCTCTGGTGGCCGTGGTAGGGGCCGGGGCCGTGGAAGAGGTAATGGCGGTGGATATGGTGGAAACAACAGCGTTTCAGCCCCATCCATTGAAGATGTTGGCCAATTCCCCTCCTTGGCTGCCAAGTAAAGGGAACAACAAGTCCTGCATGGATTAGGTAAAAAAGGGAGCAACTCTTGCCATCTGAGCCGTCTTCCTTTCTCCCGTCATTTATGATATTTGGGCGTTGATGATAACAGAAATATTTCCCGGAACCTTTGGGGCATTCCTGTATTAGATTTTGTTTTGGAAACTTTATAATTGTTCTTTAGAGTGTAAATTTAGATGTTCTCCGGAGGTGTATGCCCTGGGTTTTTGTTGACCTTTTTTACATTTATGAAAACCCTTTCCCTTCATATTCTAGGTGTTAAGACTCTGATTTTATGTTTGACGTGTCTATCTCGTTGAATGAAAGTAACTGTTGAGAATCTCTAAATATTTAACATTGAATTGAGACCGATCCAAGTGGAGTAGAACCAATAGTGAGGATTCATATGGTCGATCCTAGCCAAGCCTGACATTTTTTGTTATTGGTGGTGAACATGGTGTAAGAATGGTTCTTGCATTTAAGAATTCAATACGGAAAAGGGTCAAAAATACCCTTGAACTATTTAAATTTAATAGGATCTTAGGTGGTAGCCATGTGGAGTGGCCTTGTCCTAGTTGGACGGTCACGTGACTGCCAAATCATCACAGAAATAGGGTGTTAAGTTGGAGGGTATTTGTGGTCCAAAATATTAACGACAAGGGTATTTTTGAGCCCAAAATGAAATGGAGGGTATATATGCTCTATTTTGAATAGTTCGAGGGTATTTTTGGCCCTTTTCCGAATTCAATATTCTGCCAGGGGTATAACCGGTGAAGTTGCCTCTATGTTCGAGCTGTGGAATAGCTTGTTGCATTCGGGCTATGAAAACAACTTTTTATAAAATGCAGGGTAAGACTGTGTGCAATAGACTCGTGGTTTGGTTCAGAGACTTTCTCCGAACCCCATGTATTTTACGGGAGGTTAATACACTGGGTTGTTCTTGTTTTGTTTTCAGTTATACTGATATTTTCTAGCATAAACTTAGAGCAAACATGAAGATTAATATCCATCACAAGGGTTGAAAGTCCATCCTACAAATGTGCCAATTCAAGTGAAATTCAATGTAGATCTAACTTTTGATTCAATCGCCGGATCTAGGCAGTTTGTGGAGGCCATTAAATGTGGAGGCCATTAAAACTTCTCTCTTTTCGAGAATCCTATATTTAATGTATGGACAACTATTTCTCGAGCAACTGTTTAAATTTTGACTCAATGGGAAATTAGGATATCACCTTTTTCATTCTAGGTGTCAGAGGGGATTCGGAGAGACCACCACAACTTCTCTCTTCTTGAGAATCCTTAATTCTATCAGTGTATGAATAGCTATCTCTCGAGCACGAAGTTCAACCTTAATTAACTTTCCATATTTTATCACACATCTTCATAGACTACGAACTACCATATAACCTAAATTCAATAATCTAAATTCAAAATATTTTGACAATTAAGTCAATCTAGAATGATAGAAATACTCCTTGTTATGTTTTTGTACTAGTGTTTTGTGTATACCGATTATAGTAAAAAGAGCAGTGTGGTGTACAAAGTATTCTGCATTAGCAGGGTTCGAAAAAGAATTGCAACTTCAAGGGGTGTGATGTAGACTATAATTAGCCATCAGCCACTCGAGGTTGCGATCTTTTTTTGGACCCTGCTAACGCAAGATGTTTTATGTATCGGATTGTCTTTTTTACTATAGACTATAGTCCAAAACATAATAAAGAATGGTGCATTTTTCTATACAACAAGTCTAATAGAAGTACAATTAGGCTTATCTATTTGCAACTATTGGGGACCTATCTAAGTGTACCATGAAAATGTATGATTTTTAAAAATGATGTTAGAATAAAGTCTAAATTCACTATGTGGCTAATGCTACCAGGAAAGCTGCTTACAACTGACAGACTGATCAAATGGGTCAAATGGGACTTATCAATGGGATCCACTCGTTTGATGAGAAATAAAAAGAAATATCGAAAATTCGAGTAGTTAAAGCTAAAGCAATTACTTTTGATGTAACAGAAAGAAAAACAACGATTGAAGTGGGAGAGTCAGAGTCGAAAAGAGAATTCGTCACTTCTTTCTCTCATTTAAAATCGTAAATGAGACTTTCATCTCACACGACTCTTGGGTGATAAAAGAAAGAACTTTTTTCTTTTGATTACCTTCCTCGCTCATGTATCCTTCATCAGTAGCCGTGAATGATTGATCTTTTCAATCTTTTCGACCTTAATGTCGTAGGAGTAAGTCAGAAAGATTGAGAAATAGAACCATATGATTTGATTCGATCACCTCGACGAATTTCATAGGATACCTGTCACCTCCCACCCACAACAGGAGCTAGGATAGATATGAAGAAATCATCTAGTGTTTTTGTTTCCGCTGGGATCTGAACCTGAGGCTTCATGGTTCTCACCCGCTTCATTGACCACTAGGTCACACCCTTGAGTGCTTGAGCATAGATATATTAGTTACCAAAAAAGTTAATTTTGATATGCTTTACTTGAGGATCCATTGAAAACAACATCTCTACTTTCACAAAGTAGGAGTAACACTACGTACGGTACATATCATCCTTTCAAAATCCGCTCGTAAAATTACATTGAGTATATTATTATCGTTATAAAATACAAAAAAGAACAAATTATAGTGAAGAGATTTTCTTCACACCAAACCACCTAAGATCAATTTTACATGCCAAGTTGAGAACATCAATTTCACAAACTAATTTGTCCTCTCAAGTTGAGTAGGAACCACACATTTGGTTGACAAGTTGTCCTCTCAAGTACAATTGGGGTGACTATAGTCTCTCCGTTTTAATTTATTTATCTTTGTTTTTACTTTGTTGTAAAATAGAATGTCTCTTTTCTTTTTTGACAATTCTAACTTTTTCGATGACATGTTTAAAACGACAAGGTTAAATGATATTTTGATACATTCTACATATCTTTAGTTTAAAACCACAAAATTCACAAGTCTTCTTTACTTTCTTAAAATACATGTCAAATCAAAATCAGACAAACAAATTGAGATGAAGAGAGTAATGTTCTTTTGTTTTGATCCAAATCTTACCCCGCAAAAATAGAGATAAAATTTGCGTACTTCTTACCCACCCCAGACTCGTGTGCTAATTAAGTGAAACCCTTAAAAGAGATAAATAGTAATTTGAATAAATATTTCAACAATTAATGCTATAAAATGTCTTTTCTTAAATATGTGGAAATACTAAATTGTCCTCTCAAGTTGAGTAGCAACTACTTATTTGGTTGACAGGTTTGTCCATAAATATGTACAGTTGGGTGGTGACTCTATATAATAGTAATAATGTTTTATTTGACCAAAATAAATTATTATTATCTCCAAAATATTTAATTATTTATGCTATTGAGTTCACGGTTTATTATATATACATATTTAGGGAATTATCAACACATATATAGAGTTTGAATTAAAGCTATTAAGTTCAATCGAATCCGTATGATATATTATGCATTTGCCTCTAGTTTAGAAAAAGCAAGAAGCATTTATACTAATTTTTTTCTACCAAATTTGCCCTTATTGTCGCAATTGCGTGTGTTATTAATTGAGAGAGACGTAGAGACAAAAGGGTTATCGTCATTGTAAATATCTATAAATTTAAAATTTGAGATTATCCATAAAGTTTAAATTTTGTATTCGTGTTCAAATAATATCAACTAGAAGTGTCTTTTTAAAGGATGCAAAAAATGTTTAAAAGATAGGGATAGTCCATACATGACAAAATTAGCTCATGAAAATACGATTTTACCAATATGCTTATTTATTAACTCAACACATTTTGATTTGCTCAAATTCAATCAAATTCGTTCGTTTTGACTTGTTTAAACTCTACCCAACTCGCCCATTTGATACTTATAAAGACGAATAATCTGCATCAACAAGGGCGGAGCTAGCAAGGGTCCAAGGAGTTCATCCGAACGTCCGTTTGATGAAAAATTACATCGTTTATACATAGTTAAAATCATTTTTTACGTATATATAATAAATGTTGAACCTCTTTGATTTCTTTGTGTGTTTATGTTTTATATTTTAAACCCCTTTAATAAAAATTATAGCTCCGTCACTGTGAATCAAAGGGAATAATATATATTATGAGGACCAATCATATTTCCCCCCATCAACATAGCAGAATAATAACTCCAGTTGGTTAAGACATTTTTGGTAGTTCACACATAATTAGTTTTGCGTAAGTCATATTTACTCCATCCGAACCACTTTATTTGTAATTTTTATTAAAAATAAAAGATTCATAATATTTGATGTTTTAAAAAATTAAGACATATTTAGGTTTCATTTGGCCATAAAAACCAAAATATTTTTTGCTTTTTTAAAATTTTCAAAGTTGGAGTTGAAGTTAGAGTTGTGTTTGACCATAACTTTTGCAATAATTATCAAGAATTTAATGATATTTTTTTAAAAAAAAACATAAAATATGATTTAAAAATAAAATATAATTTAAATGGGGATATTTTATGAAAATAAAAAATTTAGAATTTTTTTTCAAAAAAGAAAAATTTTAAAAGTGAAAATAGGTATTGAGTTGTTTTCACTTTTCCAAATACAACTTCAAGTTGTATTTGGAATTTTTATGGCCAAATAATAATTTTTGAATTAAGTGAAATAATTTTCCAGAAAAAAGTGAAAACTTTTTATGGTCAAACGCCCACTTAGTTTTTTATTTCAACTTTTATCCTTAGTCATAAATATGAAGAGATATTAATGTAGTGCAAAACAAAAAGTATTAAATCCAAAGGAGTAATAAAATAAGAATAATTTAGCCAAATTATTCTTTAAGAGTATTTAATATTTTTCTTAAAAAATGTATATAAAAAAAATGTGACGAGTAAAATAATTCGAGGAGAGTACTGTTTTTCTTTTTTCTTTTTCTCTGAGCCAATCTGTTCCAATTTGATGAACAATTAATGTTGTCAACTACATCTTCATGAAGCATTCATTATTTGCAGCTAAGTTCAACATTCACCTGTCTCCAACTATCAACTTAATTATTATACTCTCTCCAGCTCATATTAGTTGGTCATTTTTTTTATACGCATGTTAAGAAATTATAAATAAAAAGGTAATTTTATTAATTTACTCCTAAGAATTTTTTTTCGAACTTTACAAACAGGTGTAAACACTTTCAAAAAGAATTGATTCCAAGAATAATATGGAAAAATTTTAATTAATGTTTTCTTGATTTAGTAAAGTGATCAACTACTTTTAGTAAAGTGACCAACTAATATGGGACGGAGGAGTACATTTAAAGGAGAAGTGTTTCCTAATAGGACCTTTTTTTTTTGTATTCAAAACTCGAATTCAAAATCTCTAATTAAGGATAAATTTTTTTATTCATTTCACCACAATCTCTGTTATCACGTTCTTTTTGGCGATTTTGCAAAATATTGTGGACGGATTGATTGTTTGTTGGGGTAAGAACTTATCCACACCGGGTGTATACACCAAACCAACGCACCTTATCATGGTTAAGTAATTTGATGAAGTAATTGTATACATTAATTAATTATGGTTAAGTGATAGTTATATGTATTCAAACACATGTCATGCATCCATTAATTTGGTGTATACACCTGGTGGGGTAAGTTTTTTTCGTTTGTTGGACCCTTTTAGTCCAAAGAACGATAGATTTTAAGTAGGATTGCGTCAATAAAAGCTTTGACTCAAACAAATCGTTTGGTTGTATTAGCAATTTCGAGATTATTATTTACGCTGACTATGGTACAAAAATACTCCCTTCGTCTATTTTTACCTGTCCATGTTTGACTTGGCACACCCTTTAAGAAGCAATAAATAAAAGTGTAATTTTACTATATCACTCTTTGAATATAATAAATTTAATGTTTTAGGAAATATATTGGGTGATGACTGTAGTTAATAACAAGGATAAAATAGATACAAACTGATAAATTATATCTCTTATTTTTCTAAACTAGACAAGTAAAGTTGAAGAACTATTTAATATATTGGACAAGTAAAAATGAATGGAGAGAGTAATATAACAATTGTTGTATGTTTGATCGCGAGATTGCTTATCTCGGAATCAAAAGTTCAACCAAATATAAAACAAAATAATTTTGTATTTAATTTCGAAACTATTATCTCTTATCCCATAAGTCAAATGAACCTTAAGAGTGAGAGTTGGTATAAATCTCACACTATGTTATTTATCCTTTTATTATTCGAAAAGGTTTAAATTTCTCCTATGTTATACTATTCGAACAGAAAAACCTCCAATATTATCTAAAAGTCCCAAAACACCCCTTTTCACTAACGACCGTCTAAATAGAGGTGGATCTAAAATTTGATGTTTATGTTATATGAGCATATATTAATTAGATTCGTCAATAAATATAATACAATTTGAATTAAAATTACTAAATTTAGTCGAACATGTACTTCACATACTAGCTCTGCCCCTGCATGACGTTCAACGTCGAAATTAAAATGCTCTCTAACAATTTATTTCTTCCAGTACAATTCAAATTTTGAAATAATCATGCATGATGCAATATAAAGATCCATGAATAGATATACAACTAATGAAAATTATACTAGCTGTACGCCTGTACCAGAGAAACATTTGCATTAAATGTTACAAGTGCTCAATTATGAAACAGACAAACTCCAATAGCTAAAGGTCCCAGAGATAGGGTTGTATATCGGTCGGTTAGGTTTTGTTTCGAAGATTATCGATTCGACTTAGTAGTTATTGATTTATAGACATGCTAAATTGTTATAGAATCATTAAGATATCGATTTATCGGATATCGATTTATCGGTTATTAATCATTATTGGTTCGGCAAGCAGTTTAACCATTAAGATTTCACAAAAAAAAAATCTTTATTGAAAATCATTTAAAAATAACGAAGCAAATGAAATCATGTACATGAGTTGGTAAATTGTATCTTCTCAAAAGCAAACACTGACTTCTTGCAATTTTTCTTCTAAAGAAATTTCCCAACAATGTATTTGGTGTTCGGTGTTTTGGTAACAATGACAAAAGAAAAAGAGATGTCCCTAAGTTTGATTGTTAAGAGACAATTAGATCAAATGTGCGTCGAAGTTCAATAACACGCTTAGTATAACATCATAAAAATATGATGCAACAATAACTATTCTTGTCATAAAAGTATGAAACTAAACCCTAAGTCAAGAATTTTATATTGCAAAGGGTATAATTATAATTTATTAATTTATTATCAGGTTATCCGTTAACCCATTAAGAAAATTCAAAATCGTTAAAAATCGATAAACCGATATGAAAAAAAAAAACTTAAACCATTACCGAACCGTTAAATTAATAACTCATTATCAATAAATCAATAAAATATTTTTCGATTCGGATTATCGGTTTCGGTTCGATTTTGAACGGCCCTACTCAGAGAAGTCAAGTAATGTTTCCTAACTATTTTCTCTTCATTTTTACTTGTCCATGTTTAATTTATTGATAGCTATCTGTCCATCTTTATGCCTTAACGATAACAATGACTCTGATGGATGATTTTGTTAGAGTAGACAATAATGAGATCATTGTTTTAGTAAATGATACAGAGAAGGACAATGACATTAATTCACAAGAAGTTTGACAAACTCTTGAAATAGCGGAAGCTAATGTGATAAGGCTGAAGGAAATAGACAAAAAATTTAGGCAAATCTCTTGACATACCGCTAAAAACAATAAATAGAAGGGTAATTTTACTATATCACCTCTATTTATTATAAGTCATCTAAATATTGAAAAAAGAATATCAAGAACAAAATAAACATAATATGATAAATTATCTATTATTTTTTAAAACTGGACAAGTAAAGTTAAACAACTATGTTCGATATATCAGACAAATAAAAATAAACGGAAAAAGTATTTTCTTGTACTCAACCAAGCTTTTAAAAAGTGTTTTAAGGAGAAAAGCTATATTTTTAGCTTTCGAAAAACCATTAGGTACTTAAATAAACAAATAAAAACTTTAAAATTTAATAAAAATTAGACGCATTGAATTATGATATAGTTTTTAGCCTATTTCAATTTAGGCTGCTCATTTATTTATTCAACATATTTTAACCTACTCAAATTCAACTCAATTTACTCATTTGATACTCCTAAATATCACTAGTACTTTAGTAGCACTCCTTCCGAATCACTTTACTTGTCATTTTTATTAAGTAGGCGTTTGGCCATGAGAATTTTTCACTATTTTTCGAAAAATTATTTCACTTTTTTCCAGAAATGGTGTTTGGCCATGAGAATTCCAAATACAAATACCCAAAAGGGTGTTTTCACTTTTTTCATCTCAGTTTTTTCACTTTTTTAATTACGTCTTTTTTGAAAAAATCCTAAATTTTTTATTTTCATAAAATAGCCCCATTTAAGTTATATTTCATTTTTAAATCATATTTTATATTTTTAAAAAAAATATATTTAAAATCTAGATAATTATTGCAAAAGTTATGGCCAAACACAACTCCAACTCCAACTTTGAAAATTTCAAAAAAGTAAAAAAAAATTTGGTTCTCATGGCCAAACGAGAGCTAAAAATAAATGGTTTATAATACTTGTCATTTTAAAAAAAAGATCATTAGATATTTGTTTTCACCTTTAAACTTAATCATAAATATGAAGAGATATTAATATGGTGTAAAACAAAAAAGTATTAAATTAGAAAGAGTAATAAATAAAGATAATTTAGTTAAATTATTTTCTATTTAATACTTTTTTTAAGAGACATTTAAATAAAAAATATGACAAACGATCTGAAGGGAATAAGGAACAAATAATAACTTTGTTCTGGTTATACTCTGGTTCCAGAAAGAAAAAGGAACATTTTTTTTACTTTTCCAGCACAACTTCTTAAATGTTGTTAGGTGTGAGTATAGTAAACTAATATTTCCTTTCTTTTAATTTATTTGGTCTATTTTAATTTGATACAAAGTTTAAAAAGGTAGAGAAGATTTTTAAATTTTGTGATCATAAATTAAAAATATGTTAAATGTATCAAAATGTCCTTTAATCTTGTGGTCTTAAACATGCCATATGGAAAGTTAAAATTAAAGAGTTGTTAAAAAAAAGAGATATTTTTTTAAACAAACTAAAAAAAAAGTAGGTCAAATAAATTAAAACGGAGCGAGTAATAATATTTGACTAAAATCTTTATGGAGAGACTCAATTAATGACACAAAAGCGACAGATCACCTGCATTATTGTATTTATTATCATCCACTTTTTTTCTCTTTTTTTTTAAATTTTTTTATGTGTGTTTTTGTTGTCTATTCAATTTCAAGAAGAAAAAAAAAAGAAATGTCCATTTACAAATCAATGATATTAGGTATGAATTTATTGAACAATTATGGCAAACCCGCAAAGTTTGAGGCGTGTTAAAGATATTTTACTAATAATGATGTATCCTTTTAGTAGGGACGGAGCTAATATTCCACTTATAAGTTTGATAGAATTCGGTAGTTTTAATGCATACCTTTTATTTTGTATTAAAAAAATTCACTTTAAATGTTTAAACAAAACCCAATAAATTTTATTTTTGTTAAAATTTAAAATTTATAAACTCAAAATTCTAACTCTGTGTCTACTTTCAAGAATTAACAAACTCTTCTAAAGCAGCAGAAACAATATACGTTATTAATGCAAAGCTCGAATCCTCTTTGCTTACTGAATTCTGAATAAATTATTTATTTATACATATTAAATAATTTTATTTTTTATATATAACTATAAGATTTTGAATCAACCTGTTAAATTTTATCGATCGTAACTATAATGGTGGCTCAGCTTGAGATAAAATTGTAATAATTGTATTACTCTTTTGGGGGTAAACATTAAAACTAATATTTGTAGGCTCAACAGTTTGGTAATATGAAATGTTAGAATAGTTGTTTGTTCAAATAAAACGAAACAAGAAATTAAATGGTCAATGGAAGATAATACAAAATAATATTACCTAAAAAAAAAGTTTCGAAAAAATGACTTAGAGGGAAATTTACCACAAATAAAACATAAAAATTGTTTTTATTTAACTTAGGGTCCTCCGTCTTCAGAACGGTCGTCCGCCTGACCACTATGAATGAATATTACATCAATATAGTAAGTTATTCTTTAAGTTGTGCCCTTAATACGAAGCTAGGGCAACGATGCAAATGCTTGTGTTTGCATTAAGTAAATTAAACATATACTCGCTCATATAAAGTATGCAAGATCGAGGAACTTTTTCCTTTTGAAATACTACGCATTCTTTCGAAACAAGTATATTATCTTGTCTTGTCACCATGAATAATATTAGATTAAAAAAAGGATGAAAATCATTTTCACCCTAAATGACTTAGATCCAGCCTCACGTATATATAGCGCATAGCCCGGCAAATTTACCACAAACAAAACAGAGAAAAATTATTTTAATTGACGAGGGACTTTTCCTTTTGAGATACTATGTATTTTTTCGAAACTAGTATATTATCTTGTCTTGTCACCGTAAATAAGGAAAAATGCAAGACTAATTAATCATTTTTTTTTGGGGTGGGGGGTGGGGGGTGGGGGGTGGGGGTCCCAATTTGCCTATATAAAGCCTAGTAATGTTACACAACTATAGTCAAAGTAATTTGAAAAAAAAATGTCAACTTTCAATGGAAATGGAGCTCAAAAATTTTCCTCCAAATTGCAAGTTGAAGCAATCCAAACTGTGATACCAATGAAGATAACGGATCCCCGGTTATCGAGGCGAATCGCATTACCCGATAATTTTGACTCGAACGATCTCCAGAGGCGATTTCACATTGTTTTGTACTATAACAAGGCGTCAGAGACTGATTCAGGATGGATAGTTGCGGGTTGGTTTAAGGAGTCATTGGGAAGTGCAATAGTTGAAAGTCCAATATTTGCTGGAAGATTAAGAAAATTAGAGGATGATTTTGAATTGGTTTCAAATGATTCTGGTGTTAGAATGCTTGAGGCTAATTACCCAATGAATATGGATGATTTTATTGATTTCAAGAAGAAAGAAAATGTTGAAAATGAACTTGTTTATTGGGAGGATATTCATGAAACAAGTCCACAATTTTCTCCACTTTTCTATGTCCAAGTAAGTCCAAGAACAAACTTATTGTACTTTCTTTCGTACCAATTTACGTGTCTTAGTTTGATTGTTCATATAGTTTAAAAAATAAGGGATGAGTTTTGAATTTCGTGGTCTTAAATTTGAGCTGTGTGTAGTCTGTTCAGTTTTGTGGTCTTAAACTTGCGTATGTTGAAATTGGAAAAGTTATTGAATGTAGAAAAAGACACTCTTTTTAGAACAGATCAAAAAGAAAAGTAAGATACTTAAATTGGGACGAAGAGAGTGTAATAATATTGATTCTTGTTCATGTACCTCAATATCTACCAACAAGGATTGTGGTGGGATGAACAAGATCCCTGAGTTCTAGCCTTGAGTATGAAAAAAACCTGTTAGGGAGTGTTTCCCTCTTAAATGGGTTTTACGCGATACGAATTCAAATTAGTTGAGGCCTCAATGCAGACATCGAGAAATGGGTGAAAAACCAAAATCAAGAAAAAGAAAATATGTTTACTTTTTGTTTTTTTCAACCATTTAGAGTCCAAAACATATCGGACTGATATATTATATGTTGAATCTTCTTTATTATTTATATTTTGAATTATCTAAGTGAAAAATCCTGACTCGACCACTGAATCTTGATGACTTTTAACTCATTTTTTCAGGTGACAAATTTCAAGTGTGGAGGATACTCAATTGGGATAAGTTGTAGCCTATTTCTAGCAGACCCTTTTGCCATGACAAGTTTCTTGAAATCTTGGTCCAAAATCCACAACAACCTTGTATCACAAATTGACTCACCAAAAATACCAGCATTTTACACACCAAATTTCACAAAAATTGGATCTTCACCAACTCTATCTACAACTAGCCCAAAAACAAGAAACCAAATCACCAAAACCCTAATTTTCAAATTTCCCAAAAAGCCCTTGAAATTAAACAACAATATTGAATTCCTCAAGAAACTTGCATCAAAATGTGTTGGAGAAGTAGAGGGTAAAATTGGTAAAATTATTTCTTCAAATTTCACTTTTTTGGTGAAGGAGAATTTTGAAAGTGTTAAGGTGGAAAATTGTTCAAGAGAGGAGATAATTAAGGAGGAGGAAAGTAGATTATTATCTATAGTTTTAGCAAATTGGGATGATTTGGGAGCTGATAAAGTGAGATTTATTGAAGGAAATAAGGCTATTCATATTTCATGTTGGATAATTAATGGAGAAAGTAATCAAGATCTTGTGATGATTAGTCCAAATCCTGATGATGAAGACAACTCTGAACTAAACATTATAATTACAGTCTCTAATTAGATTCTTTGAGATTAAGGTTAATGACAAAGTTGTACTCATCCCCCACCCCAAGCCAACCCAAAGAAAAAAGAGAAAAAAAAAGAAGAGAATTTTTGGGGTGTAGTCCTTTTCTGAACCATGCGTGAATGCAGAATGATTTGTGCATCAAATTGCCTTTTATTTTTATTTTTATTTTGGACTTTTGGTGGACATTGGTTCTCTTTTAATAGTTGTTTAAGGGAATTGTTGTACTATTTTTATTTATTATAAATATAAATTTGTATTCTTGGAAATGAAAACTAGCTTTTGTTTATTTTTTGGATTTATAAGCTTTTGTGAATCTGAATGTTAATGCATAAAAGTTAAACTTCTCTTTAAGATTGTGAACTTTGAATGCATTTGACTTAGCATGTTCTTAATCAAATAACCTTTGAATAAATTAATGATAGATCCACTTATTAACTCATCCTAAAAAAAACTTTGTTCAAATTCAATCGAATCTACTCATTTGACACCTCAATGATTCTCATATGTTCTAATTATTTATGAGTTCTTTTATTTTGATATCCAAACATATAGCATGCTCCTCCACTAAGACATTTTGGATGCTTAATTTATGCAAGGGTGCTCTATATAGCAATATCATGTCATTGCATAACTTATTGCTTTGTCTACGAACAAAGAAGCTATTATAATATAATTATATATATTGCTTTATTTACTGATACAAGATGTCCTTGTACAATTCATTGCATTGTGTATGGACAAAGAAGAGACTAATAATATAGTTATATACGAATTTTTAAAAGAGTTTGATCCTGACTTAAAATGAATGTCGATAGGAGGAGAACAACAACTAAAAACGATTACTAATACTAATTCTTAATTGATTCTAGTACTTTTTAATATAAGTTTATATTAAATTCATTTGTTGAATTAAATACAAAGTATGTATTGAGAGACGTCTTTTATGGATTTCGCTTCATAATAGTAGTAAATTTCCTTATAATTTATGATATTAAGACTAATTTCCTTATTTTACCTCGGCACAATACATAAGCATGTCTTTTAACTTGGCGCCAACTTGCATTTATGCCCTCCAACTTTGAATGTGCACAAGTAGACACTTAAACTTGTATAAAGTTGAACAAGTAGACATGCTCGTCCTACGTGGAATAATACATGTAGGACGCTACGTAAGATGCTATATTGCCACGTAGGACGCCACATATGCTATATTGCCACGTAGGACGCCACATAAGATGCTATATTGCCACGTAGGACGCCATGTAGAACACATGTGTCTATTTATTTAACTTTATACAAGTTTAAGTGCCTACTTATGCAAATCCAAAGTTAGAGGGCATAGATGCAAGTTAGCGCCAAGTTAAAGGGCATGTTATGTATTATGCCTTTTACCTCACTAGGCTTCATTTGATTTTGCATCATAACATTAGTAGCTTTCTTAAGGAGCGTGTCAGGTCAATAAGGGTCAAGTAATATGAAAAGAGTAAGTAACTAATGATGATGGTGACAATTGATAGCTATGGTGAATGACGACAAATGGATGGAATTAACCATTAAATATGTTGTATTTAGTAGGCGTTTGGCCACGAAAATAAAAAACATATTCACTTTATTTGGAATTTTTGAAGTTGGAGTTGGAGTTAGAGTTTTGTTTGGTCATAGTATTTGTAGTTAATATTTAGAATTCAAATGTATTTTTTTTAAAAAGATTAATTTTTTTTTTGAACATGCAATATAATTTAAATGAGGTTATTTTATGAAAAATAAAAAAATTAATTTTTTTTGAAAAATAAATAAATTTAAAAGTGAAAAAGTGAAACTAAATAAAGTGAAAACACTTGAGGTGTTTATTTGTATGGCCAAAAAGAATTCCAAAATAAAATAAATACATATTTCAAAATAAAGTGAATAATAATATTTATAGCCAAACGGGCAAATTATTTTTGTATATTTACAATCATTTGATGGTATTATATGCCAGTTGTAATGACAGATCAGCTATGCCCCACATCCAGATCACCCCACTCCCTCTAACTTCCCCTTTTGACTCGGACTCCTTTCTCTCTCCGCCACGTGTCACCTCTATATAAAATCTTCCACAACCCAAAATTTTCATTTTTCGCTCTTTTCCCCCTGCTCGGAAAATTTTCAGGTATTGCTCGGAAAATTTCATTCATATTTCTCTGTAAATTTTGATTTTTAGTTTTTCGATCCTCATTTTTCGTGTAATTAAGGCTAGTTTTTTTTTTTTTTTTTTTTTTTTTTTTGCGATTGTTGTGATTTGTTGTAGATTTTTTGTTGTAATTGAGTTGATTGAATGATTGATTAGGTTTCTGTTTTACTACGGAAAATTTCATTTTTTTTTTCTCACTTTCTGCTCGGAATTTTGAATTTTGAGGTAATGCAGTTTTCTCACTTTCCGAATTTCATTCATAATTTGTCTGTAAATTTTGAGTTTGAGTTTTTTTTTCTTCGTTCGCCATTTCTTCGATCCTCACTTTTCGTGTAATTAAGGTCCTTTTTTTTGCGATTGATATCTGTTTTGTTCGTTTTGAGATGCATTGTTGTGATTTGTTGTAGATTTTTCGTAGTAATTGATTTGGTTGAGTGATTGATTAGGTTTCTGTTTCACTACGGAAAGTTTCAAAAAAAAATCTCATTTTCTGCTCGGAATTTTGAATTGAGGTCATGCATTTTCACCTCCGAAATTTCATTCGAATTCTGAGATGCATTGTTGTGATTAACATAGAGTCTAGAGTTTGTGACTTGATTATAGATTTTCGTAGTAATTGATTTGATTCACTACGGAAAATTTCAATTTTTTTCTCACTTTCTGCTCGGAATATTGAATTTGACGTAATGTATTTCACCTCCGAAATTTCACTAAAAAATTCTGTGCATTTGATTTGTGGTTTTGTTTTTCCTTACGCATTCTCTGATCAGGTTAACGAGTGATTTAATTTTTTTTTCCTTTTTTAACGAGTTAATTTTTATTTTGTAGTGATTTGATTTGATTGAGTGATTGATCAGGTTTTGGTTTCACAACGGAAATTTCTCTTTTTTTGTCTCTGCTCGGAAATCGGAATAGCTAAGTAAGTTTTGAGGTAATGCATTTTCACCTCCGAATTTCACTAGAAAAAATTCCGTGAGTTTGATTTGAGTTGTTTTTTCTTCCTTAAGCCATTCTCTGATCATCAGTTTTTGTTTGATTAAGGTCCATTTTATCTTTTATTTTTTGTGTTTTGTTGTTATCTGTTTGTTCGTTTTGAGATGCACTGCTGTGATTAATATAGGCGCTAGATTTTGTTATTTGGTTATAGTGTTTTTGTAGTGATTGATTTGATTTGAGTGATGATCAGGTTTCGGCTTTCACCATGAGTGCTGGTGCTACCAACCAGTTGATATCTGTTAGTCCTCCGGAGCTCAAATTCCAATGTAACCTCTCTCTATCTCTCTCTTGATTGTTGATTTCTTGTTAAGAAATGTACAAGAATTTCTGTTTACGAATCTTATTGTGTGGGTTTACGAGTTAAGATGTGTAATTAGATAAATGAAATTAGAAAAGGGCGAAATGATTTTGCTTTCAGTTTTTTTTTTGTCAATATTGACCAGAAAATGAGCTCTTTGGACAACTTATATGAAAATCTTTTCGAACATAGCTTTTGCAAAACATCATTAGATAATGTATTTTTTTTTTGTGTGCGTGTGTGTGTGAAGATTTTGAGTGGGTTCTAAGTGGGAAAACACTCTCAAGCTATTTGTTTATGACAAAAAGAAAAGTTTTTGCAAAACTTCTTGTAGAAACTTAAGCAACCACGTTTTTGCAAATTTTTTGTATGATTTCAAAAACTTTCTGGTGGAAAAATGCTGCCTAGTAGTCCGCCTCTATGCTATTTTTGCGATTCTCATTTATAGGATTTCCTGTGATATGGAAACGTGCAAAACTTCTTGTAGAAACTTAAGCAACCACGTTTTTGCAAATTTTTTGTATGATTTCAAAAACTTTCCGGTGGAAAAATGCTACCTAGTAGTCCGCCTCTATGCTATTTTTGCGATTCTCATTTATAGGATTTCCTGTGATATGGAAACGTGCAAAACTTCTTGTAGAAACTTAAGCAACCACGTTTTTGCAAATTTTTTGTATGATTTCAAAAACTTTCTGGTGGAAAAATGCTACCTAGTAGTCCGCCTCTATGCTATTTTTGCGATTCTCATTTATAGGATTTCCTGTGATATGGAAACGTGCAAAACTTCTTGTAGAAACTTAAGCAACCACGTTTTTGCAAAATTTTTGTATGATTTCAAAAACTTTCCGGTGGAAAAATGCTACCTAGTAGTCCACCTCTGTGCTATTTTTGTGATTCTCATTTGTAGGATATCCTGTGATATGGAAACGTGTAATTCCATTCGTTTGATTGAAAGTGCTGCTTAGGAGCAGACAGACATTGTGAAATAATCTAATTGTACAACATTAAGGACATGTTTGAGAAGTGGATATGGTGAAGGAACTGTTCAAAGTCATATTCTCTATCCTGTTTCATTTTATATCACAATGTTACTATTTGGAGAATCAAGCATCTTTGTCTTCCTACAATTTTATCAAATACTTTTTGAATATTTTTACTTGTCATACACACTCATGTTTGGTTGTGGTTCTGGCATTTCCTGTCTCAGTTGAGTTGGACAAACAAAGCTACTGTGATCTTAAAGTCACAAACAGCACAGATCAATGTGTTGCTTTTAAGGTTTGCTTCACCTCGATTGGAAGAAATTCCATTTGTCCTTCATTTCTTCTTTAAGGACTATCATACCTCATTTCCATGTGTTCACTCTACCTATACTGCTTGTTTTTATTTGATAGGTGAAAACTACTTCTCCAAAGAAGTACTTTGTCCGACCAAACACTGGTATTATACAGCCCTGGGATTCAGGTTTCATTCGAGGTGCCGTTCTTGAGCTTGAATTTCTTTGCAATTCGCATAAAATTTTCTACATTACAAACAGTGTTATTTGTTGTAGCAGAATATGTAAGCAAGACACTGTTGGCCTAAAATTTCTTACAGAAACCGAATCAAGGCATACCACAAGACTGAAATAAAGTGGGATTATTGCATTAGATATATATAGCTATAGTCTAGAGATATGGACGAATGTTGAGTGGTGGCTTAGATTGATTTACTTAAGTTGTTAATTGTCTCTCAATTAGGTAGACTACAAAAGGGATCACTATACTAATGTACCAATAAAAAGGGAAGGAAATCAAGGATTATTTCACATACATTTTGTGCAATTTGAAGTCATCTGTAAATTGGGAAACATTATATATCTCTTTTCACTTTGATCAGTGAAGTTGGTCAATAAGGGTTGTCAACTAGACAGACCTTTCACTGTCTATGTCCTTTTATCGTGTTGTTTGTTCCATCAAAATTGTTTCCGTAATCATCTATTATTGTATTCCTGAGATCGTTATCTTTTCAGTACGGTGGGTTGGCATTTTATATTAATCTTAAGTTTTTGATGTGTCTATAGTCACCCTTCAAGCTCAAAAGGAGTACCCACCGGATATGCAATGCAAGGACAAATTCCTCCTACAGAGCACAACTGTGAATAATGATGTTGATGAACTTCCTCCAGATACTGTAAGAATTTTATGTGGAGAGAATCTTCGTATATGCTTTACAGAGAGAACAGTCTTCTTCGCAGTATATGCTTTACAGAGAGAACAATCTTCTTCCTGTTTTGTGATGTTAGTATTATTATTTTTTGATATATGTTCTGTTAATTTATGTTGATGTATACAGTTTAATAAGGATGGTGGAAGAACTGTAGAAGAGTGCAAGCTTAGGGTTGTTTACTTGTCTTCTCATTCATCTCCTGGACCTTATGAAGATGTATTTAGACAAAGTTCTGATTTCAGCTCTGTAAGTTCTATCTTTAGCTCGCACTTTTGTCTACCACTTCAAGTGCTTATTTGAACCTCACGTTTTTCACGAGGGATAGATATTTCTTCCCAGATGTCATAATGCTGAATTTTCTTGGGAGATGATGGCTAGTGGCTGAGATTTATAAGCATGCAGCTAATATTCTCTTAGTTTTGGAAAACTTGCTTATTTTTTGTTCACTGATAAACTTCTCATATTTGCCTTTCTACTTTTCTCATCCTAGATTTGAAAAGCCGGAGACTGCTCGCTTTTGTGATATGATTTGTTCTTTTGGTTGGATGTCAGTGTCTGGGCAGTGATAAGGGAGCAGTGAAGAAACTAGAATTACGTCTTTGCTCTAAGAGTATGATGGGGTTACAGTTTTGGAAGAGTAAATACGTACCATGTGACATGATTAGAAGGAACATATGCAAATTAAATGCTTCGCCCAATGGGGGAATTTGTCCTCAATCATGCTTATCTTCTTGCTAATAATAATTTCTATTGGACATTTCTAACACAAGAAAAAGATAACTAAGTAGATTCCTGTTATCTCCTTAGGTTTTGGTGTATAATTCGATTATACGCTCCCATGATAAGAATAAGAATCGAAGGAGAACTTAATTAAGAAACACACAGTGCAAATAGAGTAGTGTATTTTGAATTATCTAATAGGATGCCAAGGACCTCTAAAGAATATTGATGGTAAACTCCCTGTAAGGTTGTCTGCCTTGTTCTCGAGTGACCGATCATGAGCAATTCCCTTCCTTTTTATCTTGTGGATCTACTCTTTTATCTTACTGCACCTTTGATTTCTTGGTACAATTTAAATTTACAATGTAGAACATTTCCTATAATACCCATACGGAGATGTCCATATAAGACACATCGGGTAGCAAAAGGAGCACTAAAGGGCCCATGTTTTAAGCAGGATTTTTTTTGTGGGGGAGGGGATTTATCTAAGCAGTTCAGAGTCACTAGAAGACATGTGCTCAGCTTCATTACTCTCTCTCTCTCTCTGCCTCATTTGCAACAAACGGTTTATCCTCTCTATAGTCTGGCCAAATGCGTAAAGCATGTACCTTGTTATGTAACTTTTCAAAAGCACCTATTACTTTATTTCCCACTTATGTAATACAGAAACTTAAAAAGTACGTTGAAGTGACTTTGCTAAAGCAGCATTCACCTGATATCTTGATTTAATGATAAGATTCTGAAAACAGATGGTCTCGCTTCCCACTTTTAAGGGTAAATATGCAATACCATAGCCTAGAAACTGGTAACTTAAGCTCTGGTTATCTGTAATGGCATAGTGTTCAAAGTTCCCCACTTATAGTCGGAAAAGGAATATTCTTTTAGTTTTGAGAAAATATATAGATTGTGATGGTATGGAAACTTTTATGTGCATTTCTAGTATTACTAGAAGCTAAGTGCCAACTTAATGCTAAAATTTTCCCTTTGATGGTATAGAATCAAGCGTTGCAGCGTATCAAAGATGAAAGAGATGCAGCTGTCCGACAAACACAACAGCTTATACAGGACCTGGTTAGTTTGCTTAATTATGTTTTCCCTTTAATGTGTATAGTTGCAACTTAATTCATATATGGGCGTACGCTAGTCTAAATCAGTAAATAGTAGAACATAAACTGGTTCAATCTGCAGAGATTTACTAGCTGGAGTAATACTCATTAGTACATGGTAAGTGGTTAATAATACATTTGAAGTCATATATTTGACTCGGTAATAGTTCATGTAAAGCTACCTTATGCAGTTTATAGGATTTCAAATGGTAAAAAGGATATGGCAGAAAAAAATCTAGAAGTTGCGGTTTTAGCAGGGAAAGCATGATAAGTTTGGTGAATAGGAACTTTCTTAGATACTTCTTGCTTTATTAGGAGCAGGCAGTAAGTATGTAAAAAGAAAGGAGATGGGAAATTAACTTGACCACTAATTTATATAGGTATACGACAGTAAACAAATATCTTAACATTTTGATATTTCTCGTCTCTCAGGGCGCGAGAATGATGATGACTTGATTTAATTGATAAAATATGTGCTTCAATTTTGAACTCATATCATATTCAACATATTGCCCGGATGTGGTGCAAACTAGGAAAGTCTTCCTGTATTATGGACGGATGAGGGGTAAAGAAGCTAGTCCAGGAGAGTCTGGTTCGGGTAGGTAATTGGAACATAGGCTCTTCGACAAGAAAATTAATGAAATCAGTAGATATTTTAATTTAATGATATGAAATATTGGACTGAGATAAACTAAATGGAGCTACATGGACAGTGAGGATTCATAAACTCGATCCCATAACCAGAGGCGGATCCAGGGTCTAAATTTAATGGGTTCAACTTTTAAGATCTAATATGAATTTATATACACCTAGCCAAAAGGCTACATTCGCCTGTGATCCCAGTTTGCCTGGGTTGAGGCGTAGTCATTGTTGTTGCTGTATCGACTACACATGAATCTTTGGCCCACCATTCTCATATTTTCTGTTTCTCTAACTTGCAGGACATGATGAAGAGACGAAGAAATCGGAATGATCCAGGCTTCTCTCTAAGGTTTGCAATTGTTGTGGGAGTCATTGGCCTAATGGTTGGCTTTCTGCTGAAATTGTTGTCTTCACCTTCAGCAGAATAGCTTGCATTACGGTAGGCTGTCTACATCACATCCCTTCGGGTCCAGCCCCTAACCCTGTTAATGTGGGATGCTTTGTGCACCGGGCTGCCCTTTTTTACCTTTAGTAGAATAGCTCAAGTTTCTTCATTCTTGGATTTAACTGTATAATTTTCTAGTTTTGATGAAGCCTGAGGAAAAGAGAGCTTGCTTAGCTGTATTAATTTTGTGTAAATTGATTAATTTATAATTTTCTTATATTCCTTTACCATCATATGTTTTGTATATATACCATCTCTTTGCTGGAGATCTATTACAAGATTTCAGATTAATGTTACTGCAAATTTTTGTTATAACGTGGTATTTGAGTCAGCTCGCATGCAATTCGACTTGTTCATTAGATACATGTTACCTCTACTAAAAGAATATAATATCGTGTAAATAAGTCTACCTAGGCTTAGACAGGAGGGTCTACATCGAAAACAAGGTAAAAAGTATTAAAAAATTACGATAAAAAAAGACTCATTTCAATCATATGGTTTATTTTGACTACTAGTTTGGAATTAAGACGTAGTTGATTCGTCTTATTTAAGCGGGAAAAAAAATGTGTTATGTTTTATGAATCTCTCCCAACTTTCGGTCCATGGACCGACAAAATTAAATTAAAAATAAAATAAAATCTCCCAACTCAATGTGAATACCACAAGAATGTCACCGAAGTAGCTATTGAACTGAAAAGAATTATTGATCGAGAAGAAGTCACAAGGCTAGAAGGCTTTCAAAAAGGTTAATTTGGGATCCAAGCGCGCTTATTAAAAACTAAGGGTTAGCAACGGAAGACTTATGCGGATTGTGATTATGCTTAGGCAAACTTTGCATCTCTCATCTCCTTTTTCGAGTTCTTTTTCTCATCCCTTCTTATAGGTTACTGCTCTTCTATGATTCTATAATTTTCCTTTTGTGTCTTAGTTATTAATTCAACAATAAGTTTTCCTTTATTTGTTTATCAAGAAAATGGTACAGTTGAATTTGCATGAGATTAAGAACACGCATCTTAATTTAACTCGTTAGATTCGATTATTAACCATTAAATATATCCAAAAAGACAAATAAAAGTGAGGTAAAGATAATAAAGCAGATAAAAGAAAGTCGCGTGAAGGCTGAAGCTTTAGAGCTCCGATTATGAATAAGTGTTTGCAAACATATGGTATATATTTATTTGTCTAATATAAAACTCTCGCATAAACTTTTACCGAGGCCTTTATCCCCTCGGTAGACTAATTAAGCACAAATTCAAATTAGTTTTTGTAAACATATGGTAAATATTTATTGATCTAATATAAAACTGTCTGGATAAACTTTTACCAAAGCCTTTACCTCCTCGATAGACTAATTCGACACAAATTTCAAATTAGTATTTGCAAACATATGGAATATATTTATTGGTCTAATATAAAACTTTTACCGAGGCCTTTACCCCCCTTGATGGACTAATTTGGCACAAATTCAAATTAGTGTTTGAAGACATATGTCATATATTTATAGGAAAAGACTCAACGAACTAATAGAAATGGCTTATCTATGTCATCCTTTAAAAAATTGGCTCATCTATTCTATTGTCGTTATAGAAAAGTTTCATTCATGCTGTTACTTTTTAATGATGGTTTTGATTGTAGCCTCTTATTAGAGGTCCACGTCACCAAATTAAAATCAACCAATATTACTTAAAATTAAAATTAAAAATCGGACCCATTAAAATTAAAATTCGACCCACACCCTATCAATTAATGGGTCCTTTTTATTTTAATGAGTCCGATTTTTATTTTAACGGCGTGGATCGAATTTTATTTTAATGAGTTCGATTTTTAATTTTGATTTTAGGTAATATTGATTCATTTAGATTTGATGACGTGGACTTCTAATAAGAGTCCATGTGGAAAAAATGATTTTGCAAAATCACGTTAAAAAATAATGACATGAATGAACCTTTCTGTAACAACAGTGACATAGATGAGCCAAACTTTTACAAATGAGCCAAACTTCTGACAGATGGCATAAATGAGTCATTTCTAATAGTTCGATGGTATATTTGAGCCTTTTCCCTATATTTATTGGTTTAATGTAAAACTTTTACCGATCCCTTTACAACCCCCCCCCCCCCCTAAACACCGCACCCTCCACTCGATGGACTAATTCTGCACAAATTCAAATTAATCGAACCACAAAATTCACTAAAATTTCGAAAATGATTAAATATAAAAAATGGGGGACCTAAATGTAAATAAGAACTTTCAACGCCTTCGAGGAAGCAACAAGGACCCGTAAATTTGTACGTAGTATATAAACAGATCTTCAACGCCTTCAGAAAATTCAGCTACTGATAATTGAGAAGAAAAAAAAAAAACTGTTTTGGCGTATTGAAGAAATGGAGTCGTTCACATCGTTCTTCGATTCGCAATCGCAATCTTCGTCTCGTAATCGTTGGAGTTATGATACATTGAAGAACTTCCGGCAGATCTCTCCCGTTGTTCAAACTCATCTCAAAAAGGTAAAAATATATATATATATAATATTTTTTTCTTATTTTTTTGCAATTATGTCGACCTGTTGTTTTTCGTTTTATTAGAGATGAATTTTGTTGAATTTGTTTGGCGAATCTGTAATATTTCATCATAATTGTACTAATCTAGAAAAGGTTCAGTTTCTCTCATCTCAAAAAGGAAAAAATAATAATATTTTTTTTTCTTATTTTTTTTTGAGTTGGTTATAGGATTATTCTGCTCTATCAAGTATATTATCTGTAAAATTTCATCGTAATTATAGTATATACTATTTTAATGTCGTCCTGTTGTGTTTTTGGTTTATTAGAGATTTGAATCGGTTATGTTTTGCGAGTGTAGAAATTGTTGATTGAGACCTGCGAGTTGTGGAATTTGTTGAATTTATTTGGCGAATTTGTAAAATTTCGTCATAATTGTACTAATCTAAAAAAGTTCAGTTTCTCTCTGTCTATCTTCATTTTTTTCGTTGGTTATAGGATTATTCTGCTCTATCAAGTATAGTATCTGTAAAATGTAAAATTTAATCATAATTATACTATTTTTTTTGCAATTATGTGGATCTGTTTTATTTGAGCTTGGAAATTGGAATTGCTTTATGCTTTGCGAATGGAAAAATTAGGAGGAGGACTTTGTTTATCTGGTTGTTAGTGAAAGGACGGTGTTTATGTTATTGATTGAAATTTGAGAGTTGTGGAATTTTGTTGAATTTATTCGGCAAATCTGTAAAATTTCATCATAATTATATTAATCTCAAAAAAGGTTCAGTTTATTTCTGTCTATCTTCGTTTTTTCGTCGGTTAGAGGATTATTCTGCTCTATCGAGTGTAGTATATGTAAATTTCACCATAATTATACCATAAATTTTGCTTTTCTTATTTTTTTTCGTTGGTTATAGGATTATTCTTCTCTATCAAGTATAATATCTGTAAAATTTCATCGTAATTAACAATTTTTTTACAATTATGTGGACCTGTTTTATTTGAGCTTGGAAATTGGAATGGCTTTATGCTTTGCGAATGTAGAAATTAGAAGGAGGACATTGTTTTATCTGGTTGTTAGTGAAAGGACGGTGTTCATGTTAATGATTGAGATTAGAGTTGTGGAATTTTGTTGAATTTATTTGGCGAATCTGTTAAATTTCATCATAATTGTATTAATCTCTAAAAAGGTTCAGTTTGTTTCTGTCTATCTTCGTTTTTTCGGCGGTTATAGGATCATTCTGCTCTATCAAATATATTATCTGTAATATTTCATCGTAATTATTGTATATACTGTTTTTGCGGTGATGTCAACTTGTTGATTTTCGGTTTATTAGATATTTTATTAGTGGAATTTTGTTGAATTTATTTGGCGAATCTGTAATATTTCATCATAATTGTACTAATCTCAAAAATGTTCAGTTGTTTTTTTTAGCTAAATTAGAGATTTGAATTGGTTTATGCTTTGTGAATGTAGAAATTGGAACAAGGACTTTGTTAGTGAAAGGACGGTGTTTATGTTATTGATTGAGATTTGAGTGTTGTGGAATTTTGTTGAATTTATTTGGCGAACCTGTAAAATTTCATCATAATTTTTACTATCTTTTGCGATAAATGTCGACCTGTTGATTTTCGTTTTATTTGATCTTGGAATTGGTTTATGCTTTATTGAATGTATAAATTGGAAGGAGGACTTTGTTTTGTCTGGTTATTAGTGAAAAGCCGGTGTGTATGTTATTGATTGAGATTTGAGAGTTGTGGAATTTTGTTGAATTTATTTGGCAAATCTGTAAACTTTCATCATAATTGTACTAATCTAGAAAAGGTTCAGTTTCTCTCTCTCTTTGGCAACATTCTGCTCTATCGAGTATAGTATAATTAAAATGTCATCATAATTATACTATTTTTTGTGATAATGTCGACCTGTTGATTTTCGGTTATAGGATCATTCTGCTCTATCTTGTATAATATCTGTAAAATTTCATCATAAATTATAGTACTAATTTTTGTTGATTATGTGGACCTGTTGTTTTTCGTTTTATTTGAGCTTGGAATTGGTTTTTTCCTTTGCGGAAGTTGAAAATGGAAGGAGGACTTTGTTCTATCTGGTTGTTAGTGAAAGGATGGTGTTTATGTTATTGATTGAGATTTGAGAGTTGTGGAATTTTGTTGAATTTATTTGGTGAATCTGTAAAATTTCATCATAAATTATAGTACTATTTCTGTGATAATGTCGACCTGTTGATTTTCGTTTTGAATTGCTAATGTAGAAATTGGAAGGAGGACTTTGTTTTATCTGTTGTTGGTGAAAGGGAGGCTTATATTGTTGATTGAAGCATGCGAGGTGTTGAATTTATTTGGCGAATCTGTTAAATTTCATCATAATTGTACTAATCTTGAAAAAGGTGTAGGTTCTCTTTCTCAGTCATCATTCTGCTCTATCGAACTGTAAAATTCCATCGTAATTATACTATTTTTTGCGATAATGTCGACCTGTTGTTTCTTCGCTAAATTAGAGATTTGAATCGGTTTATGCTTTGTGAGTGTAGAAAGTGGAACAAGGACTTTGTTAGTGAAAGGATGGTGTTTATGTTATTGATTGAGATTTGAGAATTTTGGAATTTTGTTGAATTTATTTGGCGAATCTGTTAAATTTCATCTTAATTATAGTAGTACTATTTTTGCGATAATGGTGACGGATGCGAGCCTAATATTGCTAATTTTGTGAACTGCCTCATTTAAAAGCCTCTGTTAGACGTTTTATTATATTCATTTGTAATGTTTGCAACAATCATTCTTCTTGTGTCACATGAGAATAGTTAAATTTAGAACAAGATGTTTCATTTTGTCTCAATACTAGAACTTATAGGTTTGTCAAGGGACTTTTGATGCTTATTTAAGAAATGATTCTACTTTGGCATTGAATTGTATCGATGTGGCTTAATTTGGTCAAATCTCCTGATTTCTATTTTTCCTGCTTCTTCCAGTCTTGGATTGGACCATAGGGTTTTAATAGGCTTCAGAATATTATGCTGAACATCATTTCTATCTTGATTGTAGGTCTACCTTTCGTTATGCTGTGCTTTAGTAGCATCAGCTGCTGGAGCTTACCTCCACATTCTTTGGAACATTGGTGGTCTCCTTACAACGCTAGGATGCGTGGGAAGCATCGTATGGCTGATGTCAACTCCTCTGTATGAAGAGGTATCTTTTCCTGATAGAGCTCATTCATTCCTGGCATGTCCTTCAGTTGTGTAATTCCTTAGTTTATCTTTTTAATTGATGTTAACTTGATTTATTTGTCAATTGTGGTGAGCAGCAAAAGAGGATGGCACTTCTGATGGCAGCTGCACTATTTAAAGGAGCATGTATTGGTCCTCTGATTGAATTGGCCATTGACTTTGACCCAAGGTTTGTTGGGCCTTCATTATTTTGTCTATTTAGGTAGTTCATGTCATAATCAATTGCCACTGTTTCTAGTTTGTAGACTTAGTCTTTTCGTGCTATAGTTAAAGTTAACTATTTCATTTAGTGATAAAAGGTCCACCACTTTAAGCTTGCTGGTTTAGTATCTTAAACTATTAAAAAAAATCTTGCTGGTTTTGTTTTTTTCTTAAAGGAAATACAAAAGCACACTAAGGTTTTTCCCATCTTTGCCGAAAAAGTGCAACTTTACAGACAAGTAACAAGAAATAAGCCAATTCCACAGGCTATACTTGCCCCGTGTTCATGGGGTTTTTGGCACTGAATTCTACCTTGTGAATTAACCATAAAAAGAAAATGTACATAGGAGGAGCGCTACGCCGTGCCTCCCAAATCCTACTGAAGACTGACCATGCCCAGTCTAATAAAAAAGGGTAGGTGAGTAGATATGTAATAGAACAAAACTAATTAGGAGGACCCCTCCTAAATCCATTTGTTCCTATCATTGAATGAAAAACAAAATGTTTGAAGGTCTGGAATTTAATCAAGTTGTGGTTGGGCCGTGTCAGCCTGGAGCTGACTGCTGTTTTAAGATGGATAGCCAAGTTACCATGTCTATCTGTTCTTCCATTTAATAATGTTCTATCTCAATTCGGGTAGCTTTTGCGTTCATGCTTGTGTATCTGGTTGTTGAGAATTATTATTCCTTGAGACTGACTAGTTAACGCTTCAGAGTCTTGATTGTTAAAAGTGCTTCTGATGCTTACATTTCTTGTATTGCAGCATCGTGATAGGTGCTTTTGTTGGATGTGCTGTGGCGTTTGGTTGCTTCTCAGCTGCTGCCATGGTGGCAAGGCGCAGAGAGTACTTGTATCTTGGAGGCCTTCTCTCATCTGGTCTCTCCATCCTGTTCTGGTTGCACTTTGCATCCTCCATTTTTGGTGGTTCCATGGCCCTTTTCAAGTTCGAGGTATGAACTCAACTTTCTTTGTGTTGTCTCATAGCATTTCTTAACTTGGTACATAGGAGACTATTTTGGTTCTTTTTGGTTCTTAATGTCTGTTTCCTGGCAGGTTTACTTTGGGCTCTTGGTGTTTCTGGGCTATATTGTTGTCGACACCCAGGATATAATTGAGAAGGCACACTCTGGGGATTTGGACTACGTAAAGCATGCTCTGACCCTCTTTACAGATTTTGTTGCTGTTTTTGTGCGCATTTTAGTCATAATGGTGAGTGACTATTTCAATCATTGTATTCCAAGACATGTTGTCCTTCCTCCCCTTTTCATATTTTGGTCGTCACTCTGACTCTTTTCTTCTAATCTTTTATTTTTCCAGTTGAAGAACGCATCTGAGAAGGAAGAGAAGAAGAAGAAGAAGAGGAGAAACTAAACAGGTTCAAGCGGTTATTCACAAACTTTGTTAACTTCAATAATCTTTTATTTTGGCATTTTCTTGTTCATAATACTTCTATTGACCTTCAACAAGTATGTTGTTGATATAGTTTGTACCGCGTCAGTTTAGGCTGTAAGGCCCTATATTGTGCTGCATGCTGGTGTAGTTATGGCCGTGCGCATAACATCATATAACGTACATGTTTATAATATATGGAGAATGTACCAGTTTACTTCGCGTTCCTCTCTCTATGCTGCGAGCCCTTTGCCTTTGTTAGTTTTCTGGTGACTGTGGCATATATAGGTGATTTGGCTGGTATATGAGACCATCATATTTCTTTTCTAACATTCAATTTCTCATACTGATGCCATGACAGTTTGCATTGTTGCAACGTATGCCCTTTAACCTGTTTTTCTTTTCTTCGTACCATGTTCGGACTTGGTATATGCAGAGTATATGCAGCGTATATGTCATATGAGCTCAAACATGACTTCCAAAGGTTAGGGGAGGAAGAGGCTGGACTTTGGCTTTAGGAAGAAAGCCTGACTTCGAATCTCGGATATTATAGATATCTCCACACGTGTTTAGTATTTGCATCCTTCATTAGAGGTTTTGGATTCGAGCTTTGAAAATAGAATCACAAAGTAGGGAGTGTTTTACCTCAAAGGACTTTCCGACGCAAATATGAATTAGTCAGATTCTAAAGCGGACGAAGAAAAAAGAAGAAGCTACATTTCCATTAATGGATAATGGGCTCTCTTATTCTCCCTCTTCACTTTCCCTTGTCATTCATACATTGTCAATATTGGGCTTTTCTTCATCGTCTAGTGTCTTTTTGGTTTTCTCACACGGTATTTGGTATCAATATCGGGGGTCCAATTAAATTCGGATTTGCGCATTGCATGCGTTCTCAATAGGATTTTTTTCATTTTCAAAGGCTCGTGAAGGGATCTCAATCATCTCACACAATTCATGTTTGGTCATTATCTCATGTTATGGACGATTTACTAGAATAATTACAAAATTCTAGAAAATATTATTGACCCTTCTTCCTACTATAAGATTTATGCATTTAGTCTCCGATTTTTTTGTTAGAGGCATTAAAGAAAAGATAGGACGAACTTAAGACAACATTTTTTGTAACATTGCTAAATGTTCGAATCAAGCCAAACCAAACAATTTTTATACCCTTAATACCCACCCCCTCTTCTTCTTTTAAAATTTTTATAACTTTTTGGGTCCTTATTTTTTTTTAATACAAAACTCGAAAAAAATGAATAAATCTAATAAAAATTTAATATACAATATTATTGGAAAGAGGAATAGATATCTTATCTTATCCTATATTTGTAGATGAAAAAAGATTTAAATTGCTATGGAGGATAAACTGATAATCTCTTTAAGGAATATATAAAAAGATAAGAAGATATGAGAGTTTTATTACCACTTTTTATATACTCCATCCGTCTCATTTTATATAACACCATTTGATTTGGCACGGTATTTAAGAAAAAAAGGAAGACTTTTGATACTAATTTTTTTTATTAATAACAACAATAACATGTTCAGTATAATTCTACAAGTAGAATTTGAGGAAGGTAGAATATATGAAGACCTTACCACTACCTTTGTGGAATAGAAAGGTTATTTTCGGTAGATACTCAGCTCAAAAATATTTTTTTATTAGTATTTTTAAAGAAATCGATATTCTTTAATATTTAAAAATAATTTAACTTTAAACTTCTTATTGTATTGTTTAATAATATGCTTTTATGGTCACATAAATCTCATGTCATGTTTAAGATCGTCAATTTTAAGAGTCATTTTTTTCCTTTTTGCAATTTTGTTCTCAGTAAAATATCTTCATATAAATTAAACAGATAGAATATTACTTAGGTTAGTTATTTATAACATTGCTAAATTTCTACAACTAGGAAAAAATGGGGAAAAAAGTTGTGGAACATAGCAAAAACTTGCCATCCTTGTATATTTGTCTTCCAAATATTATTAGTAATTTTAGTAAAATATTGTACTTTGTGTTAATACAAGTCATTAACATAATATTCTCTTGTCTCATGTAAGACCAAAAAAGTCTTATCATTTTATGATCTTGATTAGTCCCCACTGCAACCTAATTAAGAAATTAGAGCACTTATTTTAGCTAGCGTTTGGCCATAGATTCTCAAATATTTTTGACAAATATTATTTAGGTGAAGATTTGAGTGAAATTTCACTATGTGTTTGGCCATAGTATTTGAAAAACATATTTCACTTTTTAAAGAAATATGATTTATACCCATAAGTTTTAAAATCTGTCAAAACTAACCATAAGTTTGTATTACATAACAAGATAGAAACGTTGACGTAACAAGATTCATGATTTCCGCAACAAGTCAGTTGGATCTTCGTTGCAGCAAATAATAAGTAGTGAAACACGACTATTATTCCTTTCAAAGATAAAAGTTTATGTAAAATTTGAATAAACAGAAGGTGTTTTTATAAAAAAATAAAAGTTTGATGCAGAATTTGAATTTTTAAATGCCCCCAAATAATGAGATTTAGCCCAAATACTATTTTTTTCTAGTATTTGAGAATTTGGGTTATTTACCAAAAAAATTGCCAAATAATAATAAATTGTATGGATAAACACTATTTGCCAATTTCCCCTCAAATATTACTTGAGAAATCTATGGCCAAACATGTCCTTAGCCTAATCACCTATATTGTCCTCTTTGTGCTACTTTGATTTTTGCTTAAAATTCAACACACAAGTTCATGTCCTTTTTGAGTAAATAAAAAAAATTATGTTTAAGAAATTACTTAAAAGATAATTATAAGTAATTTTTTAATTTTTATGAGAATTTTTTTCCACATAATTAAACTATGATAATGGTGTACAAATTTTTCATGTTATCGATATATATAACTTAAATTCTTTGACAAATATCTATCTAATTTCTATTGTGGCACAATTTTTTATTTTTGTCTTTTGATGTGGGAAGACATTGTTATTTTTGACATTTGTAAGTCGAAGCACATAAGACTCATTTATTTAAATTTAAAATGAAGATTTGAATTATAATTATTTAGATCTTAGTCATCAATAGTGTTTGTTTTTATGTTTGAATCTTAATTATTTATGTATTTATTTTTTTAATTTTACAATGCTTAATGGATATGATAGGTTTGAATGATTTAAACCAATAATAAAGTCTTAATGTTATTAAATTATGATATTATATATTCAACGATTTCTACAAAGATAACAGTCCACCACTATTACATCCACTTTCGCTGCTAACCACCACTCGCTCTGCCTCCATCCACCGCTACTAATTGCCCTCGTCATCGTCGTTGCTCTCTATTATTACCATCATCCACCATCCACCATCCATCATACGTCATCCTATAATCACCATTCTTAGTCATAATAAGTATGACAATATCACCATCAATCAAAATAGTCAGATGTCACCATTACTAGCGATCATTTATGATCATCATCAACAACTATCATACATAATAGTCATCGGTCATTTTTCACAATCACCAATGTCAATCATCAAAATATACTATGAACCACTACTATATATATGTCAACATCAATCTTAGTTATCACTATTCACCACAATTATCAGCCAACACTATTAACTATCACCATCAACCACTATTGTCAGCTACCATCACCACTAATTACTATTCATAGTTATCATCCATTATCAATCACCACATCTAGTTTGCACTCACAATCATCATCGTTAATTATCATATCTACCAACTACCATATAGTTTTTTTTAAAAAATTAATATTTCATTGATATGGTATTTTTTTTGAATTTTATATTTGTTTATTTTAAAATAAGGACAAGTTTTATATATATTGAAAAACAAATCGTTTTAATTATTTAGCATTTTGATTTTAATATAACATCTTAATACTCAAATATATATATATATATATATATATATATATATATATATTCAAATTTAGATGTCTCAATTTTAATTAGGGGTGTGCATCCGGTTTTTCAGTTTGGTTTTATATTATCCGGTTTTGATTTTTTGATTTTTGATTTTATAAAAGTGCAATCCAATCCGAGACAAAATAAACTTGGTTTGGTTCAGTTTTTCTCTATTCGGTTTGATTTTTTTTTGTTTGGCTATTCGGTTATGTTAATAATTAATAACATAATCAAAGTTATATTTGCATGTTGAAAAAAATAAAAATTATATACAAGGAGAAGTAATAATATTGAATCAATTAAATATACTTTCTAAAATAAGTGACGAATAAAATATTAAAACATAATACCTAAAAGTATATCAATGGATGTCCAAACATAAAATATAAACTAAATCATACTTTTTAGTTTTTTATTAGAGTATTACATATATATATATATATATAAAAATTCATTTTTTTTGGTTTTTTAATTTTTATTTTTCTAAATCCGAAACCAAACCAAAAAACTAAAAAAAGTAAGTTCTTAATCCGAAACCAAACCAGAAAATCAAAAAACCAATCCAAATTAAAAATTGGTTCGATTTGGTTTGATTTTTCAGTTTAATCCGAATAATGCACACCCCTAATCTTAATACATGTCTTAATATTTAAATATAGATCAAAGCGAACGTCTTAATTTTAATTAAAAAAAGGGGATCTTAAAGAAGAAAAAGAAAGAAAAGATGTTTAAGGAGAGGTAAATAGATAAAGCAAATCTCTTATTAAAATTACTACTTGGTCAATAGGTGTTTGGGGTTGTTTGGTGTGAGGTATAAGGTATAAGTTATAATAATTTCGAGATAAAATGCAGGATTATTTTATCATGCGCTTGGTTGGATGTATTAATTAGTTAGTTCAAAATTACTTATCCCACCATTTATATCATAGTGATGTGATAAGTTATTCTATATACATAATAAAATAACTAGATTCGAGATAGCTAATTTCATGACAACTTATTACCAACCAAACTAAACCCTTTGTGGTTAATTTTGAAAGTGATTATTCTTAGCCTTTGTGGTTAAGCAAACGTGTATTACTTCAAACATTAATGGGTACCCTCTTTTGACTTCAATTGTTATCTTCTTTTACATATACGTCATGATATATTAAATGGCTCTTCATGACTTTAAATCTTTAATTAACAAAAATATCCACCTGATTTTAGAGGGTTTTTTTTAAAAAAAAAAATGTTTATAAAGTTTTGGCTTATACACATAATTAGCTCCTTAAATTTATCAGGATATTTCATTTTGACACTCAAACTGAGTAATATTTCTGTTGAACACCTCAACTCCTAATAAAATATTTCAATTAAACACTTTCTATTTAAATTTTAGAAATTGTTCTGCGTGTGTTCTCAACCGTCTACTAGGCAATTAAGTTAACCACATAAAATATGACATATTCTTTAATTATACGCATTCGCCTTAATAAGCTGTAAAATATACAGACATTTTCCACTTGAGGTTGATGCTATAATTTAAAAAAGATGACACATATTTTATGTGGTAAACTTAACTATCTAATAGACGAATGAAAATAAACACAATTTTTTTTTTAAAATTTGAATTAAAAGTGTCAAATTGAAACACTTTATTAAGGGTTGAGGTGTTCAGTTAGGACAAGACTTAGTTTAAGTGTTTAAATGAAATATTCTGACAAGTTTAAGGGGTTAGTCATATTAAGCCTAAAATTTTATTATCATTACCACTATATACTACTCACAACCATCATCATCAGCCAACAACGTCACCTATAATCGGACTCCACAACCGCAATGATAAGTTATCACCACAATCACCATCATGAGTTTTTTTTAGATATTTTGTCGATACAATATTAAATTAAATTAATATTTTATTTAAATTTTATATTTATTAATATTTGAATAAGGAAAATGTATATTTAGGTTGAGAAAATAAACTGTTTTAATTATTTAATGTTCATATCTTAATAAAATATTTTAATCTTAAATATATACTCAAATTCATGCATTTTAATGTTAATATACATTAAGATTTGAATGTCTTTATTTTAATAAAAGAAAATGAGGTTGGGTGCTTAATTTTGAAAAAAAAATTATGAATGAGACAAACTAGTATAGCATATCTATCAATGTGTAAATGAAAATGAGACTTTAACAAAATAGAAATGATAAAGAGAAAACCAATAATTGCCACCCTTATGACCTCATTCATTGGATTATATTTAAGTTAAAATGGAGCTTTATTCCAATGCTTGGATCATATGTAATAATATTCAACCCATCTTTTCTTGGAAATAACACAAAAATTATGTATGTTTAAAAATTAAAACTAATTATGGATTATAGTAATAAAGTTTCAAATAAATCTATCTTGGCCAATTAGAGAAAGCCTCTTTCTGATTTGCTGAGGTTCTTTTGAAAACAGCTTCTATACCTTCACGAAATAGAGACAATTAAGGCTTGCGTACACTTTATCTTTTGAGATCCCACTTGTAAAATTACACTGAGTATATTATTATTATCAATAATGTCTCAATTACAAATAAGTTGAGATCGGATATGAATTCTCACTAGCCACGATTCTCCGTTTAGAGTTCATCTTGGCGAACATTATTCAGATAAGATTGCACTTTTAGAACCTGTTTGGATTGACTTTTGTTTTTGGCTTAAAAATCTCTAATATAGCCAAAAATTACTCAAAAAACACTAAACAAGAGAAAATTAATGTACTAACATGACTAAATCATATATTCATTAAATTGCATAATATTCTATCTTTAGTAATTAAAGCTAATTAAATTCCCAAAAAAATAATTATAAGCATTTTGTGATAACTTTTATTACTTATTAAATTATTTTATGACACAAGTGATGTTGTTGTGGAGACAATGAGCATGATCTATTCATCCACCACTCTTGACCATGTTCGTTATTTAAAAGTAATTGTATTTTATTTATTTTTCCTTTTTTGGTTCTATTTATTTTCATTCGGAAATTTCTGGCTCGAGTTTTGAGAATGAAATCTTCTTTTAACAAAGAGCGGTTCCCTTTTTAATGGGCTTTACCTGTCATGAATTTGGATTAGTCGAAACTCCAAAATTGATATGGTACAAAAAAACGAATTCAAAATATTAAAATTTATGAATTCTAAACCTTAGCTTGTTAGCAAACTTACAACTAATTTAATATGAGTTCTAAACCTTAGCTTGTTAGCAAACCTACAACTAATTTAATATGAGTTCTAAACCTTTGCATGTTAGCAAACCTACAACTCATTTATCTTATTAGGTTCACTATTTAATATATGTAAATATTTATGTATGTCGAATTCGAGACAAAGCTATTAAATATATTTACGTCGAATTCGAGACAAAGCTATTAAATTTCGCTAAACTCATAGCATACACATTATTAGACATAAATTAGATTGGTAAAGTTATTGTCGTGTGACCGGGAGGTCACAGGTTCAAGCCGTGAAAATAACTTCTTGCAAAAATGTAAGGTAAAATTGCGTAAAATAGACCTTGTGGTCTAGTCCTTCTCCCAACTCTGTGCATAAAAAAAGTTTTAATGCACCGAATTATCCTATTTATTAAGCATATATTAGACATTGCACAATCAAGTGCAAAGTCATATTATTTATAATCTGATTTGAGAATGAGATTTACCCCCTCCCCCTGCCCCGGCACCCCCCCTCCAACCACCCATCCACCCACCCAAATTATTTTTTTTCCTGTCACCCCACACTCCCATCTCAGCCCCACCAACTCTCCAATTATTTTTTTTAAAATAAATTAATATGTTTTAAAATTAAAAAATTAATATTAATTTTTTTATTTTTTAGCACAATTAAGAATTTAGGTAGAAGTAAGTGATCTATTATGGGTATATATGGACACTCATATTTTACCCATTTTGATCATATTTGTAGGAGCTCTTAAAATAGCTTGAAGCTCATATTTACCCAATTAAAATATGAGTGATCCAAGCCATTAAATATGAATTAAATGGACTAATTTCATTAATATGGGCTAAAATTGTCACCCCTAGTTCGGGAGTGAGATGGTCAAGAGATGGGGTTTGAGGTTGTTGGTGAGTGGAGAGGGGAGGAGATAATAAACTTGAAACGTCACTTACCAAACTTATTATCCTACTTCCACTAGGAAAGTCGTTTTCCTCAATTTTAAGAAACTTATTTTTTTCTAGAGAAAATATTTTTTAAAACATTTTAACCAATCAAATAAGAAAAAATTAAAAAAATATTCACTTTCCTCCCTACCAAACACACCCATAGTAGTATATGATATATGCATAATATTCTTTTACCTATTTATACACTATAGGTTTTGAGCGAAGAAATATTAATATACACTCCTTAAACAAGGGTGACTCTGCCACTACTAAATCATAGTTAAAAAATATATCAAGAAACTAATAGGGATAAACATAAAATTAATCAACTTCATGTCATCATAATGCCTAAAAATTGGAAGTGGATCTACTCTTTAAATAAATTGATTCTAATAGTTTTGATTTAATGCAAATTTAAGAAAAGTATTTAACACTAATTGGGATCGTGGAAAGAGGAAAGGGTAAAATTGGAAATAATGCACATGTTAGATTTGAAGAAAAAAAGTCTAAAGTCAACAAGAATATTTAAGCAATAAAATAATAATCTTTCAAACTCATGAAGTCCATATATTTTTTTAAAAAGAAAATAATTTTCTATATGCATTCTTAACAAATTAGGACTTGGAACATTTCAAAAACATTTAACAAAGAAGAAGGACGAAATTATTATTCATTTTTAAAATTTTAAATTATACTTTTCAAAATCAGTTTAAATAATAGGTCAATTTGATGAAAAAAAAATTATTTGAATTTCTTTTTTCAAAATATCATTTCAATTTTTGATATCAAAATTTATAGTCAAACGAGTTAGATGAAGCGTTTCCTCCTTTAATGAATTCTTGGCGGTATTAATCTGAATCAGTATATGGGCCCTATGACACGTTAATTTGGATTAGTTAATTTACTCTACACGATGTAAATTTAGACTAATAAGACAAGTAAATATCAAATATTAATGATGCAATAAAAAAATAACAAGATAATTTTGTACAGCAAGGGGTCATTTGGTACATCGGATAGGATAAGTAGAGATATTCCATGAAATTATTTTATCACATTTTTCATATAGTATAGTAATACCATCATTTTGGTATAAATGGTAGGATAAAATAGTCACGAAATTAGTTAACACCTCATACCAAACATGGAATAAAGTCAATCCCAAACTTTATCTCGAGATTATTTCCTTATTCAATGTACCAAACGACTCCTAAGTAATTATAATTATTATATTATATTATATTATATATTTCCTTTTGAGCTACACAAAGGAATAAAATTTTCAAAAAAAGGAAAAAAAGGAAAAGCAATAGCAAAGAAAGCTAAAACATTTAGTAGGCGTTCGGCCATAAATATTATTTACAATATTGTGGAATATGTTTTTACTTTATTTCAGAATATTTGTTTGGTCATGAAAATCAAAAACATATTCCGAAATATATTTTCACAATTTTTGGTTTTTTAAAAAATACCTCTTGAGGTGTATTCACTATTTTTGGATTCAAATTTTCCTCACTTTATTTTTAAATACTACACCGACTCAATAGTCTAAAATCTTTTTAAAAATACTATAGCCAAATACAACTCCAACTCTAATTTCAACTTTGAAGTAAATACCAAATAATTTTTTTTTTTTTTTTTATAGCCAAACGGGTCCTTAACTTCATATACAAATTTTACAATATAGAACAAAGAGGTCAATACACAAAGAACTCCATCCTTTCCTTTTATTTTCCAGCCATTTATTAGATTCCTTCAATGGGTCATTCATTTGCCCATTAAAAACTCAAAAAAAAAAAATTGTACAAATTTTTTTCAGCTGATTTCTTGAAAAAAAAGAAGTAGAAAAAAAAAACCCATCTCAATTTCTTGATAACTTTGTTCATATATATTTTTTTCTTGCTGTTTTTCAGTGTGGGGTTTTCTGGGACTTTAAGATATATACTCCTTTGTGTTCTCTTGGGTTTTTGGTGTTTTCTGCAGAAGTTTGTTTTGGGTATATTTGCAGAAAAAAGTATATTCAAGAAACTATATAATTTTGCTATTAAAAGGGTGAAGGAAATAATCAAAAACTTGTAAAGATTGTATTTTTATACTTTTTTTTTCATTTCCTTAGGGAGAAAAAGGGGGAAAAATAAGCTTTTTTTAATTTTATTGTTTTTGTAAAATTTTAAGAAAAAAAAAGATTGGACAGATGGGAAAGGAAGGACCTTGCTATCATTGTGGTGTTACAAGTGAGTTCTTAAATTCTTCAATGTATTTTTTTTTTTGTGAATTTTCAATAAAGGTGGAGTCTTTTTAGTTTTTTGTAGAATTTTTGTTGTTTTGTAATTGGTCTTTTTTTTTTTTTTTGAGTTGTTCAATAATTGAACTGGATACCCATATGGCTGTTGCTTCAAAAATGAAAAGATTACTAGCACATTGAATAATAAAGATTGATATGTACTGTTATCCATTTGGTTTTTGAGTTTGTTTTGTTTGTACTGTTAGTGTTTTGCTTAAATCTCTGAATTTCAATACTGGTTTTGAGTTAGAATTCATTTCTGAAACTAGTTTACTTTTGATTTCTGCCAACCATTGACTCTCTTGTAGTTTATTTGTGTGCAGAAATGTTGCTAAACCATCTAGGAGTTCAATTTATTTTCCAACAGAATTGGGTGGTATTTTGATTGTGTTGAATTCTTGATTACCCTTTCCAAACTATGTGATATGGATCCTTCATTTGCCTTGATATCAAACGAATTTGCTCGAACACATTAGATATGGGTATAGGGTACTTTGTGCAAGCTCTTCAAAATATACTCAAAATTAGCAAAACATTGCGCTTACCTATACCAGACACTTACGCACATCCATATCGGATACCTATAAGTAGTCCATGTAACATAGCTTCCTAATGTATAAATGTACTTCGTCAGACGCTTATATTTTAAGTTGCTATTGGTGCAAGCTGAATCTTTGCTCAATGTGGCATTGATATGGTTCTTTAGGGAGCAAAGGCTACACAAAAATGACAATTTGATAATGACTGATCTATATTCATCTGTCCTAGCCTTGGTGGATAGAGTTACCTGGTACCTGTTGCTAGTTGCTGGTGGGAGGTCCCAGGTATCGAGATGCGTGAAAGCTGGCCCGGACACCATGGTTATCAACAAAAATATATTCATGTTGCCTGATCTTTCTAATATGAAAAGTTCCTTCGTGGAACTAACGTGCTTGATTGCTCATTCATGCTTCCGTTACAATTATGGATTCACATAAGTTGTATGATAACACTTTCTTTATCAGTGTCTCACTAAGCAAAGGCTTGAAGTTTTATCCTCTATATTTTGTATCCCATGAATCAAGTTGCTTGTTTCCAGCTTCTGCTTGGGCTGGTCTCGACATTGTGATAGTTGGACCATTTTGACAAATATTTAGGTTGCCTTTAAATTGGATACTCTCTCCAACGATGATATTGCGTAAAGTCATCCTGGATATTGGAGATGTTCTTTTTGCTTGATATTGACTTGTGTAGCAAATTGTTCATGCACACAAAGATGATAAACTGGTTTGGACTGTAAAATGGCCGTTTGTTCAAGTAGGTTTACATGAGGTTGTTAAACATGTCACATTTCCCCTTGGGTTGTGGCTCTTCCCCGAACCCTGCGTGAATATGCTACTTCGTGCACCAGACTGCCCTTTTATTGTTCTCAGGAGTATAAATCTTTAAGCTTGGCTTTTCAAGTCATCCAATGCATGACTTCTGATGGAAAATTCTATGGAGTTCATTGCTCCTTTATTTTACTCTATTCTTAGCTGAGTTGTTGAGTGGATGACTTTCTTTTGCTTGTCTGGTTGCTCCACTGAATAACAACTTCCTCAGCTTTCTTTTGACAATGATTACTGAGTTACTTTCTTTATCTGTGTACTTATTTTGTTACAATTCTATGGAAGAGTCACTTGTTGATCTTTCGTTTACTTTAGCTGCCAGTATTCATTTACCTTCTGCAACTGAAAACTTGATAAAGAATGCTGGTATATCATTTCATTGATTTCATTGGCCAATTTTATTCCTTTCTATGTTTCCAGCAAGGTATATGCTCTCTTTTCCGTGCTCCTTGCTCACATGAGATGTCAGCGTGCTAGTTAGTTTCTTCTTTTTAATTTCTTAGATGCTTCCGTTATTTCCAAATTTTCAGTATTTTAGATACCGTTCATTCTTACCGAGATCATTACTTTGAGTACAGTCTTAACCGTCAAAATCATGCTGCAGGTACTCCACTTTGGCGTAATGGACCTCCAGAAAAGCCAATACTGTGCAACGCATGTGGATCTCGGTGGAGAACAAAAGGGACTTTGGCAAACTATACTCCTCTGCATGCAAGAGCAGAACCTTCTGACTTTGAGGAACACAGGGTTTCTAGGCTCAAAAACATGTCTATGAAGAACAAAGAGGCAAAGGTTCTGAAACGAAAGCAAAATCATGATAATGCTGAAGTTGGAACTACTCCTGATTACAATCTAGGTTTCCGTAAGGGTTTAGATGAAGATACTAGCAATAGGTCAAGTTCTGGCTCTGCTGTCTCAAACACTGAGAGCTGTGCGCAGTTTGGTAGTGCTGAAGCAAGTGATTTGACAGGTGAGCAAGCCTAGAAACTGCAAACATTTCTCTTTGATATGGGAGACTGAATTAATTGTTTCTCGGGGATATAGATATTACACGTGTACATATTGTAATAGCTACTTGAGAAATTGTACAGGGAGGCCTATTTGTTGATACCTACTGTTTATGTTCTACGTCTATTATCAGTTACATTGGTATATTGTTCTAAGAATTATTTCACATTCTCTAGTATAGAAATTTTTGGATAATAACAGCACCTTCTCTAGTATTACGGCTGCATTTTCTTCTAAAACTGAAAATTTTGGGGCCAAATCTTGAGCTTGGTAGAGTTACTTTGTTCTTAGCATTTTCTTGTGTTTTTTGTTTCTGTTTTGGGGTTTTTGTGCTCTCCATCCCTTTTGATTTCAATAGCTGCATGAAATATTTACACGTTAATCTTGGTTTTCAGGCCCAGCACAATCCAATATATGGGATACAACGGTGCCTTCAAGGAAGAGAACCTGTTTCAATCGTCCAAAGCCATCTTCAGTCGAAAAGCTCACCAAAGACCTATATACCATCTTACGTGAACAACAAAGTTCATACTTCTCTGCATCCTCTGAAGAGGAGTTGCTTTTTGAGAGTGACAAGCCTATGGTTTCTGTTGAGATAGGACACGGAAGTGTACTAATTCGGCATCCTAGTTCAGTAGGTAGAGAAGAAGAATCAGAAGCCAGCTCTCTTTCCGTTGACAACAAGCACCGTTCTGTCAGTGACGCTTATTCACGATTGACTACCCATCCTGTAAATATTAGTAAGGGTGTCAATTCACCAAATATGAGTACCGAAAGAACCAAGAAACCTACTGGCCCCGCAATGGAACAAGACCAGATTAAAAGGTGCTTGAGAAAGGAAATTTTGTGCTGCACGTGTTCAGACAGAATATAAGGCGTCGTATCTGCTAAAGTATCTTTCTGATTGTTTTTTTTTAATTGCAGAAACAAGGATCACCTTGAGAAACTACAAATTCTTGGACATCATAATTCACCCCTTCGCTATATAGACCTGAAGGTATTTAATTCTCTTGTATTTCCTTTGAAGAAATTTTTTGCTTTCAATTAATACAACCATAGTATGTCCCGACAATGCCAACTTGTCCGTGCTGCTAGAATATGACTCCGTATCCACAATATTTCCTCATGTTCTAGACCTTTTAGTTGAGTGTTCTTATAAACTTAAAATGATCTTCATCTTTTGATTAGCAACTTTTGACCTGTGTAGATTTGCTTCCTCTTCAACGATTACATTTCTTCAGCCATTTTTAGAATTGATTTTCACTAAGTTGTTCAGTTTTAGACGTGACTGGTATGAATCAAAAGTTGATAAGATTATGTGAATACTTGGGCAGGATGTACTTAATTATGAAGAATACACGAGTCTTTTGTCAAGTGATGAACAGCAGCAACTACTGAAGTACTTACCACCTGTCGATTCTTTTGCGCCTCCAGATAGGTTTGTTCATCTTCTCTGTATTTCACTTTCTCGGTCATGTTTTGGCTTTATATCGAACTTGAACAATAAAGCAAACTTGATATAGGTAGCTCGACCAGCTGATTGTTTACGTGTTCTTTTCTCTATCTGCAGTCTTAGAAGCATGTTCGAGAGCTCTCAATTTGAGGAGAACCTCTCTTCTTTCCAGAAACTTCTTGCAGAAGGTGTTTTTGATAACTCATTGCCAGGAGCAAATTTAGAAGATTGTAGAACCTTGAAGAGATTTATATTGTGCTATTTAGCAAAGTCAAAGTGGGTGCAACAATATAATTTACTCAAGGTTTGGTTATTAACGATTCAGTGCATAGATATTGAACATGTGACACAATCTTTTATGTTATATACGCTAAACGTAAAATGCAACTTAATTGAAGCTAATTTTGTTCTTTGGTAGGACACAAAATGTAAGAACAATAGCAGCGGTTCTGAAGTTGCCGGAGAGACAAATGTTATTGACACATGTCATTCAGCAAATGTGAAGAAACCACGGGAGGGGCAACATGTGAAGTATTCAGGTCGGTTGTGTTCCTCTTTTACTTTTTCCCTTGTGATATTTGACAATTATTCTGTCATAGACTTGTTTCTGCGGGAGACAAGTAAAATTTGCATGGTAAAGAAAGGGCAAGAGAAGTTAGATAAGGACTTGGATTAGTTTTTAGCATTCACAACTTAACTCTTTAACTTGTTATGTGTGGTGCCATATAACTCGTAAGATTTAGAAAATAATCCATTGCATCGTAAGGAATTTGGTGTGAGCGTTTTGGTGTAAATTAGCTTAAAATGAGAGATGTTAGAAGTAAGGGATCGGTATAACAAAAATCTACCTTTATATCTCTGTCTTCTATTATTTCTTTGTACGAGCCCTCTCCCTACCAGCGGATAGGCAAGTATTCACGAAAATCATGGCTGGTTTGAATAGGTAAGCAAGCTGTAAGCGTAAGCTTCAGAACTTGTTTGGTAGGGAGATCGATAATCTTTGCCTTTCGACTAACATTTAATCCCACCCCTCCTCCCTACCACCACAAAATGGAAAATTCGAAAATGTGATTAAGGATAGGACATTGTACATCAATTCTGTCGTTTATTTCTCTCTATCTTATTGTTCGGGATTCTATCCTTTTTGAGTACCGGTTTCTAAATTAATAAGTTGTACATATTAAATGGATTTCTCAAGAAATAAATAGAGTTTGGACCAAAGTTATTGTGTTCGACCGATCCCATACCTTAAACTCTAGCTTCCCCCCCACCCCAGAAAGAATGAAAAGAAACAGTAAACCTTTTGCTCCATTTCCATGTGCAATGTGTTCTTTGATTACATATTTGCTAATTCTGACAAATTAAGATTTACGAGCTATTTATTTTGCTTCAGGTGCAAAGACGACAATGAAGAGCCCCAAGAGGGTGGTGATGAAAAGCATCTATGAACAGAAGGAATTAGTAGACAATGATGGGTCTTCTTGCTTCAGTCCAAGAAGCTCATTCCCCTTACCTTCTGAGAATAGTTCCCTCGTGCTGGATTCTTTCCGTTCTGCAAACCAAAATTCTGATCAGGACTTGCTGCTGGACGTGCCTTCCAACAGCTACTTCCCTCAGGCGGAACTACTCTTACCTACCTCAAGTTTTACTACTCAAGCAAGTACTAGTAGTAGCTCAATGTACCCTCCACATCTCGTCCGCCCCTAACAATACCATCATACTTTGCTTGCTTTCCTTAGGATATCGAAAAACTAGTTAAAAGCCAAACAATATGGTAGTGTTGCATATCCCATGCAAACTTTATATATGGAATTTGCCAAAGGGGTTCGGATGGTTGCCTTGTACCTTTTCGCGGTTGACCTATATTGAAACCGGAATTTTTCTGGATTTAGCATATGGATAAGGTTGTTCCCCCCCACCCCCACCCCCACCCCCACACCTTCCCCCTTTTGTATAGGTTGATGAACACTGTAATATAGCTGAAAATGCCAGTGGTGGTAATGAATGGCTAGAAATATTGTATGCAGTGAAGATTTTGGCTTAATTGTGGACACCCTTCAGTGTGTTAGTTCTATTGATGGTGAATTCCATCCTCCCTAAAGACTTCACCAACTCTCTAAATGGAGGGAGTGGTGTTTCCTACTAAATTTAGGTATGACAATGGGGCGGGGTGAGTTAGAGTCTTAACCCGTAAAAATTGTTTCAACACGTCCTGCACCCGCGCTGATTAGGTCAGACCAAACCTCACCCTGCATAAGGTCATACTGGCTCTGCCCCGCCCTATTGTTATACCTACTTTTGGAACAACATACTTAAGCAAAGGAAGAGGATTACCAAATCAATCGTGCAACAATATTGAGTAGACAGTTGATGTATCAAACTTGACCCTATGAACCTATCTTTCGTAGCATGCATACCCATATCGTTCATAGCATGCATTTTCATTCGTGTTGCCATTGATTAGATTTAGCCTCACCCTGCATAAGGTCAAACAAACTCAGCTTCGCTCTGCCCCGTTGTTATCCCTACTTATTATCCTCCTTATAACTTACAAGCATGTCTTAAAAAGACAAAACAACATGAGCATCTAAGAGTATGGTTTAATGATCAATAAAGTGGGTGAAAGTTATAGAAAATCAGGGTTCAAACATGCAATTATGAGAAAATCTTGTTTGAAGTTGCTTAGAAGTTTGCCAAGCATATATGACAAAGTGAAGAAAAGGATGGAGTTGCCTATAGAATAATTATATATGTTGGTTAATGACAATTTCTCTACCATTAATTATTCAATCTTCCACCTACTCCAACAATTTATACTAATTTATTATAATTAAGTCATAAATTAAAGTAAGAATATATACTAATTAATAAAGTTAAGTAATAAGAATGTGTATAAAAAATATGTGCCTTTTATTTATTGGGTTGATAGTAAGACATAAAATGTCTAATTTATCATTGCAACATTCAGAAACATCAATAAAAGACCAAACTTGACTTTGCTCTTGGGAGCAAAATCAGTGGTGTGTCTAGAGCATAACAAATGTGACCAAATATGCACATGGTGGCATATTTTTACTGTATTTTCCCGATTTCAATTTGTTTTTCTTACTTTCTGTTTTAGTCCATTTTAAAAAGGATGTTTCTTTCATTTTTTAACAACTCTTTAATTTTAACTTTTCACATGACATGTTTAAGACTATAAGATTAAAAGATATTTTGATACGTTAACATATTTTTAATTTAAGATCACAAGTTTCAAAATTTTCCTATTTTATTATGTAAAAAAAGGATCCACTGCTTTTAAATCTTGTAAAAGAGAAAAAAAAATGCTCAGTGAGGAAAGATTGTTATACTATGTAAAAAGATTATATTAAATAATAACTAATTACTATTAGTATTGATTAGTGAAGACATTTCCTGTTTTGGGCCAAAATTTTTGGTGGGCATTCGTGACGATCTATTTGATGGCGCGCATTGGTTTAGAGGGGCAAACACGGGATTTTTCAATTTCAAACATGGCCCAGAACGGGAAATAGAGATTTTTTTCTATTTTTTCGTGTGTTATAGTCCATGGATTTTGTGTGATATGTGCGTCCAGCATTTTTTGACCAAATTTTTTTGTGGGCGTCCGTGACGACCTATTTAATTGCACGCGTTAGTTTGGAGGGGCAAACACGAGCTTTTTTTATTTCAAACGTGGCCTGAAATGAAGAATAGGGATTTTTCTATTTTTTCGTTTGTTATAGTCCATGGATTTTTTGTGATATGTACGTCAGACGGTTTTTTGGCCAAAATTTTTTGTGGGCGTCCGTGATGACCTATTTAATGGTGCGCGTTGGTTCGGAGGGGCAAATACAGGCTTTTTCGATTTCAAACATCGCCCGGAATGAGAAATATGAATTTTTCTATTTTTTCGTGTGTTATAGTTAGGGGTGGGCATGGTATGGTATGGTACGGTATTTGAAACTTCGGTTCGGTAATTTCAATATTCGATTTTAAAAATACAATACCATTACCATACCAAATTAGTTCGGTGTGGTTCGATATTTTAAAGTTCAGTTTCGGTATCTTGCGGTATGGTAAATCAGTAACCATAGTTTGTTCAATTTCGACTAATATATAGTTGTACAATAGAGAATTATGACTTTGACTTTTCAAAAAATATATCAGTTGTATCATATTAACACATTACACATGTTGAAATATATATTCAAAAGAAGGTATAAGCAACTCCCTTTGTTAATCAATTACACAATAAAATATTTCAATCAAGATTAAGTAGTCAAAGTTTCAATGTCTAAATATTTAGTTTTATACTAATATAAGTTTGTATATTTGCTAGTATTTTAATAATATATAAATTATTTATGCATTATATACTTCGGTATGATATTCGGTATTTTCGTATATTATTTATAAATACTGAATACCAAAAAAAAAAACTGCATACCATATACCATACCAAATGTCATAATATTCAAATCACGGTATCAAAAATTTTGGTTCGGTATGGTAATTCGGTATATACCATACCATGACCACCCCTAGTTATAGTCCATGAATTTTGTGTGATATCTGCGTCCGACGGTTTTTTGGCCAAAATTTTTTGTGGGCGTCCGTGACGACCTATTTAATGGCGAGCGTTGATTTGGAGAGGTAAACGGGGGCTTTTTCGATTTTAAACATGGCCCGAAATAAGAAATAGGGATTTTTTCATTTTTTCGTGTGTTATAGTCCATGAATTTTGTGTGATATGTGCGTCCGACGATTTTTTGGCCAAAATTTTTTGTGGGCGTCCATGACGACCTATTTAATGGCGTGCGTTGGTTCGGAAGGGCAAACACGAACTTTTTTTATTTCAAACATGGCCCGGAACGGAAAATAGGGATTTTTTCATTTTTTCGTGTGTTATAGTCCATGAATTTTGTGTGATGTGTGCGTCCGGCGATTTTTTGGCCGAAATTTTTTGTGAAATTCCGTGATGATCTATTTAATGGCGCGTGTTGGTTCGGAGGGGCAAACGCGGGCTTTTTCAATTTCAAATGTGGCTCGAAATGGGAAATAGAAATTTTTATATTTTTTCGTGTGTTATATACATGGATTTTGTGTGATATGTGCGTCCGGCGGTTTTTGGCCAAAATTTTGCATGGGTATCCGTGATGACATATTTTATGGCGCGCGTTTGTTTGGAAGGGCAAACGCGGGCTTTTTCAATTTCAAACAAGGCCCAGAACGGGAAATAGAAATTTTTTCATTTTTTTGTGTGTTATAGTCCATGAATTTTGTGTGATATGTGCGTCCAACAGTTTTTTGGCCAAAATTTTTTGTGAGCATCCGTGAAGACCTAATTAATGGCGCGTGTTGGTTCAGAGGGGCAAACGCGGGCTTTTTCGATTTGAAACGTGGCCCAAAATGTGAAGTAGGGGTTTTTCCATTTTTTTCGTGTGTTATAGTCCATGAATTTTGTGTGATATGTGCGTCCAGTGATTTTTTGGCCAAAATAATTTGTGGGAGTTCGTGAAGACCTATTTAATGGCGCATGTTGGTTCGGAGGGGCAAACGAGGGCTTTTTCGATTTCAAACGTGGCCCAAAATGAAAAATAGGGATTTTTCCATTTTATCGTATGTTATAGTCAATGAATTTTGTGTGATATGTGCGTTCCGAGATTTTTTGGCCAAAAATTTTTGTGGGCATCCGTGACGACATATTTAATGGCGCGCGTTGGTTTGGAAGAGCAAACACGGCTTTTTTAATTTCAAACGTGGCCTGGAACGAAAATAGGGATTTTTCCATTTTTTCGTGTGTCATAGTCCATGGATATTGTGTGATATGTGCGTCCAATGGTTTTTTGGCCGAAATTATTCGTGGGAGTCCGTGACGACCCATTTAATGGCGCGTGTTGGTTTGGATTGGCAAAACACGGGCTTTTTCGATTTCAAACTTGGTCCAGAACGGGATATACAGATTTTTTTATTTTTACATGTGTCATAGTCCATGAATTTTGTGTGATATGTGCATCCGATGATTTTTTAGCGAAATTTTCGTGAGCGTCTGTGACCACCTATTTAATTGCGCGCGTTGGTTCGGAGGGGCAAACGTGGGCTTTTTCAATTTCAAACATGGCCCGAAATGAGAAATAGAGATTTTTCCATTTTTTCGTGTGTTATAGTCCATGAATTTTGTGTGATATGTGCGTCCAACGGTTTTTTGGCCTAAAATTTTCGTGGGCGTCCGTGACGATCTATTTAATGGAGCGCGTTGATTCAGAGAGGCAAACGCGAGCTTTTTCGATTTCAAACATGGCCCAGAACGAAAAATAGAGATATTTCTATTTTTTCGTGTATTATAGTCAATGAATTTTGTATGATATGTGCGTCCAGTGATTTTTTGGCCAAAATAATTTGTGGGCGTCCGTGAAGACCTATTTAATGGCGCACGTTATTTCGGAGGGGCAAACGAGGGCTTTTTAATTTTAAACGTGGCCCAAAATGAAAAATAGGGATTTTTTCATTTTATCGTGTGTTATAGTCAATGGATTTTGTGTGATGTGCGTTCGGAGGTTTTTTGGCCAAAATTTTTTGTGGGCATCCGTGACGACATATTTCATGGCGCACATTGGATTGGAATGGCAAATACGGCCTTTTCAATTTCAAACGTGGCCTGGAACGGAAATAGAGATTTTTCCATTTTTTCGTGTGTTATAGTCCATGGATTTTGTGTGATATGTGCGTCCAACAGTTTTTTGGCCAAAAGTTTTTGTGAGCATCCGTAAAGACCTATTTAATGGCGCGTGTTGGTTCAGAGGGGCAAACACGGGTTTTTCGATTTGAAACGTGGCCCGAAATGAGAAATAGGGGTTTTTCAATTTTTTCGTGTGTTATAGTCCATGAATTTTGTGTGATATGTGCGTCCAGTGGTTTTTTAACCGAAAAAATTTGTGAGCGTCCGTGACGACCTATTTAATGGTGCACGTTGATTCGGAGGGGCAAACGCGGGCTTTTTCGATTTCAAACGTGGCCCGAAATGAAAAATAGGGGATTTTTCCATTTTATCGTGTGTTATAGTCAATGAATTTTGTGTGATATGTGCGTTCGAAGATTTTTTGGCCAAAATTTTTTGTGGGCATCCGTGACGACCTATTTAATGGCGCGCGTTGGTTTGGAAGGGCTAACACAGCTTTTTCAATTTCAAACGTGGACTGAAACGGAAATAGGAATTTTTCCATTTTTTCGTGTGTCATAGTCCATGGATATTGTGTGATATGTGCGTCCAATGATTTTTTGGCCGAAATTATTCGTGGGAGTCCGTGACGACCCATTTAATGGCGCGTGTTGGTTTGGATTGGCAAAACACGGGCTTTTTCGATTTCAAACTTGGTCCAGAACGGGATATACAGATTTTTTTATTTTTACGTGTGTTATAGTCCATGGATTTTGTGTGATATGTGCGTCCGATGGTTTTTTGGCCAAAATTTTTGTGAGCGTCTGTGACCACCTATTTAATTGCGCGCGTTGGTTCGGAGAGGCAAACGTGGGCTTTTTCAATTTCAAACATGGCCCGAAATGGGAAATATAAATTTTTCCATTTTTTCGTGTGTTATAGTCCATGAATTTTGTGTGATATGTGCGTCCAGCGATTTTTTGGCCTAAAATTTTCGTGGGCGTCCGTGACGATCTATTTAATGGAGCGCGTTGATTCAGAGGGGCAAATGCGAGCTATTTCGATTTCAAACATGGCCCGAAATGGAAAATAGAGATATTTCTATTTTTTCGTGTGTTATAGTACATGAATTTTGTGTGATATGTTCGTCCGGTGGTTTTTTGGCCAAAATTTATCGTGGGCGTTCATAACGATCTATTTGATGGTGCGAAATGGTTTGGAGGGGCAAACGTGGGCTTTTTCAATTTCAAACATTGTCCGAAATGGAAAATTGGGATTTTTCTATTTTTTCGTGTGTTATATAGTCCATGAATTTTGTGTGATATCTGCGTCCGGTGATTTTTTGCCAAAATTTTTAGTGGGCCTCTGTGATAACCTATTTAATGGCGTGCGTTGGTTCGGAGGGGGAAATGTAGGATTTTTCGATTTCTAACGTGGGCCGAAACGAGAAATAGGAAATTTTTCATTTTTACGTGTGTTTATAGTCCATGGATTTTGTGTGATATGTGCGTCCAGTGGTTTTTTGGCTAAAACTTTTCGTGGGCGTCCGTGACGATTTATTTAATGGCACGCATTGGTTTGGAAGGGCAAACGTGGCCACTTTCGATTTCAAACATTATCCGTAATGAAAAATAGGAATTTTTCTATTTTTTCGTGTGTTATAGTCCCTAGATTTTGTGTGATATGTGCGTCCGGCGATTTTTTGGCCAATATTTTTTGTGAGCGTGCGTGATGACCTATTTCATGGCGCACGTTGGTTCGGAGTGGTAAAGGCAGGCTTTTTCGATTTCAAACATGGCCCCGGAACGAAAAATAGGGATTTTTCATTTTTTCGTGTGTTACAGTCCATTGATTTTGTGTGATATGTGCGTCCAGCGTTTTTGACCAAAATTTTTTTGGGCGTCCGTGATGACCTATTTAATGCCGCACATTGGTTCAGAGGGGCAAAAGCGGGTTTTTTTAAATTTCAAACGTGCCCTGAATCGTAAAATAGGGATTTTTCTATTTTTTGTGTGTTATAGGACATGAATTTTTTATGCTATGTGCGTCAGGCGGTTTTTTGGCCAAAATTTTTCGTGAGCGTCCGTGATGACCTATTTAATGGCACGCGTTGGTTCAGAGGGTCAAATGCTGAATTTTTTTATTTCAAACATGGCCTGAAACAGGAAATAAGAATTGTTTCTATTTTTTCGTGTATTATAGTCCATAAATTTTGTGTGATATCTGCCTCCGGTGGTTTTTTGGCCAAAATTTTTTGTGAGCGTCCGTGATGACCAATTAATGGCGCATGTTGGTTCGGAGGGGCAAACACGGGCTTTTTCGATTCCAAACGTGGGCCGGAATGAGAAATAAGGATTTTCTATTTTTTCGTATGTTATAGTCCATGGATTTTGTGTGATATGTGCGTCCGGCACTTTTTTGGCCAAAATATTTTGTGGGCGTCCGTGATGAACTATTTAATGACGTGCGTTAATTCGGAGGGATTTTAAACGTCGCCCGAAATAGGAAATAGGGATTTTTTCATTTTTTTCGTGTGTTATAGTCAATGAATTTTGTGTGATATGTGGGTCTGAAAGTTTTTTGGCCAAAATTTTTTGTCGGCGTCCGTGACGACCTATTTAATGGCGCGCGTTAGTTTGGAGGGGCAAATGCGGGCTTTTTCCATTTCAAACATGGCCTGGAATGAGAAATAGGAATTTTTCCATTTTGCATGTGTTATAGTCCATGAATTTTGTGTGAATATGTGCGTCCGACGATTTTTTGGCCAAACTTTTTTGTGAGAGTCCGTGACGACCTATTTAATGGCACACGTTGGTTCATAGGGGAAAACGTGGGCTTTTTCGATTTCAAACATTGCCCGAAATGAGAAATAGAGATTTTTTCATTTTTTCGTGTGTTATAGTCAATGAATTTTGTGTGATATGTGCATGCAGCGGTTTTTTGGCCAAAATTTTTTGTGGACGTCCGTGACGACCTATTTAATGGCGCGCGTTGGTTCGGAGGAGCAAACACAGGCTTTTTCGATTTAAAAAAATGGCCCAAAATGGAAAATATGAATTATTCTATTTTTTCGTGTGTTATAGTCCATGGATTTTGTGTGATATGTGCGTTCGGTGATTTTTTGGCCAAAATTTTTTGTGGGTGTTCGTGACGACTCATTTAAAGGCGCGCGTTGATTTGTAGGGGTAAACACGAGTTTTTTAATTTCAAACGTGGCCAGGAACGAGAAATAGAAATTTTTCCATATTTCGTGTGTTATAGTCAATGGATTTTGTGTGATATATGTATCCGATGGGCTTTTGGCCAAAAATTTTCGTGGGCGTCCGTGACGACCTATTTAATAGCGCTCGTTAGTTTGGAGGAGCAAACGCGGGTTTTTTCTATTTCAAACATGGCCTGGAACGAGAAATAGAGATTTTTTTCATTTTGCATGTGTTATAGTCTATGAATTTTGTGTGATATGTGCGTCCGACAGTTTTTTGACCAAATTTTTTTGTGAGAGTCCGTGACGACCTATTTAATGGCACACGTTGGTTCATAGGGGAAAACGTGGGCTTTTTCGATTTCAAACATTGCCCGGAATGGAAAATAGGGATTTTTCCATTTTTTCGTGTGTTATAGTCCATGAATTTTGTGTGATATGTGCATGCAGCGATTTTTTGGCCGAAAATTTTTGTGGACGTCCGTGACGACCTATTTAATGGCGCGCGTTGGTTCGGAGGGGCAAACGCCGACTTTTTCGATTTTAAACATGGCCCAAAATGAGAAATAACGATTTTTCCATTTTTTCATGTGTTATAGTCCATGGACTTTGTGTGATATGTGCGTTCGGCGATTTTTTGGCCAATATTTTTTGTGGGCGTCCGTGACGACCTATTTAATGGAGTGCGTTCGTTCGAATGAGCAAACACGGGCTTTTGCGATTTCAAAAATGGCCCAAAATGGAAAATATGAATTATTCTATTTTTTCGTGTGTTATATAGTCCATGAATTTTGTGTGATATGTGCGTCCGGTGATTTTTTGGCCAAAATTTTTTGTGGGCGTCCATGACGACCTATTTAAAGGCGCGCGTTGATTTGTAGGGGTAAATACGGGCATTTTTAATTTCAAACGTGGCCCGGAATGAGAAATAGGAATTTTTTCATATTTCGTGTGTTATAGTCCATGAATTTTGTGTGATATATGTATCCGATGGTTTTTTGGCCAAATTTTTCGTGAGCGTCCGTGATGACTTATTTAATGGTGCACGTTAGTTCAGAGGGGCAAATGCGGGCCTTTTCGATTTCAAACATGGCCCAGAATGGGAAATAGGAATTTTTCTACTTTTTCGTATGTTATAGTGCATGAATTTTGTGTTATATGTGTGTTCGGTTATTTTTTGGCCAAAAGTTTTCGTGGACGTCCGTGACAACCTATTTAATGGAACACATTTTTTTGGAAGGGAAAACGCGGACTTTTTCAATTTCAAACATGGTCCAGAATGGGAAATACAAATTTTCTATTTTTTCGTATGTTATAGTCCATGGATTTTGTGTGATATATGCGTCCGACACTTTTTTGGCCAAAATGCTTCGTGGGTGTCCTTGACGAACTATTAATAGCGTGCATTGATTCAGAGAGGCAAACACGAGCTTTTTTGATTTTAAACATGGCCCGGAACGGGAAATAGGGATTTTTCCATTTTTTGTGTGTATAGTCAATGGATTTTGTGTGATATGTGCGTCTGACAGTTTTTTGGCCAAAACTTTTTGTGGGCGTCCGTGACGACCTATTTAATGGCGCGTGTTGGTTTGGAGGGGTAAATGCGAGCTTTTTCAATTTCAAACATGGCCTGGAACGAGAAATATGAATTTTTCCATTTTGCATGTGTTATAGTCCATGGATTTTGTGTGATATGTGCGTCCGGGGATTTATTGGCCGAAACTTTTTGTGGGCGTTCGTGACGACCTGTTGAATGGCGCGCGTTGGTTCGAAGTGGAAAACACGGGCTTTTTCGATTTTAAATGTGGCCCGAAATGAAAAATAGGGATTTTTCTATTTTTTCGTGTGTTATAGTCAATGAATTTTGTGTGATATGTGCGTTCAATGATTTTTTGGCCAAATTTTTTCCTGAGCGTCCGTGACGACCTATTTAATGGCACACGTTGGTTCATAGGAGCAAACGTGGGCTTTTTCAATTTCAAACATGGCCCGAAAAGGGAAATAAGGATTTTTCCATTTTTTTGTGTGTTATAGTCCATGAATTTTGTGTGATATGTGCATGCAGCAATTTTTTGGCGAAATATTTCGTGGACGTCCGTGACGACCTATTTAATGGCGCGCATTGGTTCGGAGGGGCGTACGCGGGCTTTTTCGATTTCAAACATGGCCCGAAATGAAAAATAGGAATTTTTCCATTTTTTCGTGTGTTATAGTCCATGAATTTTGTGTGATATGTGCGCCCGGTGATTTTTTGGCCAATTTTTTTTGTGGGCGTCCGTGACGACCTATTTAATGGCGCGCATTGGTTCGGAAGGGCAAACGTGGGCTCTTTCAATTTCAAATATGGCCCGGATTGGAAAATAGAGATTTTTCCATTTTTCGTGTGTTAAATCCATGAATTTTGTGTGATATGTATGTCCGCGAATTTTTTGGCCAAAATTTTTTGTGGGCGTCTGTGACGACCTATTTAATGGCGCGCGTTTGTTCGGAGGGAAAAATGTAGGTTTTTTCGATCTCAAATGTGGCCCGGAATGAAAAATAGGGATTTTTCTATTTTTTTGATGTTATAGTCCATGGATTTTGTGTGATATGTGCGTCCGGCGATTTTTTGGCCAATAGTTTTTGTGGGCGTCCGTGACGACCTATTTAATGGCGCGTGTTGGCTCGGAGGGGCAAACGAGAGATTTTTTGATTTCAAATGTGGCCAGGAACGGGAAATAAGGATTTTTTTATTTTTTCGTGTGTTATAGCCCATGGATTTTGTCTGATATGTGCGTCCGACAGTTTTTTGGATGAAATTTTTTGTGGGCGTCCGTGACGACCTATTTAATGGGGCGTGTTGGTTCAGAAGAGCAAACGCGGGCTTTTTCGATTTCAAACATGGCCTGAAACTGAAAATAGGGATTTTTTCATTTTTTCGTGTGTTATTGTCCATGAATTTTGTGATATGTGCGTCCAGCGATTTTTTGACTGAAATTTTTCGTGGGCGCCCGTGACGACTTATTTAATGGAGCGCGTTGGTTTGGAGAGGCAATCGCGGGCTTTTTCAATTTCAAACATGGCCCGAAATAGGAAATTGGAATTTTTCTATCTTTTTTTGTGTTATATAGTCCATGGATTTTGTGTAATATCTGCGTTCGGTGATTTTTTGGCCAAATTTTTTAGTGGGCCTCCGTGATGACCTATTTAATGGCGTGCGTTGGTTCAGAGGGGAAAATGTAGGATTTTTCGATTTCTAACGTGGGCCGGAACGAGAAATAAGGAATTTTTCATTTTTTTCGTGTGTTATATAGTCCATGAATTTTGTGTGATATATGCGTCCGGTGGTTTTTTGGCCGAAAATTTTTGTGGGCTTCCGTGATGACCTATTTAGTGGCCCGCGTTGTTTTGGAAGGACAAACGCGGGCTTTTTTTGATTTCAAACATGGCCTGAAACGAAAAATAGGGATTTTCCCATTTTTTCATGTGTTATAGTCCATGAAATTTGTGTGATATGTGCGTCCGGTGATTTTTTGGCCAAAAGTTTTTGTGGGAGTCCGTGATGACCTTTTTAATCGCGCGCGTTGGTTCAGATGGGCAAACGCGGGCTTTTTTAATTTCAAACGTAGCCCAGAATGGAAAATAAGAATTTTTCCATTTTTTTGTGTTATAGTCTATGAATTTTTTGTGATATCTGAGTCCGGTGATTTTTTGGCCAAAATTTTTCGTGTGCGTTCGTTACGACCTATTTAATGGCGCGTGTTGGTTCGGAGGGGCGAACGCGGGCTTTTTTCATTTCAAATGTGGCCCGAAATGGAAAATAGGGATTTTTCTATTTTTTCGTGTGTTAGTCTATAGATTTTGTGTGATATGTGTGTCCGGCGATTTTTTGGTCAAAATTTTTCGTGGGCGTTCGTGACGACCTATTTAATGGCCCGCGTTATTTTGGAGGGACAAACGCGGGCTTTTTTTGATTTCAAACGTGGCCTGAAACGAAAAATGGAGATTTTTCTATTTTTTCGTGTGTTATAGTCCATGGAATTTGTGTGATATGTGCGTCCAGTGATTTTTTGGCCAAAATTTTTTGTGGGCGTCCGTGATGACCTTTTTAATGGCGCGCGTTGGTTCAAAGGGGCAAACGCGGGCTTTTTTAATTTCAAACGTAGCCCAAAATGAAAAATAGGAATTTTTTCATTTTTTCGTGTTATAGTTTATGAATTTTTTGTGATATATGCGTCCGGTGGTTTTTTGGCCAAAATTTTTCGTGTGCGTCCGTTACGACTTATTTAATAGCGCGTGTTGGTTCGGAGGGGCGAACGCGGGCTTTTTTCATTTCAAATGTGGCCCGAAATGAGAAATAGGGATTTTTCTATTTTTTCGTGTGTTAGTCCATAGATTTTGTGTGATATGTGTGCCCGGCGGTTTTTTGGCCGAAATTTTTCGTGGGCGTTCGTGACGACCTATTTAATGGTTCACGTTTGTTCGGAGGGACAAACACGGGCTTTCGATTTTTTAACGTGGCCCGAAACGGAAAATAGGGATTTTTTCATTTTTTTCGTGTGTTATAGTCTCTGAATTTTGTGTGATATGTGCGTCCGGTGATTTTTTGACCGAAATTTTTCGTGGGCGTTCATGACGACCTATTTAATGGTGCGCGTTGGTTCAGATGAGTAATCGCGGACTTTTTCGATTTCAAACGTGGCCTGCTATACAAAAAGTCCCCGTGTTTGCTCAAATAGAGCCGATCGCACATACGTCATAGAAATCATGGACTAAACTAATGAAGAACCAAAATAATCTTTATTTTTCATTCTGCAAGACTTACAAAATTTAAGTATATAAATGTGCATACTCAAAGTTAAAGTGTTTACTTATCAACGAAGATTAAGTTTGAATGTTTGTTATATTATGCCTAAAACAATAGCTATACAAAAAGTCCCCATTTTTGCGGCTTAGGATTATCGAATAAGAATCAACATGCTCTGAACTCTTCTTCTCTACCAAAATTCACAACTACAATAACAATGTCCATGTCCTTGATAAATTGGGTAATTTTGGTAAGAGTATATTGGTATAGTGAATGTTGTTATTATAGATGTAATGTTGTTATAAAGATAACTTTAAGAATGCACGTATAGACAATTTTAATTTAGTCTCAATTGATAATTAAACGCACTTATTTGTCTTTACTATGTCTTGTGAACATATGACGCTGACGTGACACAATAATTTTTGAAGATGTCTAGATGATTTTATAAGTTGGAGTGTTCAACTGACACAATGAAAGCGAGTCGAGTGCATAGATTTGCATAATTAAGATTGAAGTGTTTACTTGCCAACTGAAATCAAATTTAAGTATTTGTTTATACATTATACCTAAATAATAACATGAAAAGTTGATCTTGAATAACTATTATAACCATATTTAACTGTACAACATATACTACGCATTATGAAACTACATATAACATCAACGAAAGGTGTTACAATCTAATAAATTAGGACTCACTTGGTTGGGGAACACATTATATTGAGATCAATCATCTCGAGATTAGTTATTTTAGGATTATTATCACACCCTCGATATAGATAAAAATTATACTACAATCTCGAAATAATTAATTTTGTAATAAGTTATTTTGCAATTTTATCTCAACCAAATATGAAATAAATTCATCTTAAAATTAATTTCAAGATTAATTATCCATTATGCCTCGTACCAAACGAGCTTAAAAGTAGCATTAGATATACAAAAAAGTCCCCATTTTTGCGGCTGAGGATTGTCCAAAAAAGAAAAAATCACCATGCTCTGAGCTCTTCTTCTTCTCTACCAAAATGCTGTGTAATGGGGTGCTGTTAAACTCAAATGGGTCGTGTTGATACATACATCATGATATAATATTTGAATATGATAAAAAGGGTAATTTTGCAAAGAGTGTATCAGTATAATATTGTTATAAATAAGTAAAATATAGGTATAATAAATAAATAAACATTCAAACTTGGTCTCAATTGGCAAGTATGTATTTCAACTTTGAGACTGCAAATCTAGACACCTCAACTTAGTAGCAAGACTCGCAACTGATAACTGAACACTCCAACTCGTCCTTATGCAGCACGATAACTTATGGAGATGTCTAGATGATTCTGTAAGTTAGAGTGTTCAACTGACACAACGAAGACGAGTCTGAGGCGTATAGATTTGCATATTTAAAATTGGATTGTTTACCTACCAACTGAGATCAAATTTGAGTTTTCGTTTATTTATTATGCCTAAATACAACATAAAAAATCGATTCTGAATAACTATTATAACAAGATTTAACTATACGACATATATTATACATTATGAAACGACACGTAACAACCGTGAAAAGGCGTTACAATCTAATAAATTAAGAGCCTGTTTGAATCGGCTTATTTTAAGCTACTTTTTTTAAGTTGAGAATCTCAGCTTTTCGCTTTTAGCTTCTTTTTATTATTTTGGCTTAAAATTAAGTGTCTAAAAATACTTTTTACCTTACTCAAACACTATAAAATAACATTTAAAAAACACTTAAAATAAGTCAATACAAACGGGCTCTCAGAGTAACTCTGTTTAGCTATACAAAGTCACCATCTTTATGGCTGTGGATTGTTGAAAAAACACCAAAATTCACAAGCTACAACAACAATGTCCATGTCCTTATTCTCATCTCCTCCACACCATTTCTCATCTCTTCCTCTAAAACCCCACTTAACCAACAAATCATATCTCCTTTTACCTCTCAAAAAACCCCATTTCACTTTCTTGATTTCTCCTAAAGCCATTGATGATGCTTCTTCTTCTTCTGCTGGTGCTGCTGTTACTGTAGAGCAAGAAAAAGATGAGGGGTCTAATGGGGTGGCGTTGAACTCAAATGGGTCGTCGCCGGTGGTGGTTGCCGGAGCTCCGGCGACGGAGATGGAGGTGGTGAAGAAGTTTGAGGATGGTAGGTGGGTTGGAGGAACTTGGGATTTGAAGAAATTTGAGAAAGATGGGAAGGTTCATTGGGATTCTGTTATTGATGCAGGTGAGTTATATAGAGTCTTGTTAATCTCCAATTTGATTTGTTTTTGTTTTTTTTGGTGCTTAAACTAAAAATAGTCGATAGATGTATACTATATGTTTAATAGGCATATACTAGTGTATAATTTAGGCATAATATATAAATGTGCTCTTTAACTGTGCCTCAGCTGGCATACCACATATATGCCCACCAGCTACGCGGCGTCTCATGCGACTTACCACACAGGATGCCACACAAGACGCGTGCGTCTACTTGTTCAACGTTATATAAGTGTAAGTGCTTACTTGTGCACACCCAAAGTTGGAGCGCATTGATGCCAGCTAAGGCCAAGTTAAAAGGACATTTCTATGTGTTATGCCTATGATCTAATTATAGTTGTAGAAAAAATAACCAGTGAATTCGACCGGCTATTTGTGAAAAAATCCCTTTATTTTGTTCAGCTTTTTCTTGTAGTTGATTCATTTATTTTGAATACTAAGTAGAAGTAACTAAAGTTTTAATATTTATTTTTGGCCAATTTCAAGCTATGTTCTTGGTACTAATTAACTCCATAGGCGTAGCCAAGATTTGAAGTTTATGAGTTCTGAACTTGCCACCGAACACATAGCTCGTTTTAGTTAAGGGGTTTGTACCTAATAGTGTAGCTCCACAGCTGATTAACTCTGCTTGCTAGACTTAACTTCGTAGCTGCAAACATAGGCACGTTAAGCTTATATCTCCTGCACTTGGTGACAATGTGTGTGGCCTTAACATACAGATACATTTGTAACCAATGGTAAAGTTGTCTCCTTAGAGATTTGGGATGAGTCGATGTTGGTCGATGGTGTGAAAATACTTCCTTAGAATTCCAAAAAGCAGCGAGAGGTTCACCACTCTTCTTTGATACGTCTTAGGACAAAGTG
>QJPP01003838.1:0-183418 GCA_003996215.1 Jaltomata sinuosa | reverse complement strand
ATATTCACAAGTTAAATCAAATCATTTCCAAATCATTTTCATCAAAAATGGGCCCCCCGGGCCATGCAAGGTTTAGAAAATAGTGCCAGTAGGCCCGAAGACAAAACCATAGTAAAACATGGATAAAACCTCTTTATATGCATGGAAATGGTATGATCACACACAATAGCTGCCCAGCAGCTCACAATCAACCTATCGACCCTGCACAGGCCTACAGCTACTCAGCAAGCATAACCAGCCTAGAAGGATAATTCTATGCCCGGGACTCGCGGACATTCCCAAAATCCCACCTTCTATGTTCCAGAGTCAACAAGGCCTCACAGGACCACAAGGATAAATTAAATATATCGGCAAATACTACAAGCAACGGAGGAACAAAAATAGGCGGACATGAATAAAGAGGTCGAGGTCTGTGGTACCAACCTAATAAACCAACCCAAGGATGCCCATTAATACAATTTTATTTTATATATACGGAGTCTAGGGAAAATAAACCGTAACCTACCTGTCGTCCGACGATAAGCTGCTAGAATGATGATCTCCGAGTCCGAACCGCTCCGAAATGAAACCAAATTGAATTAATTTTAATACCCACTAACGTGTGGGTGAATTTGGAGGAACTTAAATGCTAGAATTATATATACTAGGTTGGCAGATGTGTCACCCCACATTGCAGCAACTAATAATACTATATATATACACACCAAAGATTCCATCCACAATACTTAGTCATCAAATGACTTGTGCAATTGACACCACGTGTTAATGTGGTGTCAATCCAATTATTTCACTCCCCAATATATATCTATTCGGGTATTGCATAAATTCGTGGTAAAATAAATATAATATTTTAAATATACCATAATTCATAGAAAATTATTTCAAACAAAACCTACTATATTATAATAATAAATTTTAACATCACTAAATTTACTATCTCCGTTAAAATATTACAATGTATAAAAAGTTTATAAAATAAATACATATACAATTATATCGTAACAAAATATTTTTCATAAACCTTTAAAATATTTTGAAAAGGCAATAATAATATAATTTTTGCCAAATTCAACTTTTAAATAAATATTTCTAAATACACGCACGATGCTAATAAAATTCTTAAGCTTAGGCTCGTAATTCACCAACGCACAATTTTGATACTCAAGAATTCTCTCGGGATCCTCCCTTATGTTTTATCACTGTTTCGGAACTGAAATGGCATTTTAAAACGTGAAGTTGAGGCTTAAATCGAGTTTAACCCGACCCGGTTCGCGACCCGGTTCGCAACTCGTTTTCTGCCAGACAGTCCACGGTAAAACAGTCATAACGTTTTACTCCGAGATCAGTTGGATGTGAGGTTTTGTGCGTTGGAAACTAGACTCGTAGACCTTCGATTTGGACTTTTGCCGACTTGCTTGGCTTCAAAACTTATAATGCGACCAAACAAATGGTCCCAACACCGAAATACCGGTCCTGACAAGCCTTAAGTGACTTGGGGCCGCTACAAACACGCTCTAACGGCACAAGGAAAACGTATTCGTGGAAATAACCTGAAGGGTCATTACAAGTTTAGCCTTTGTTGAGGAGGCGGTAGCTATTTTGGCCAGAGATGTCGGGAGATTGAGGTCTCGGGAGATCCCGATTGTCAAGGTTTAGTGAAAGCACCATCCAGTTGAGGAGGCTACCTGGGAGACCGAGAGAGATATGCGGGCTCAATATCCACAGCTGTTTCATCCTTCAAGTACTTCCTTGTTCTTGACTTTCGAGGACGAAAGTCTTTTTTGTAGTGGATGATGTAATGACCCTTCTGGTCATTTACATATTTTTGCCTTTCTTGTACCGTTTGAGCTTTCCTGTAGTGGCCCTAAGTAATTTATGGATGGTCAGGATCGGTAGGTGGGTGCCCAGGAAATTTGTTTGGTCTTTATGGTCGTATGATAAGTTTTAAAGTCAAGCAAGTCGGCAAAAGTTATCGTAAGTTTCTTTAATAAATTTTCTGAACTTTGGGTCAAATGTCTTAGAATTTTCTCTCAATATATAAAGAATTAGAAGTTCCCCGACCTACTAAATCTAAGGTCTATGAGTCTAGTTTCCAACACACAAAACCTCACATTAAACCGATCTCGGAGTAAAAAGTTATGACTGTTTTACCGCGGACTGTCTGGGTAGAAACCGGGTCGCGAACCGGGTCAGGTCAAAATCGATTTAAAGCTTCAAATTCATGTTTTAAAACTCCAAAACAGTTCTGAAACAAAGAGAAAACATGAGGGAGGGTTCCAAGAGAGTTCTTGAGTGATCAAGGTGCATTTTTGGGGATTTCTATCGCTAAAGTTTGCCCCCGTGCCTAGAAACGTGATCTCTATGCGTGGCAATTATTTTCCCCTTCGATAAGCCACGTTTGGAGCTGGTTTCAGAAGATAGGACTTGGTATTTTTTTGGTGGTTCTTCAATCTTTACACTTGGTTTGCTAAGGTAACCATCTCGGGGCCCTTTTATGATCGTTTTTATGAAGTTCTACAGACGTTTTGTCAAGTTATGATCCTTTTGGGAAATCTGCCGATTTAAGCTTAATTATGAATTGTTTATAGGTGAGTATAATCTATGTATATATAGTGTTTGCGAAGCTTAGGGCGTAAGGAACAATTTACGTGAAGGAAATATGGGCATTCAGACGTTCGTTGGAAGGCATTTTTGTGATTCGGATCTTCCCGAATCAGTTTGAGCCTGGACGACACCGTCCCCGTAGCTAGTCATAGGATGACAAGTAGGTTACGATTTATTTTCCCTAGACTCTGCATATATAGGATAAAATTGTATTAATGGGCATCCTTGGGTTGGGTTTATTAGGTTGGTACCACAGATCTTGACCGTTTTATTCATGTCCGCCTACTTTTGTTCCTCCGATGCTTGTAGTACTTGCCGATACGTTTTATTTACCCTTGTGGTCCTATGAGGCCTTGTTGACTCTGGAATATAGAAGGTGGGATATTGGGAATGTCCGAGAGTTCTGGGCATATAATTATCCTTCTAAGCTGGTTATGCTTGTTGAGTAGTTTTGGGCCTGTGGGCCGATAGGTTGATTGTGAGCTGCTGGGCGGCTATTTGTGTTGATCATTCATTTCCATGCATATAAAAGTGGCTTTATTAATGTTTGACTATGATTTTCGCTTCGGACCTACTGGAATTATTTTCTAAACCTTGCATGTCCTCAGGGACCCATTTTTTATGGAAATGAATTGGAAATGGTTTGATTTAACTTGTGAATATTCTTGGGGTAAAAGAAGGTCAAATTATGATTTATATCACCAGTTTTACTATTAACACTAGACTCGGCAGGGCCGGGGTGCTAGTTGAGTTTCTTATTAAATTGGGATGGATTTTAGCCTCAGTCGGACCGAGCACCTGAGATGACTTTCTACTGTTTAGACCCGGTTATGCCCGGGAACCCTTGGAGGGGTTTTTGAGGCATCTTACCACTAGTTTAGTCTTAGACAAGGTCTAGGCATGGATATTCAAGACTTGGACTCTATCTTGATCCCGGACTTACTTCCGAATGGCATGTCTTGATACAGAGTTTTAGTATGGGGTCCGGGACTGTAATGACCCTTCCGGTTATTTCCACGTATATATTTTCCTTGTACCGTTAGAGCTTGTTTGTAGCGGCCCAAAGCCATTTAAGGCTTGTCAGGACCGGTATTTCGGTGCCGGGTCCATTTGTTTGGTCATATGATAAGTTTTGAAGTCAAGCAAGTCGGCAAAAGTTATAGTAAGTTTCTTTAATAAATTTTCTGAACTTTGGTTAAAATGTCTCAGAGCTTTTCTCTCAATATATAAAGAGTTAGAAGTCCCCGAAATACCAAATCGAAGGTCTACGAGTCTAGTTTCCAATGCACAAAACCTCACAACCAACTGATCTTGGAGTAAAAAGTTATGACTGTTTTATCGCGGACTGTCTGGCAGAAACCGGGTCGCGAACCGGGTCGCGTCAAAATCGATTTAAAGCCTCAACTTCACGTTTTAAAACACCATTTCAGTTTTGAATCAGTGAGAAAACATAAGGGAGGATTCCAAGAGATTTCTTGAGTATCAAAATCGGGCGATGGTGAATTGCGAACCTAAATTTAAGAATTTTATTAGCATCGCGCGTATATTTGAAAATATTTTATTTTAAAGTTATATTTTTTATTACCTTTTTAAAATATTTTAAAGGTATATGAAAAAATATTTTTGTTATGATATAATTGTATATGTATTTATTTTATAAGTTTTGTATACATTGTAATATTTTAACGGAGATAGTAAATTTAGTTATGTTGAAAATTATTATTATAATATAGTAAGTTTTATTGAAAATGATTTTCTATTAGTTATGGTATATTTAAAAAGTTATATTTATTTTACCACGAACCTACGCAATACCCGAATACTTACGAAGAGAGATGGAAATAATGGTAGTATAGCCACCTCCACTACATGTGGAGGTGGAGGAAGTGGGATCATCTCCAGTGTACGTGGATGCTAGTGGAACGGACAACAAGTCCTTAAAGAATTCAATGCTGCCACCTAGTTGATTGAATAAACAAATATGGTAAGTGTAATTAATGAACCTATTGACCAACTTTCTCACTTTTATCTATATGTGCAACTATAGCTTCTGCATGTGGTTTTAAGCCTTTTTCCACTTCAACATCAATATATATTCTATACGCTAGCTATATGTCTATCACAGAGAAGGTTACATTTGGGGAGAAATAATCTGAAGTTATGTTCGGTTATCTACGTCAAGTTATTCAAGCCCGAGTTCGAGTCTGACTTCGTGTTGGAGCTTTTTCGGAGAGGTTCAAGCTTGTCATCGGACGACAGGTAGGTTACGGTTTATTTTCCCTAGACTCCACATATATAGGATAAAATTGTATTAATGGTCATCCTTGGGTTGGTTTATTAGGTTGGTACCACAGACCTCGACCGCTTTATTCATGTTCGCCTACTTTTGTTCCTCCGTTGCTTGTAGTACTTGCCGATATATTTTATTTACCCTTGTGGTCCTGTGAGACCTTATTGACTCTGGAACATAGAAGGTGGGATTTTGGGAATGTCCGCGAGTCCCGAGCATAGAATTATCCTTCTAGGCTGGTTATGCTTTCTGAGTATCTATGGGCCTGTGTAGGGTCGATAGGTTGATTGTGAACTGTTGGGCAGCTATTGTGTGTGATCATACCATTTCCAAGCATATAAAAAGGTTTTATCCATGTTTTACTATGGTTTGGGCTTCGGGCCTACTGGCACTATTTTCTAAACCTTGCATGGCCCCGGGGGCCTGTTTTTGATGGAAATTATTTGGAAATGGTTTGATTTAACTTGTGAATATTCCTGGGTAAAAGAAAGTAAAATTATGATTTAAACCACCAGTTTTACGATTAACGCTAGATTTGGCAGGCCCGGGGTGCTAGTTGAGTTTTCTTGCTATCTGAGATAATTTTAGCCTCGGTGGGAGCGAGCACCCGAGATGACTTTCTACTGTTTAGACCCGGTTATGCCCGGGCACCCTTGGAGGTTTTTTTTTTTGAGATATTTTCCTACTACTTTAGTCCTGGACAGGGTCTGGGCATTGCATATTCGAGACTGGGTCTCTATCTTGAAATGGGACTTGCTTCCGGATGATGTGTTTTGATACTGAGTTTTAGTATGGGGTCAGGGACCTCCATGGACCTTGCCATCTGGGCCTAGGGCTTCGGGCTGCGTGTGCTGGAGGAAGGGTATACGGTGGAGTAGAGGTATACGGGCAGTGTCCTTCCATGGAACCTACCTGCTGGGCCGGATCGGCACCGGAGGAGGTACATACAGAGATACCATTTCTCTTGATATCTTCATGCATCATATCATTCATTGTTTGAGGCTCCACCCTTGTTTGTTGTTTGTTGATTGTACACTCCGATAGTATGGGATGCCGGATGGTTTCTTTTCACTTGTTTGTGTTCCTCGGTTGTATGGGCAGCCGGGGGACTATAGGTAGACTCTTGCTATTTACTTACAGAATTGTTCCCTGTTATGGTTAAATATGAAATTTGTTACTGCTAAACTGTTAGTTTCTGGATTTGGGATTGATATGATTAGTTGGGTTTGATTCATGTCTCTGAGCATGCCTATCATTACTCTTTCCCTCTTCTTACACTTGAGGTTACCGGCATACCGTCAATTTCATAAACTTATTTTGTATACACTGTTGTTGCAAGGACCCCAGGTGCGTTGTTTCTTACTTTCACCTGTGCCTATGGTGTGTATATTCTGCTTACTGGCGTCACATGTGGTTCTGTTGATTTCCCTCTTGGCTAGTTCCTGTGTACCTTTCGTTGATTTCTGTGACTGCTTGCTTCTATTCTGTCTGTTACTATGCTTTTATCTTATATGTGCCCAGTCGTCCTATGATACCTACTGGGTACCTTATGCTTCGCATTTGGTGCTTACCCTACCCCCTGCATCTTTGGGTGCAGATCCTAGTGTGGGCCATCGCCGTTAGATCGCTGTAAGTCGTGCTTGGAGATCTTTTGGGGATTACTTCAAACTGAGGGTGAGCTCTTGGAGATCGGAGCTTAGCTTTAGTTTATCTTTTGCTTTATGTACTCTATTACCATTCAGAGACATCTATATATATTGTTTTTGGATCGTTTGCACTCCACGTATGTAGTTTTGGCTCTATACTATGATACCAGGTCTTGGGGTTTGGTTTAGTTTACGCATATGAATATATATATTCCTGTTACCTATTCTCTTCATCTTGTTCCCTTACTTTTGCTTATTAAACTACCCTCCCGCTTATTTGTTAGATAGTAGCCCATTACTAACTGTCCTGGGCTACGTGGATTGGTTTGCCTACTAGGGGGTTGTAGGTGCCATCATGACCGAGAAATCGGGTCGTGACAACTTGGTATAAGAGCTTTAGGTTCACCGGTGTCATCAGTATAGGAGCCAATGTCTAGTAGAGTCCTGCGGATCGGGGCGGAGACGTCCGTACTCAATCTTTGGGAGGCTACAATGACATTTTAGGAAATTTGACTTGTTCATAGCCCAGGTACCTCCAGCTCCAGTACCAGCTCTAGTACCAGCTCTAGTGCCCACTTCTGTGCCAGCTCCAGCCGCAGCTCAGTCTCCAGATATTCGGGGATTACTATTACAACTTTTGGGTGTGATTATAGAGCGGCCTTCTGAGGTAGCATAGACATCCGCTCAGGGGGCAGCCCTGGGTGCACAGAGCTCAGGAGCGCAGCCTGCTACTATGGCTCCCCGTGCGGAGGTCATTCCAGTTCCATCTGTTGCACAGCCTCTTGCTCTTCGCCCAGCTATGACAGAGTTAGAGCAGAAGGCATTGGGTAGGTTTTTGAGGTTAGCACCTCTGAGGTTTGCTTGTACTTCTGGACAGGATCCACATGACTTTATTGCTACCTGTGAGGAGATGTTGCTTCATTTGGGTTTGTTGGAGACTCACGGGGTTGGTTATACTACCTATCAGTTAGAGGGCCCAGCGAAGTTATGGTGGAGGGCTCATGTTGCTTGTAGACCACCATCGTCACCTCCTTTGACCTGGTCTGAGTTTTATGAGGCCTTTATGGCCAAGTTCCTACCTCAGAGTGATCGTGAGCGTCACAGGGAGCAGTTTACTCACCTTGTGCAGGGGCCTACGACTGTCTCGGAGTATGAGACCCATTTTCATCAGCTAGCACCGTTTGGAGATATGATCATTACTACCGAGGCAGATAGGATTCGCAGATTTTTATGGGGTTTGAGGCCAGAGATCAGGCAACCAGCTGAGATATTGATTGCCGGTGGTCGGTCATTTCAGGCTATCGTAGACTATGACCGCACTGTGGAGGACTTACAGCGACATGATCAAGGGTCCAGAGATAAGAGGCCTCGACATCAGGGTATTTATAGTGGTTCCAGATATGGAGGTAGAGGTCCTGGCCAGTGGAGCCAGAGTTATCAACCACAGCAGCACCAGGGTCAGTCCAGCCGACCGGTTCAGGCTTCCCTTCAGACTTTCGGTAGTACCCAGTTCGAGCAGGGTCAGAGCAGCCATCAGGGCTATGGTGGCCAGTCTTCTAGGGGTACAATTTCTTGGGCATCAGGCCGTGGTGGTTATACGGGATCTGCTGGTTATCTCGACCGAGTAGGCCGCTGGAGGCTTGCTTTACTTATGGTGTGATTGGTCATTTTGCTAGAGATTGCCCCCAGCAGGGTACAGTTCAGTTGGCCGAGCCTTTAGGAGCAGTTCAGCCCCTGGCTAGAGGGGGTGGTCGTCAAGGTAGAGGTGGTTCTCCGTGCGGCAGAGCAGGTGGTAGGGATGGCGGTCGGGAAGGTGGAGGTCATTGTCATTTTTACACAGTCCCTAGAAGACCAGAGGCAGAGGCCTCAGATGCTGTGATTACAAGTACAATTTTTGTGTGCCATCAGTCGGCTATGGCTTTATTTGATCCTGGATCCACTTGTTCATATGTATCTGCCTACTTTGTGCCTTGTTTGGGGTTGGCTAGTGAGCCATTATCTGTTCCTGTTTCTATTTTGACCCAAGTAGGAGATTCTTTAGTAGTGGATCGGATTGTGAGATCTTGTATGCTATCTATTGGTGATTCAGAGACTTGGGGTGATTTGATGATTTTTGATATGCTAGATTTTAATGTGATACTGGGCATGGACTGGTTATCCCCTCACCGTGTGGTTTTGGATTGTTATGCCAAGACCATTCCCATAGCTGTGCCCGGTGTATCCCCGGTTGTGTGGCAGGGTTTTGTTAGCCATGCACCATCTGGGATCATCTCTTGTCTTCGAGCTAGGAAGTTGATTTCCCGTGGGTGTTTAGCTTATCTAGCATATGTCCGAGATGTTAGTGATGATCCTATTTCTCCTGAGTTTGTTCCTGTGGTTAGAGACTTTCTCGATGTGTTTCCTACCGACCTGCCAGGCCTTCCACCTGAGAGAGATATTGATTTCGCTATTGATCTAGAGCCGGGCACCAGGCCCATTTCTTTTTCTCCTTACCGTATGGCTCCTGCTTAGTTGAGGGAGCTTAAGGAGCAGCTCCAGGATCTGTTAGCTAAGGGTTTTATTAGACCTAGTGTGTCACCTTGGGGTGCTCCTGTTCTCTTTGTGAAGAAGAAGGATGGGTCGATGCGCATGTGTATTGATTATCGGCAGCTGAGTAGGGTAACAGTGAAGAATAGGTATCCGATGCCGAGGATTGATTAATTATTTGACCAGCTTCAGGGTTTAGTCGTGTTTTTGAAGATTGATTTGAGGTCTGGCTACCATCAGTTGAGGATTAGGGCGGAGGACATCCCTAGGACAACATTCAGGACACGTTATGGCCATTATGAGTTCCTGGTGATGTCTTTTGGGTTGACTAATGCCCCCGCAGCCTTTATGAACTTGATGCACAGGGTTCTTGGCCCGTATTTGGACTCATTTGTGATAGTTTTTATAGACGACATGTTGGTATACTCGCGTAGTAGGGGTGAGCATGAGCAGCACTTGAGGGTTATACTCCAGACTTTGAGAGATCATCGGCTTTATGCGAAGTTCTCAAAGTGCAAGTTTTGGCTTGAGTCAGTTGCATTCCTAGGGCACGTGGTGTCTAGGGATGGGATTAGGGTTGACCCGGGAAAGATTTCTGCGGTTTGTGATTGGCCTAGACTTACTACTGCTACTGAGGTCCGCAACTTTATTGGGTTAGCAGTTTACTACAGACGGTTCGTTGAGGGATTTTCCTCTATAGCAGCACCCTTGACTATGCTGACTAGGAAGGATGTCCCATTTCAGTGGTCGGATCGGTGTGAGGATAGATTCCAGAGGCTTAAGGCCTTATTGACTTCAGCTCCAGTTTTGACTTTGCCGGTTGAGGGTCAGAGCTTCTCCATGTACTGTGATGATTCTGGGGTTGGTATTGGTTGTGTGTTGATGCAGCAGGGTCGAGTAATAGCATATGCGTTGAGGCAGCTGAAGGTTCACGAGCACAACTGCCCCACTCATGACTTAGAGTTGGCGGCGGTAGTTTTCGCGCTCAAGATCTGGAGGCATTACCTATATGGAGTTCACTGTGAGATCTTCACCGATCACCGTAGTCTTCGGTATATCACGAGTCAGCGAGAGTTGAACTCGAGACAGAGGAGATAGGTCGAGTTACTGAAGGACTATGACTTCACTATTTTATATCATCCGGGCAAGGCAAACGTGGTAGCGGATGCCTTGAGCCGGAAGGCAGTGAGTTTGGGTAGCCTAGCTTCTCTCTCATTTTCAGAGCGACCGTTGTCTTGGACATCCAGTCCTTGTCTAACTGTTTGGTTATGCTTGACTTGTCGGATCCTAGCAGAGTTCTCTCCAGTGTTGAGGTTCGTTCTACTTTGATTAATCAGATTCAGAGCCGTCAGTTTGAGGATCAGCAGTTGTGTGACCTTCGTGATCGGGTTGTTCAGGGTGAGACCAGTCGGGCTACTCTATATTCAGATGGGGTTCTGAGGTTCGATAGTAGCCTTTGTGTTCCGAGGATTAGTGATTTGGTTCAGTTGATACTTCATGAGGCACATTGTACTAGATACTCCATTCACCCTGGCACAGCAAAGATGTATAGAGACTTGAGACAACTTTACTGGTGGAGTGGTATGAAGCGGGATATAACGGAGTTCATATCTCAGTGCTTGAACTGTCAGCAGGTTAAGTTCGAGCACATGAGACCTGGTGGTTTGATGCAGCGACTTCCCATTCCGGAGTGGAAGTTGGAAGGGATTACTATGGACTTCGTTGTTGGTTTGACTCGTACTTCTCATGGGTTTGATTCCATATGGGTGATTGTTGATAGGCTGACTAAGTCAGCACATTTCTTGCCGGTTCATACTTCTTATGGCGCGGAGAGGTTAGCTCAGATCTACATTCGTGTGATTGTTCGATTGCATGGGTTCCCAGCTTCTATCATTTCAGACCGTGGCACTCAGTTCATATCTCAGTTCTGGAGGGCTATTCAGCGAGATTTGGGTACAGAGGTTCATCTTAGTACCGCCTTCCACCCTCAGACAGATGGCCAGTCCGAGAGGACCATTCAGATTCTGGAGGACATGCTTCGGGCCTGTGTTCTTGACTTTGGAGGTTCTTGGGATCAGTTTGTTCCCTCGGTAGAGTTTGCTTATAATAACAGCTTCCATTCGAGTATCAGCATGGCACCTTTTGAGGCGTTGTATGGCAGGCATTGCAGATCACCGGTAGGTTGGTTTGATGGGTTTAGTTCTAGGCCACAGAGCACAGATTTGCTTCGAGATTCCTTAGACCAGGTCCGAGGGATTCAGGACAGACTTCGGGCAGCTCAGAGCAGGCAGAAGAGTTATGCTGATCGTAGGCTTCGTGCCTTGGAGTTTAGTGTCGGTGACTTGGTGTTTCTCCGTGTATCGTCCATGAAGGGCGTGATGAGATTTGGTAGGCGGGGCAAGCTTAGCCCCAGGTACATTGGGCCGTTTGAGATTCTTTAGAGGGTTGGTAGCATTGCCTATCAGTTAGCCTTGCCTCCGATGTTTTCAGCTATACATCCTGTATTTCATGTTTCGATGTTGCGTCGGTATGTCCCAAATGAGTCTCATGTGTTGCAGTGGGATTCAGTTCAGTTGGGTGAGGGTTTAGCCTTTGTTGAGGAGCCGACGGCTATTTTGGCCAGAGATGTCAGAAGATTGAGGTCTCGAGAGATCCCGGTTGTTAAGGTTCAGTGGAGGCACCGTCCAGTCGAGGAGGCTACCTGGGAGACCAAGAGAGATATGCGGGCTCAGTATCCACAGCTGTTTGAGCCTTCAGGTACCCCCTTGACCTTGACTTTCGAGGACGAAAGTCCTTTTTAGTAGTGGATGATGTAATGACCCTTCCGGTTAATTCCACGTATACATTTTCCTTGTACCGTTAGAGCTTGTTTGTAGCTGCCCCAAGCCATTTAAGGCTTGTCAGGACCGGTATTTTGGTGCCAGGTCCATTTGTTTGGTCGTATTATAAGTTTTGAAGTCAAGCAAGTCGGCAAAAGTTATCGTAAGTTTCTTTAATAAATTTTCTGAACTTTGGGTAATATGTCTCAGAGCTTTTCTCTCAATATATAAAGAGTTAGAAGTCCCCCAAAATACCAAATCGAAGGTCTACGAGTCTAGTTTCATACGCATAAAACCTCACGTCCAACGGATCTTGGAGTAAAAGGTTATGACTGTTTTACCGCGGACTGTCTGGCAGAAACCGGGTTGCGAACCGGGTTGCGAACCGGGTCGGGTCAAAATTGATTTAAAGACTCAACTTCACGTTTTAAAACGCCATTTCAGTTCTGAAACAGTGAGAAAACATAAGGGAGGATTCCAAGAGATTTCTTGAGTATCAAAATCGGGCGACGGTGAATTGCGAACCTAAATTTAAGAATTTTATTAGCTTCGCGCGTATATTTGAAAATATTTTATTTTAAAGTTATATTTTTTTATTACCTTTCTAAAATATTTTAAAGGTATATGAAAAATATTTTTGTTACGATATAATTGTATATGTATTTATTTTATAAGGTTTGTCTACATTGTAATATTTTAACGGAGATAGTAAATTTAGTTATGTTGAAAATTATTACTATAATATAGTAAGTTCTATTGAAAATGATTTTCTATTAGTTATGGTATATTTAAATAGTTATATTTATTTTACCACGAACCTACGTAATAGCCGAATACTTGCGAAGCGGGATGGAAATAATGGTAGTATAGCCACCTCCACTACATGTGGAGGTGGAGGAAGTGGGAGCATCTCCACTGTACGTGGATGCTAGTGGAAGGGACAACAAGTCCTTAAAGAATTCAATACTGCCACCTAGTTGATTGAATAAACAAATATGGTAAGTGTAATTAATGAACCTAGTGACCAACTTTCTCACTTTTATCTATATGTGCAACTATAGCTTCAGCATGTGGTTTTAAGCCTTTTTCCACTTCAACATCAATATATATTCTATACGCTAGCTATATATCTATCACGGAGAAGGTTACATTTGGGGAGAAATAATCTGAAGTTATGTTCGGTTATCTACGTCAAGTTATTCAAGCCCGAGTTCGAGTCTGACTTCGTGTTGGAGCTTTTTTGGAGAGGTTCAAGCTTGTCATCGGACGACTGGTAGGTTACGATTTATTTTTCCTAGACTCCTCATATATAGGATAAAATTGTATTAATGGGCATCCTTGAGTTGGTTTAGTCAAGACTACGGACCGTGGTTTAAATTACGGGTCTATTATGTTGACTCATAGAACATGATCAGAGGCTTGCCAAAACCCTTAGAAATGATGAATAGGTTCTACAAACCATAATCCTTTATACGGGTCCGTCTTGTTGACCCATTGAATGTCTTCTGTAGGTTGGTTATTGGCCAGGAACCACGAGTAATGGTTTAAACTATGACCCATAGAATCAACTCGTGATTCCTGAAGCTGACCCCTTTTATCAGCTTTTCTTAATTCTTTCCCAGGGGTATTTTAGTCATTACCCACTCTTTTAACTCCTAAGTAAGGTCATTTTGGCCATTGTTGGCATGATTTCTAACCCTATTAGCCTAAGTCCCTTCTCATTACCTCATTTATCTCCCAAAAAGGAAAAAAACTCTCTCAAGCTCAAGGTCTCAAGCTCCAAATCCAAGTCTCCTAATCTTTTCAATTTCAAGTGGGTCAACTTCAATCAAGGTATGTGGGTATTCAACAATGGGTTCCTTTAACCCTTGTGCCCGAAACCCCAAATTTCAAATTGTGATTTCATGAACTTTCAATTTAGGGTTCTTACCCAATTTTTATGGGTTTTGCTATAAATTACTTTCTCATGATTTTATTATGAAATTTTATTAAATTGTATGCTTTTGCATGGGTTTTTACATATTATTTCCTATTTCATGAATTGAAGGTTAATTATGGTAAATCCTATATGCATGAAGTGATTTAAGAAAATTTGGCAAATTGATAGCATGATTACATGAATTCCAAGCAAGTGCATGCCTAGTTCCTATGTTTTATGAAAGTATATATTATTATGAAATTGAAATAAGGCCATGTAAGTTTTCAAGTTATGAATCATTATGCAATACAAGACAGCTGATGTGCCATCAATGCTCATGAATCACTTTTCCTAAAACCAAGGTTCGTGAGTAGTATGAAGATCCGAGGTATGAATATGTTTATGAACAAGCTTGACATCTAGATATGTCACATGTATGTGAGCCTTATGTTATATGTTTTGGGAGTAGTATTTAGCACCGAGCAATGATGGTTCTAGATAACCCAAGTCCAAAACTACGTTGCCATCGTAGGTTGCCCTCCGTGGCTTATTAAAGGATCCTTATGAACATGGTTCTAACTTTGGCGGGTTAGAACAACCTTTTTTAGTATGGGTGCATGACACTGGAATCCATGTAGCTCATCATGGTTTAATGTCGGTTAAGAAAAACTCCCACATGATTATTTTCAAGATATGGAGTTATATGATATCATACTTGCAATTTTAACCTTACTTCATGTTTTATATCTTATATCTTGATAATTTTCTTATGTTATTTCATTACGAATAAGTTCACCTTATGCATGTTTTAAGCATGTTTTTATCATGATCATGCATATCTCACATACTCGGTACATCTTATAGTACTGATGCATATTTTTTGTTACATCCTCTTGATAATGCAGATTTATGTGTTTCCCATCAGGCTCGTGGCTAGACAAAGATAGATATCATGTCAGCATTGGTGATTCCTTATGGTTCAAGGGCTAGCTTTCCTTCTAGTTGTGTTGTCTATCTTTCCTTCAGAATATTGAGTCAGTTGGGGTCTTGTCCCATCGGCTCTATATGTTGGTTTAGAGGCTTTTCAGACATAGACAGTGTTCGAGTATCCTCTTTGGATTGTACTTCCCATTGGACTTGACTATGTATATGCTTATGTTTCCAAATTCTCTTATCATGTTTCTGCTATGTTAAATTGATATACCTGAGTTATGCTATGACCAAGGGTTAGCTTAGGGAACTCATGGTCCTGGGTCCCGTGTTATGTCCAGGGGGTATCCTCGGGGTGTAACAAACTTTGTATCAGAGCCTCGGGTTCAAGAGTCCTAAGATATCTGAAAGTCGCATCGAGTAGGGTCTCTTTCATGTGTGTGAAGCGCGCCACACATATGAGAGGAAATCTATAAGGTGTCTTAGAAAACATCACTTCTTTCATGATCATATCGTGTGATAAAGCTTAACTCTAATATTCCTCTAATCCTTACCTTGTACGTTTCAGATCATGCCTCAATCTGTTGTGCCTCACCCAGCTGCTCAGAATGTCGTTCCTCCAGTTTTGGCCCCCGGGGTCATGAATGAGTAGTTTAGGAATTCCATCCATTTGCTATCCCAGACCTTGGCCGCTCAAGCCAACTAGCCGGCTCCTATCTACATCCACCCTCAAGGTGGGATAGTGGCCTGAGTTTCTAATTTTATCCGTATGAACCCGTCGGAGTTTTGGCGTTCGAAAGTGAATGAGGATCCGCTAAATTTTATTGATAAAGTGAAGAAAATCTTTGATATGATGTAAGTGGTTGGTGCTGATTGTGTGGAGCTCGTGTCCTATCAACTCGAGGATGTAGCTCATATCTGGTTCACATAATGGAAGGAATCTAGAGCTAGGGACGAGGTCCCTATGACATGGGAGTGTTTCGAGAGGGCTTTCCTCGATCGGTTCTTTCCCCGAGAGTTGAGGCAAGCAATGGCCGAAGAGTTTGTGAACTTGAGACAGGGATCTATGACTATTCAGGAGTACTTTTTGAAGTTCACTTATTTGTCTAGGTATGCCCCCTTAATGGTAGAGGACCCACATGATCAGATGAGCAAGTTTATTTATGGGGTTTCAGATTTGGTGAAGAAGGAGTGTAGGTCTGCTATGCTGTTGAGTGATATGAACAATTCTAGACTCATGACCCATGCTCACCAGATCGAGGGAAATAGGCTTAGGGAGATGGCAAAGGAGAACAAGAGCACTAGATTCGAGAGTTTAGGTTTTGGTCATCAGAGGCCCGGTGGCAGACATCGGTCCTTGTTCTAGAAGAAGTCATCAGGACCCATTCATTCTTCTGATAGTGCTCCTACCCAGACCCAGAAGACTCAACATGATCAGACTGGTAGAGGATCTGGTTCCTATTCACAGTCTCAGGGGAGTGTTGTTAAGGGATCTTCCCACCCTATTTGCAGCAAGTGTTGGAAGAATCACCCAGGAGAGTGTTGTTTGAGCATAGGTGCATGCTTTGGGTGTGGATAGGTTGGACACATGATTAGATACTACCCTTCAGCTAAGAAGGGTAGGGAGGTAGTACGGCTCAGTTTACTCCAGCAGCCCCAGGAGGTCAACCAACCCAGAAGGGCACAGCTTTTAGTTCTGGTGGTCAGCACCAGAACTGCCTTTATGCTATGTCATCTCGTCAGGGCTAGGATGGTTCCCCAGATGTTGTTACTGGTATGTTGAAATTCAGTCTTCTCTCTCGATGTGTATGCTTTGTTGGACCCCAGTTCCTTCTTATCTTTTGTGAACCCTTATATAGCATGAAAATTCAAAGTATGTCCTGAATTGCTTTTAGAACCCTTTTGTGTACCTACTCCTTCTAGTGAATCGGCCCTAGCCAAAAGGATCTACCAAAATTTCCCTATCTCAACCCTTTATAGATTCACTTCAGCAAATTTAGTAGAGTTGGATATAACTGATTTTGATGTTATTCTTGGTATGTATTGGTTGTATGCTTGTTATGCTTTGGTTGATTGTCATACTCAGGTTGTCAGTTTCAAGTTTCCAAATAAACCCGTCTTAGAATGGCAAGGTAGTCATCCTTTCTCGAAAGGTTATTTCATATCTTACCTTAAGGCTAGGAAGATGATTTTTAAGGGTTATTTTTATCATGTAGTTTAGGTTGTGGACACATCTAGAACCTCATCCCTTCAGTTTGTTCCTATTGTAGATGAGTTCTCAGAAGTGTTTCCCGAGGATTTGCCCAAAGTCCCTCCCGAGCGAGAAATCGACTTTGGGATAGATCATCTTCCAGATACGAATCCTATCTCTATTCCTCCCTATCGAATGTCTCCTGCAAAACATAAAGAGTTAAAGGATCTGTTGAAGGATTTTCTTGATAAGGGTTTCATCAGGCCTAGCATTTCTCCATGGGGTGCCCCAATTTTCTTTGTGCAGAAAAAGGATTGTTCCCTTAGGATGTGTATTGACTACCGTCAGTTGAACAAGGTCACAATTAAGAATAAGTATCTAGGATTGATGACTTGTTCGATCAGCTTCAGTGTGCTAGTTTCTTCTCCAAGATCGACCTTAGATCCGGTTATCACCAGCTTCGAGTTAGAGAATGTGATATTCTGAAGACAGCCTTCAGGACTTGGTATGGTCATTATAAATTTGTTGTTATGTCTTTTGATCTAATGAATGCTCCTGCAGCTTTTATGGATTTGATAAACCGTTTGTTCAAGCAGTATTTGGATATGTTTTTGATTGTTTTCATTGATCATATCCTTATTTACTCTCAGAGTGAGGAGGAGCATGCTGACCATTTGAGAGTTGTGTTGCAAACTCTCAAGGACCGACAGTTATTTGCTAAGGTTAGCAAGTATGACTTTTGGATGCAGTCTGTTGCTTTTCTGGGTCATATTGTGACTAAAGATGGTATTCGGGTTGATTCTTAAAAGATTGAGGCAGTAAAGAACTGGCCTAGACTCACTTCCCCTCTGATATTAGAAGCATTTTGGGTTTAGCTGGTTACTACAAGAGATTTGTGGATGGATTTTCTTCCATTGCTACCCCTTTGACCCGATTAACTCAGAAAAAGGTAAAATTTTAGTGGTCTGATTTGTGTGAGAAGAACTTTCAAGAATTAAAGACTAGATTGACCACAACTCCAGTGTTAGCTCTACTCGAGGGCCTAGATGATTTTGTTGTGTATTTTGATGCTTATAAGATTGGTTTAGGTTGTGTTTTGATGCAGCGTGGTAAAGTGATTGCTTATGCTTCTAGACAGCTTAAGACTCGTGAGAAGAACTACCCTACTCATGATCTTTAATTAGCAGCCGTGGTCTTTGGTTTGAAAATTTGGAGACATTACTTGTATGGGGTACACGTGGATGTACTCACTGATCATAAGAGTCTTCAGTATGTGTTCACCCAAAAGGAATTGAATTTGTGACAAAGAAGATGGCTTGAGCTTCTTAAGGATTACGACATGAGTGTGCTTTACCATCCGGGTAAGGCCAATGTTGTGGCGGATGCACTTAGTAGATTGTCAATGGGCAGTGTGTCTTCAGTCGAAGAAGAAAAAAGGAATTGGTTAAAGAGGTTCATAGACTAGCTCGGTTGGGAGTTTACCTTATAGACTCGACAAAAGGTGGTGTTATCATCCAGAATGGCTCTGAATCATCCTTGGTAGCAGAAGTGAAGGCACAGCAAGACAGTGATCCCATTTTACTTCAGCTTAAGGGTGCAGTCCATCAGCAAAGAGTTGAGGTTTTCTCCTAGGGGGAGATGGTGTGCTTCGTTATCAGGGTCGACTATGTGTGCCAGATATAGATGGGTTGTGACAGCAGATTTTGACTGAGGCTCATAGTTCCAAATATTCCATTCACCCCGGTGCCACAAAGATGTACCGTGATCTACGGAAAGTCTATTAGTGGAATGGTATGAAGAGGGACATAGCCAGTTTTGTGGATAACTGTCCCAACTATCAGCAAGTGAAGGTGGAGCATCAGCGACCTGGTGGCATGATTCAGGATATTGACCTTCCTACTTAGAAGTGGGAAGAGATCAATATGGACTTTATTACAGGTTTGCCTCATACTCGAAGGCAACATGATTCGATTTGGGTGATTGTCGACCAAATGACTAAATCATCCCATTTCTTGGCTGTCAAGACTACGGATTCAGTAGACGATTATGCCAGACTCTACATCTGGGAGATAATTCGATTGCATGGTGTTCCTTTGTCCATCATTTCAGATAGGGGTACTCAGTTTACTTCTCAGTTTTTGAGATTGTTTTTAGAGAGGTCTTGGTACTCAGGTGAAGCTTAGCACAACTTTTCACCCTCAGACAGATGGACAAGCAGAGCATACTATTCATACTTTGGAGGACATGTTGAGAGATTGTGTGATTGATTTTAAAGGTAATTGGGATGATCACTTACCTCTTATCGAGTTTTCCTACAACAACAGCTTTCACTCTAGCATCCAGATGGCTCCATATGAGGCACTTTATGGTTGGAGGTGTAGATCTTCTATTGGTTGGTTTGAGGTAGGTGAGGCAACTTTGATTTGTCCATATTCAGTTCATGAGACCATGCAGAAGGTTCAGCTTATTAGGAAAAGGTTGAAGACCGCTCAGAGTCGAGGGAAATCGTATGCGGATGTAAGGAGAAGGGAGTTGGAATTCTAAGTTGATGATTGGGTTTTTCTGAAAGTGTCGCGTATGAAGGGTGTGATGAGATTTGGCAAAAAGGGGAAGCTTAGTCCCCATTTTGTAGGTACTTATCGGAATCTGAAGAGAGTTGGTAGCATTGCTTATGAATTGGATTTGCCAACAGAATTAGTAGCGGTTCATTCGGTTTTCCATGTTTCCTTATTGAAGAAGTGTATTGGTTATCCGACCTTGATTGTTCCTTTAGAGGATGTAGATGTGAAGGATAGTATCACCTATGAGGAGGTCCCCATAGAAATCCTTGATCTTCAGATTTGAAGGTTGAGAAACAAAGAATTTGCTTCGGTAAAAGTTCTTTGGAGAAATCAGCTTGTTGAAGGAGCTACTTGGGAAGCGGAATCAGCCATGAAAGCCAAGTACCCTCACCTCTTTCCTTCGTATTTTGTTCCATCTTGAGGTTATTTTCCTCCTTTGTATGTTCCTCCGATCCTACTCCATCAGTTCCTCTCATGATCCTAGCATGCATTCATGTTTTTGAAGTTGATTCAATCATGTTTTAAGTTGAAAGGTTTAGTTTTCATGTCTATTCCTTGATTTCCATGCTTGTTGCTGGTTGGGCTGTTTTCTTTTTGGTTTTCCCTTGCTTAATCTTCATTCAAGGATGAATGATCCCAAGGGGGAGATATTGTAACACCCCGGAACTTGATCCAGCTTTAAACTTAAGAAATCTGAAAATTCTTAACTTTCCAAGAATGACGGGTCACAACCACAGACCGTGGTTCAAACCACGAGTCGTGGAGTGGATCCGTGATTTAAGTCTGTCAAAATTAGTCTCTGGTCTGAGAATAATGAGTTGATTCTATGGACCATAGTTCAGTCTATGGCCCATCCTGTCAACTCATGGAACTAGCCCTGAGGACTGGCTGATTTTATGGGTCCGTCCTGTTGACCCGTAGAATTTCTTCTATAGGTTGGTCGTTAGCCAGGAACCACGAATGGGTATCACGAGTTATGGTTCAAACTATGACCCGTAGAACCGACCCGTGATTCCTGAAGCCGACCCCTTTTATCAGCTTTTCTTAATTATTTCCCATGGGTATTTTAGTCATTACCCACTCTTTTAACTCCTAAGTGAGGTTGTTTTGGCCATTCTTAGCATGATTTCTAACCCTATTAGCCTAAGTCCCTTCTCATTACCTCATTCATCTCCCAAAAAGGAAAAGAACTCTCTCAAGCTCAAGGTCTCAAGCTCCAAGTACAGTCTCCTAATCTTTTCAATTTCAAGTGGGTTAACTTCAATCAAGGTATGTGGGTATTCAACAATGGGTTCCTCTCACCCTTGAGCCCAAAACCCCAAATTTCAAATTGTGATTTCATGAACTTTCAAATTAGGGTTCTTACCCAATTCTTATGGGTTTTGCTATAAATTACCCTCTCATGATTTTATCATGAAATATCATTAAATTGCATGTGGTTTTACATATGATTTCCTATTTCATGAATTGAATGTTAATTATGGTAAATCCTACATGCATGAACTGATTTAAGAAAATTGGGCAAATTGATAGCATGATTTCATGAATTCCAAGCAAGTGCATGCCTAGTTTCTATGTTTTATAAAAGTATATATTATTATGAAATTGAACTAAGGTCATGCAAGTTTTTAAGTTATGAATCATTATGCAAGACAAGACAGCCGATGTGCCATCAATGCTCATGAATCATTTTTTCTAAAACCAAGGTTCGTGGATAGTATGAAGATCCGAGGTATGAACATGTTTATGAACAAGCTGGACATCTAGATTATGTCACATGTATGTGAGACTTATGTTATATGTTTTGAGAGTAGTATTTAGCACCGAGCAATGAGGGTTCTAGACAACCCAAGTCCAAAACTACGTTGACACTGTAGGTTGCCCTCCGTGGCTTATGAAAGGATCCTTATGAACATGGTTCTAACTTTGGCCAGTTAGGACAATCTTTTTCAGTATGGGTGCATGACACTGGAATCCATGTAGCTCAGCATGATTTAATGTCGGTAAAGAGAAACTCCCACATGATTATTTTCAAGATATGGAGTTATATGATATCATACTTCCAATTTTAACCTTACTTCATCTTTATGTATTATATCTTGATAATTTTCTTATGCTATTTCTTTATGAATAAGTTCACCTTATGCATGTTTTAAGCATGTTTTTATCATAATCATGCATATCTCATATACTCAGTATATCCTATAGTACTGACGCATATTTTGCGATGCATCCTCTTGATGATGCAGATTCAGGTGTTTCCTATCAGGCTCGTGACTAGACAAAGCCGGATATCCAGTCAACATTGATGAGTCCTCATGTTTCGAGGGCCGGATTTCATTCTAGTTGTGTTGTCTATCTTTCCTTCAGATTATTGAGTCAGTTGGAGTCTTGTCCTATTGGCTCTATATGTTGGTTTAGAGGCTTTTCTGACATAGATAGTGTTCGAGTCTCTTCTTTGGATTGTACTTCCCATTCGACTTGACTATGTATATGCTTATGTTTCCAAATTCTCTTGTCATGCTTCCGCTATGTTAAATTGATATACCTGAGCTATGTTATGACCAAGGGTTAGCTCAGGGCACTCGTGGTCCCGGGTCCCGTGTTACGTCCAGGGGGTAGCCTCGGGGAGTGACAAAGCAATTCCAACCTTTATTAACTAGTTTTACTTAAACGGGACCATGGGGTCATACAAGGTTTAGAAAACCATCAATAGCAGGACCAAATCCAAAACCATAATAAAACATGTGAAAAACCTTTTATATGCATGATAATGGCATGCTTAAACACAAGCGGTAGCCCAACGGCTCACCCTTAAACAATTGGCCCTGCACAGGATCCAATCGCTCTACAGCAAACATAACCAGCTCTACATAACGCTATCGATGTCCGGAACTCATGGACATTCCCAAATAACCCACCAACTATGGTCTAGGGTCAAAACAAGGCCACGCAGGACCACAAGGGTGATACTATCAACTACAACGAATACTACAATCATCGGAGAAATATATAGGTCTGGCATGAAGAAGCGTACAAGGTTTGGGGTACCAAGCTAATAAACCCAACCCAAGGATGCTAATTAGTACAGTTATATCTTATATATGAGAAGTATAAAAGAGTTAAACCATAACCTACCTGTCATCCGATGACAAGCTGCTAGAACGACGATATCTAAGCCTGAACCACTCCGAGAAGCTCTGAAACTAAATCAAACTCGAATTTGGGCTTGAATAACTTGACGTAAATGCTCAATATTCTTTCAAGGGTCAACTAAAACATTATTCTTGCCACTAAAACATTTCAACAATTTATAATTATATAGGTGCGTACTTAGAGAGAAATAATTTGTTGCTGCTATGTTTTCTCTCTACTTACACAAATGGAAAAGATTTTCTAAAAATAGATAAAGTAAGAAAATATATATTAATATATAAACTATAGATATAGTAGGAAATTTTCATCTAGGTGGCAACTTAATTAATAGGTTAGTGGAATATTGGTGTACCCCTCCACCACTTCCACGTGAAAGTGGTGGTGCCACATCACCTAATTTCTCCTATTATACATGTATTCGGATATTGCATAGGTACGTGATAAAATATATATTAGTTTTTAAATATATCATAATTAATAGAAAATTATTTTGAATATAGTGTACTATATTATAATACAAATTTTCAACATAACTAAGTTTACTATCTCTGTTAGAATATTAATAATTTATAAAACTCTTGTAAAATAGATACATACAGTCATACACAAATATATCGTAGCAAAAGTATTTTTCATAAATATCGAATATATTTTAGGAATGCAATAAAAATAAAACTTACATCAAATGGGGATACCCTATCGTTGAAAACACTACAACACCTCAAATCAGGATCGACCTTCCCACAAGGTAAGTTGAGATCATACGATCGCAAATCACTATCGCACAATTTTGATAAATCAACTCTTAAGACTCAGCTCTAAAATAGGAAAATGGCCATAAAGACCAAACGAACGGCTAGGGACCAAACCACCGGTCCCAGCAAGTCATAAATGACTTGGGGCCGCTACAGGCAAGCTCTAACAGTACAAGAAAAGCGTAAACCCGGGAATGATCAGAAGGGTCATTACAGTTGCCTCTCGAGAAGTGCTTGATTTTACGTTACGGCCCAGCAATAGTACCTCAATCTTCGACCATTATCCAAGAGCATGCCAATCCGATTGGCATGGCCCCATCCCGAGAATGGGAAGTGCTCCTTCAATATCTTCATTGCATTTATCTTTGTGCAAAGGTGGCAACATCATAGACTCAGGTACCTCCTTCATCTCACAATCACCATGGGCATCCACCAACTTGCCCTCAGTATTAATCACAGATACAACTCGAAACTCATCCGAAGGTCTTGTGGGTTGGCATATATTAAAAGTGACTTCCTCGCTCCTAACCTGGAATTTGAGTTCCTCGAGTTCCATATTAACCAAAGCTCTCCAGATTGTCAATAATGGTCTCCCCAATATGATGGGCACCTTAATATCCACTTCACAATTCAAGACTACAAAATTGGCAGGTAGGATGAATTTGTTGACTTTGACCAATACATCAAATAAAATCCCTACCAGGCATTTAATGGACCGATCAGCCATGAGCAATCTCATTGGTGTAGGCTTGGGAGTACCTAAGCCTAACTTCTTTAAAATAACGAGAGGCATCAATTTTATACTTGCCCCTAAATCACATAAGGCCTTTCAAAACAAAAACACGCCGATAGTGCATGGGATGGTGAATGCACCCGGGTCTTCCCATTTTGGAGCAATGTTGTTTTTCATCACAGCACTACAGCTGTGTGATATTTCCATGGTGCCCATATAAACTACACGCTTCTTCTTAAGAAGCTCCTTCATAAACATTGCATACTCTGGCATTTGCATTAACGCATCGACCAAAGGGATGTTGATGGACAGCTTTCTAAATATGTCCATAAATTTCTTGAATTTGTTCTCTTCTTTCTTCTTGGTCAATCTTTGCGGGTATAGAGGAGGTCCTTTTGGTAGTGTATTTGGCATAATTGGTACACAAGGAGCATCCTCCTCGATATCAACAGCAACTTGAGAAGAAGGATCAGCCTCATCCTTCTCTTCACATGGATCATCATTATTTGAATTCACGTTGGGTGCACTAAGCTTCACCCCAACCACCGAATTTTTATCAATTACATTCTCAACCACAATATCCTCTTCCATTATAATATTGGCTCCAAAACAACCTCAATATTTAGCTTCTTCACCCCACTACACATTCATCCACTCCTAGTGACTATTGTCATTACATGGCCATCATTCTTCGAGTTCACTATAGTGTCACTTGGAAGTGTTCCCTTCATCTGTGGATTTATTTGTGAGGATAGGTGGTTCATTTGTGCCTCAAGGTGTTTGATTGAATTTGAGTGTGAGCTCACCTCTTAGTAAAGAGTCGACACTTCGCTCTTTAATTCCTTTACCCCACTATAGGTTGACTCAACCTTTTTCAAGACTAGAGAAAATATAACTTCGATTTTCAAATATCCGGGGTTGCTCATGGTGGGCTGATATAAGGAGTCATTGGCCTTTGGTTGAGGAACATAAGAATTTGTACTCTGGTGATTATAGTGATCATTGTCTTACTCAAGCTCCCTCTAATGGCCTTCACAGTCTTTATCTTTGTTCCAACCTTGGTTCTCGTCCCTCGGGCGCTAATACCCGGGTTGAGAACCTACTGATAAATAGAAAATCTTCCTATCTATAATAGTGAAGACATCTTCTTCACTAGCTTTAGGCTCAGGAGTATTCACAGCATTCACACTCTTACTATTTCTATCCCCTAACATGTATTTAGCTAATAGATTGATTTGTGTCAACATCTTGGCCATTGTTTAATCTCTCTCCTCTTCTTTTCACCTTATTTCATTTTTCATAGTAGATGAGGTCACCCTCATGGGAACATCGGCCTCTCTCGTGTGCCAAGCATGATTTGTCTTTGTCATCCATTCTAAAAGGGCCGAGGCAACACCATATTAGTGATCCATGAAGGTTCTGCCTGCAAGGTTATTTGCAACAAATTTGTTCATTGATTTCAAGGCTCGATAAAAACTTTAGAGAAGGATGTTGTCAGGTAACCCATGATTGGGACATAATAAGAGCTTTATTTTTAACCTAAGCCATGCTTCATGCAATGGCTCAGCCGCAAGTTAGCGGAAATTTGTGATGTCATCTCTCAATTGCATCATTCTAAAGGGAGGTAAGAATCACCATAAATGCCTCAACCAATCCATTCCATGAGGTAATTGATCCATCAGGGAGATCTTCTAGCCAAGTTGTCGTTTCCCCAATAAGGGGGAAGGGAAATAAACGGAGTCGGATAGACTCTTGGGAGATGTTATTAATGTTAAAGGGCTGCTATATCTCGATGAAGTTCCGAGTATGTCTATTGGCATCCTCATGCGCCAGCTCTCTGAAGAATCCCTTCATTTGGATGAGATGGATTATAGTGCTTGTAACATGAAATATGGCATTGCCAACCATGGGAGGTAGGAAGATTGCACCTACAACACCTTGGACTATGGGTTCATGATCTGCATCCGTATATCCATCTATGCTTTCTTGGTCACCCCGTCACTCATGGGCACCCTATTCCAACAATCACAGACAAAAAAAAGTAAAAATGAACAAACACTCAACAAAGTGATCTCAGACGATAATCAATTGGAGATTCAAAACCATTCCCCGACAATGGCGCCATTTTTGATAATGCTAAAAAACATTCTCCAATATGAGGTAGTAGCGATCATCAGAGCAAAACAAATAAATATTCCAATGAGTATTGGGATCGATCCCACAGAGAATGGTTGTGATGAGTCTCTAAAAGATTATCGATCAATGTTCACCAAGTGGGTAAATGTTTAAACAACTTAAAAAGTAAAATTAGGGGGAATCAAGGAATGGGAAATTAGCAATGTTGCAATTTTGACAAGAAAGCAATGTAAAAATGAGATTTTTAATCAATTGAAAGGAGACTAGGGGTATGCTTCCGTTGGGACTTGACTTCATTTTAGGAACATGATTAATTATGCAAACTCTTGATTAATAGTATGGGTAGCATTGGTTTTAGTTATGTTTAGTAGTCTTTCGACCCGCCGAACATACATTCTAAGGCCTTTATTCAAGCACCTTAGTTACCCACAAACCAACCAATTCAATAGCTTAGGGAAATCATACCATTTCTAGCTTAGATTCTTAGATAGGTGTTATCCATCTATTAAGCTATTTCTAGCCTTAATCTGGGTAAAACTCCTAAATTCCTACTATTGAATTCTCATCCGAATCATGAACTTCTCTTCCAAGCAAAAACACAATTAAGTAAATTCAACCAATGTTCTGCTTAGAGGACCCAATCTCAAGAACTTACCAAGCATCTTCTGCTCCTCAGAAGACATAACCGGCACGACTGGAAGAGGGGGAGATACTGCAAGGACCGATAATACCTCAAATCTGGGGGTTGCAGCAGGCTGTGCTCCTTAACCCTATGTTGCCACCTGAGTTAAAGTCTAAGCCTCACCTTGAACCTGAGAACCAATCGGAGTGCTCGGTGAAGCTATTGGTGGAGTCATACCCTCGAGGAACCCCAACAATCAAACCAAGGTGTCCTGTAATACTGGAGTAGCCACAAAACCTGCCGGATGCAGGGCTGGTCCCACATGCTCTGGCTCATAGTGAACCTCATCTGCCTTAACCTCAGGCTCTGGTGATGGTAGTCTAGCCCAGACCCGAGATGGCACAATAGCCCGTGCCCTACCTTGACCTCTGGGTCGACCTCTACCCCATCCCCTAGCTGGGGCTCTAACTGTAGGCGTAGGGGCCTCGTCCTCACCCATTGTAGATCTCATCCGAACCATCTAAGAAAGAGTGAAACAAGGATACTCAAAAGTTGATCAAGTCAATAACGCACGATAAGGAATCAAATAATATGACATATTTCCTAGGAATGTCCTATAGCCTCTCGTAGATTGGATACGGACCTCATCATACCAATCCACGAGACACTACTAGACACTTTGCTTTTGTACAGGCGAGACCAGTGAACCTAGTGCTTTGATACCACTGTGTCATGACCCTAAACTTTGCTATGATGGCATCTACATAACCCCCTTGTAAACAAGCCAAAACACAACGATTGTGGAAAACAATAATAATAATTAAACTAAGGAAAGCAGAAGATATAAAGAAAAGACAGGGCCAATAGCATATATACATACCAATGTACAAATATACAAAAGATGGCCCTAAAGTGACCAAATAGACAAAACAACACGAGAACCAACCCGGACCTGGTGTCACTAGTTCAAGAGCGACTAAGCAAGGAGTAGCTATACAATAGACTCTATCTATCCAAAATACAAAAATATAGATAGAATATACAAGATGGAAAGCATGTAAAGTCTCCAAAAAATTACTGAGAGCTCACCGCAATCTGAACTGCAACAGGCCTCGAACGACGGGAAGATCAATGAGGGTGGCTCATACTAGGTGTTGCATCAGAAAAAGATGCAGAGTGTAGTATGAGTACCAAGACAATGGGTACTCAGTAGGCATCATAGACCAGCCGAGTGCATAAAGATAATATATAAATAATAGATACAGGAAAATAACTAAAATTACAGGGATCCATCTAAATATAGTTATAAAGATCAGCATACATCAATAATCCAATAAGGTGAAGAATAGATAAGATCAAGCCAAATCCAGAGACAATCCACATGCCAAGACAAATGTAATGTGATGCACGATGATGCATGCGTGAATGCAATATAAAATAAACTTGGAATACTGCATCGGGCACCCAGAATACTACATCAAAACTATGCATATAAATATGTGAAAGTAAAATACCCAGAATAACGCATCGAGCTATGCATATATATATAAATGAAAGTAAAATACCCAGAATAATGCATCGGGGGTCTGGAATACCGCATCGCACTATAAATATATGCATAAAATAGTATTTTTCCCATTTTCCTTCAAAAATCCGAAGTAATACCCAAAGTAATTTGTTTAAGTTCAAAAATCACCACAACAGTAGTAAAGCCTCATTTCAAATCAAAAATCCTTGAAAACCATCTCCATGTTGTACCAATGATATGCCATGAAATGTGAGTATGAAATATTCACAAACAGAGAAAGATAACACATCATCAGGCAAAATGGGGCAAAAATACCCTCCAAACCAAGAGAACTGACTTGGAATTCCATCCAAATCCAAGTCATGGCCTCGGGCCCACAGTTACACATAACGATAGGATAAAGCGGGTAAAATAGAAAGTAAAAGCAAAAACCACCGGGAATCTTTATTCTACCTCTAAATCCACCTAAAAGCATACTAAGGATTCTATACTAGTCAAATTGATAAAGCAAGCTCCTAGGCTAAGGTTAGCTTACAGTTCTAGACTAAAAACCTAAAATGGCCAATTAAAGTGATAACAGGATTTAAGCCTAAATTCTACCTAATATCCAACCTAATGTTCCAGTAACTCATATATATATGTAATCTAACTAAACTCAGTCTAGAAGGTAAACTGTAACCTACCTCGGGGCCGAACTGCAAGCACGCACCATCACTCATGTGCCTTCCCCTTCTGAACAGCCTCAGAAAGCTACCACGCTATCAAGAACACAATCTAGGTGTCAAGAAGAAAAGAACAACACCTATATTACTATACAAAAAATCGGGCCGAAAATTGGGTCAAACAAATGACCCTCGAGGCCTGCGCAATGAAATAGGAAACAAAAATCACCATTATACCGGCGGTGGATTTAGGAACCCATCCTAAAAATTTGGGCACGAATGGAGCTCGTATCAGGGCTCAAAATAGCCCCAAAGTGCTACTAATTAAAGGAAATTTCAAAGGAGAACTAAGGATTTTTAGGGCGTAAACTTACCAAAATCGAGAGGGACAATGCCAAGGAAGTGAGTTCCACGAACTCACCAATATACAGGCTCAAGAATGGTTCTACAAAGGTCATCCAAGATCCAAGAGTTAATCAACAATGGAGTTTTAAATAGGTGAAGAAGAAGAGAGCTTGGGGGAAGGAGAACTTACCAATTGTCGAGAGAACGCGAATTCGTGAGGAACAATTGATTTGCCAAAGCCTATGAACTATTTGGAGAAATTTGGTAGAGTGAATTTGGTGTTTAAGTGTTGGAAGATATGAGAAAAGTGGTTGGAAAAGTGTAGTTTGAAGAAGTAATAACCAAGAGCTTTTTCTGCAAAAGCGGACCATTGTCCGCAATTGCAGATGTCGCAAAAGTGGTAAAACTGTTCCTTCGTGTCTCCGCAATTGTGGAGCTTTCATCGCGATTGCGGTGCCCACAAAAGTGGAAAAAGTCTGCAAATGCGGTGAAAGTCCACAATTTTGGACCCCCCAACAACAGTAAAACCAACAAAAAATTTTAAGGCTAAAAAGTCACCAGATGGACCCTCAGGATTCATCCAGGGTCCCACGGATAAAAACAAACTATGTAACTCAATAAAAAACTGCATTTCGGACTCAAAGGAATTAACAAAAACCCTAACGGAGATTATTTTAATAAAAAGTGGGAGCCACACCCAAGAACCAACAATTGGCCAACTTAACCAAAATGAAACACAATGGGCCAAAAATGAGTCTGAAAACCTCGGGACCCAAACTAAAGGTCCCTCTAGCCCAAAGTTGACATTTCGAAGCCAACAGCGCTGGCGTAATTTATATCTGAGGGCGTCTTCTCTGAATATTTACCAAAGTCAACCCTACTAGCTAAAATGGCTTGAAACACATAAAGCAACACAAAATCAAACCGAACGCACTCAGACCCAAAACAATAGTCCCACTATACCAAAATCCCCGTTTCGGAGCCAATGGAACTATCAAAATTCAATTCTGACCATGTTTACCAAGAAAGTTGACCAAAGTCAAAGATTTTCTAACTTTAAGGGCTAAAATTGGAAAATGGTCATAACGACCTAACGAACGGCCCGGCAACCAAACCATCAGTCCTGACAAGTTATAAATAACTTGTAGCCACTGAGGGAAAGCTCGAAATGCAAAAAAAGTACGGAAAATGGAAAATGACCTGGAGGATCATTACATGCCACCATGAACTTTGAAATTAAAATATGGAGAATTCAATAGACCCATATTAATTCATCAATAATAAGCAACTACCCATACCCTAGTCGAAATGCCCATCATTCCACATACTCCTAGATAAGGAAATTAGCTAATCATGCTAAGGAAATAAGAAAGTATACCAATTGGGTAATCCATATTTCCATTCATAGTTAAGCCAATATCCAAATTCAAGCTCAATTTAGTACAAAAATGGTGAATTATCAGGGTATAAAATGAAGAGAATACAAGTACACTCTCTATCTTCCTTGGGAAAAACTCTATTCTTAAAACTATTAATCCTCTCCGGTACACATCCCAAAGTGGGTTTTATAAAGTTCCCAAAATATCACTTGGCAATTGGACAAAAATGCCCTTTGGGCATGGTGTGATGCAATGTGCGACACGATGTGCAGTTACACCATGTGTTTTGTGCTTCACATGCTCCTTGCACATCGACCAGTGATTTTAGTTACTGAGGTGGTGATATGCGAAGAGAGGTATAGACCACACGCCGCCTTGTGCGGCTTGCCTGTCGGTCGTACCCCTTGGTAGATTCTTCATTATTTTTTTTCACCTCCACACTTCAACTCTTTTTGAGCTCTTTTGGGTCCAATCCCTTTGTTTTCTACTTTTGAGCAAGACTACATGCATTTGCATCAATAAAGTCAATAAGTACCTCTAATTCTCATTAAATATGGCAATAATTCATGAACAAAGGATCAATAAGTTGGTAGATTACCAACTTATCAATGAGCACAACTACCCACCCATGATTGGAGTTGGCGGCGGTGGTTTTTACGCTTTAGATATAGAGGCATTATTTATCTGGTGTGCATTGTGAGATATTCACTGACCATCATAGCCTATAGTACATTATGAGCCAGAAGGACCTTAATTCGAGGGAGCGAAGGTGGCTAGAGTTACTAAAGGACTATGACATCTCAATTTTATATCATCTGATCAAGGAAAATATGGTAGCAGGTGCCTTGAGCTGGAAGGCGGTGAGTATGGGGAGTTTGACTTTTCTATCAGTTCATAGAGACCATTGGCCTTAGACATCTAGTCCTTGGCTAATCAGTTGGTTTGACTTGATATTTCTAACCTGGAGAGGATTCTTGCTCGAGTTAAGGCGCAGTCTATATTGCTAGAGCATATTCGAGAGTGTCAGTTTGAGAATAGTCAACTTTGCAGGCTTTAAGATCATGTGTTGAGTGGTGAGGCCAGGAAGGCTTCCTTAGATTTAGAGGGTGTCTTGAGATTCGAGGGCCATATTTATATTCCAAGGGTTGGTGACTTGATTCAGTTGATATTGTATGAGGCTCATTATTCTAGATATTCCATTCATCCTAGGGCAGCTAATATGTATAGGGACTTGAGCATTACTAGTGAAGCGGGATAAAGAGGGATATAGCGGAGTTCGTATCTTGGTGCTGGAACTATCAATAGGTGAAGTCCAAGAACTTGAGACCTGGTGGGTTGCTTCAGAAATTACCCATTCATGAGTGGAAGTGGGAGTGGGTTACTGTGGATTTCATGATTGGGTTGCCGCATACTTTTTAAGGTTTTGATAGGATTTGGATCATCATGGATCGATTGACTAAGTCTTCACACTTTTTGCCAGTTTAGTCTTCCTACAGTGCCGAGAGGTTGGCTCAAATCTATGTGCGAGAGATAGTCTATCTTTATTATGTGTCGGTGTTCATTATTTTTGATAGAGGTACGCAGTTTAGTTCTCACTTTTGAGGGCATTTCAAGCAAAGTTGGGTTCTTGAGTTGATATTAGCATGGCATTTCATCCACAGACTGATGGCCAGTCCGAGCAGACCATTCAGGTTCTAGAGGACATGCTCTGTGCCTATGTTATGGATTTTGGGGGTTAATGGGACCAGTTCTTGGCCTTGGCAGAGTTTTCTTATAATAATAGTTATCATTCGAGTATCCAAATGGCTAACATTTGAGGCTTTGTATGGTAGGCGGTGTAGGTCTCCTATTAGGTAGTTCAATACTTTCAAGTCCAGGTCCCAGGGTACTGATTTTTTACGAGAGTCTTTGGATCAGGTTTGGGTGATTCAGGATAGGCTTCAAGTAGGTCAAAGTAGGCAGAAGAGTTATGCTAACTTTAGGCACCATGCTTTAGAGTTTGGGGTCGATGATCGTGTGTTTCTTTTGATGTCGCCCATGAATGGCGTGATGAGATTTGGGAGGAGGGACAAGCTTAGCCACAAGTATATTGGGACTTTTGAGATTTTGGTGATGTTTCTTATGAGTTACCCTTGCCTACAACATTTTCTTCTATTCATCTTTACTTCTATGTACCGATGCTCCGGTATTACATTCCAAGTGAGTCTCACGTGCTTTGGTGGGATTCAGTTCAGTTGGATGACCATTTTACTTTTGAGGAGGAGCCAATAGCAATTCTAGCTTTGTATGTCAAGCGGTTGAGGTCTAGAGAGATTCTGGTGGTTAAGGTGCAGTGGAGACATTGTCCAGTTGAGGAGGCTACTAGGGAGGCCAAGCATGACATGCAATCCCAGTATCCTCATCTATTCTAGCCTTCAGGTACTACCCTCTTCTTAACTTTTAAGGATGAAAGTCCTTTTAGTAGTGGATGTTGTAATGACCCTTTAGGTCATTTTCTCTATTTTTATGTTTTTTCGTGTTTCAGGCTTTCCTACAGTGGCTACAAGTCATTTATGACTTGCCAGAACTGACAGTTTGGTTTTTGGGCAGTTCATTTGTGTTTTAAGCATATTTCCCTATTTTGAAACTCTTTAAGTTGAAAGAGTTGACTTTGGTCAAAATTTAGAGTAAACAGCCTCATATGAAAATTATGCCAGGGATGTTAACTTCGGAGCATCGACTTTGGGCTAGTGGGACCTATGGTTTTGGTCTCGAGGCTTCCGAACTCATTTTGGGCTATCAAGTTGCTTTGGGCTAAATATTGGTTTATGGGCATGGGGACCACTTTTCATTGAAACAATCTCTGTTGGGAATTTTGACAATTTCATTGAGTCTGGAGTTTCATTATTGGTAGGGTAGCATAGTTCGTTTGTATGCACGAGATTCTGGATAAATCCTGTGGGTCCATCCAAGCTTTTTGAAACTTAGCAAAATTTCCTGGTGTCATGTTGCTAGTGTATCCACTTTTGTGACCTTTTGGCCACTTTTGTGAATACCACCTTTGCGGTAAAACTACACTTTTGCGGATGCTGCATTTGCAGAAATCCTATACCATACATAGTGATCTCCAATTTTGTGAAGGTTGTGTCACTTTTGCGATATCCACTTTTATGGAAAACCTCTGCTTTTGTGGAGGTAGCTGTCACACCCCGAGGCTACCCCCTAGACATAACACGGGACCCGAGACCATTAGTGCCCCAAGTTAACCTTTGGTCATAGCATATCATATCTAGGTACAACACACGAAATCATAGCGAACGCAAAATCAATATAAGTAGGCAACCCAACACTATATAAGATGAAGGTCTAGGAGTATCAAATTAGAAACATCAAAACACGAATATCCATCTATGTCTGAAAAGCCTCTACGTAAGATATAATGAGTCATTGGGATAAGACCCCAGCTGACTCTAAGTAATGAAATAAAAGGGCCTACTAACTAGGAATCTAACTAGTCCTTGAATGAATGAGGACTCACCAACTGAAACTGAATGGCCTGCGATCTCTAGCCAGGAGCCTGAGAGTGGTAACCTGTATCTGCATCATCAAAGGATGCAGTGCGAGAATATGCATCAGTACAATAGAATGTACCAAGTATGTGAGATATGTAGTATTTGAAGTAAAACATACTAGATGTGCTTAAAGCAGAAATCATGCTATAATGGTAAAAACTGCAATGTAAAGGGCTTAATGTAATATCATAAACAAAATATATTTGGAAATCATAAGCAATAATAGAAATTTTGAAATCTGAAGGAAAAGAGTCAATACATTTAAGAGCTTGAAATTATTTTTGTGGGAGGTTCTCTAACCGACATAGACCATGTGAGCTACATGGAATCCGATATATCCTCCCCATTGAGAGGACCTAATATACCTTGCCAGGGTATAAAGGCATAACTTGGCGTGATCACCATTCAATGCCCAACTGAGGGTCTAATCAACCTATAGGGGCACATAGTTCTGGGACTAAGGGTACGCTCACCCTGTCCAACTTGGTACTAAATACTACTCTCAAAATATACATATAGCTCATAATATACTTGTGACATATCTAATGCCAAAACTGTTAGAAAAGCATAAGGACATATCTGATGTCATGCCAATCTCAAATCATAAGTCTTAAAGCTTAGCATAGCCATAATTCAAAACATGCTTTTATTTCTAAATTCATAACTTAAAGAATTAGGCATGCAATTTCATGATACTTGAGGTCATGTTATCTAAATATGCCAATTTCACTTGAAATCGTGCAATTTAGTGAAAATAAGCTAGAATTCATCTATAATGCATGGGATATTGAAAACACTTAAGGAATCTCAAATAAATCATAGGTAAGTAATGAGGAACCATGAATTGATGCTTTAAAACATGAACCCATAAGATTTTTCCCAATTTGGGTAAAAACCCTAATTTCATAAATTCATAAATCAAAGTAAAACTTGAGGGTTTTGGGTATAAGGGTGGAAGGAATCCCTTATTGGATATCCACATACCTGAATTCAAGATTTCTAAACCTTAGATGAGAAGAATGGAGGCTTGAAGATGAATCCTTAGCTTGGAGCTTGGAGCATGGGAGGAAGGAGATCTTTTCCTCTTTGGGAAGTGGAATGAGATTTTTAAAAAGAACTTACGCTATTTAGGGATAAAACCCTACCAAAAGAGTCTAAAACAACCTCATTTAAGAGTTAAAAGGGTGGAAAATTACAAAAATACCCCTGGACATAAGCTTGGAAAAACTGATAAAGTGACTCGGCTTCAGGGACCACGAGTAGGTCTACGGACCATCAAAGCAAATGACGAACCGTCATGTGATCTGTGGTTTTAGGAGCCACTTTAGAGACCTTACTAGACCTCCATTCCATGAGTCACTCTATGGACCATAGTCTTGTACGACGAATAATCCTATGACTCGTGGTGTTGACTTAAGGAAATGAGGATCAGCAGATCCTCAGGAACTACGGATCGAAGGACGACCCGTGGTTCAAGATAATGGGTTGTCAACTGACTCATCCTTCCTAGGACCCTTCATGGGGGTCCTCTGGTCTTTAGGATCATGAGTCACAGGATGGATCGTGATCCAAGATGACGGTCCATTTTCTGGTCCGTGATTCCTGGGACTTTTGAAAATTTTCATAAATCAACTTTTAAAAGGTGAATCAAAATTTTGGGTTGTTACAATATCTCATCATTGGGATCATTCATCCTCGAATGAAGACTAAGTATGGAAAACTAGAGAGAAAATAGCCCAACCAACCAACAAAACATGAAAACTGAAGTATAAGCATGAAAACTGATCTTTTATCTTTAAACATGACTGAACTAACTTTGGAAAAATGAATGCATGCTAGAATCATGAGAGAAGCTAATAGATTAGGATCGAAGGGACATACTAAGGTGAAAATTATTACCTCAAGCTAAATCTGTCGGAAGGGAAGAGATGAGGGTACTTGGCTTTCATGGTTGCTTATGTTTCCCAAGTAGCTCCCTCAACTAGTTGATTTCTCCAAAGGACCTTTACCGAAGTGACTTCCTTATTTCTCAACCTCCGAACCTGACGATCAAGAATCTCCATGGGAACTTCCTCATAAGTAAGTCTATCCTTCATACTCACATCCTCCAAATGGGTAATCAAGGTCGGGTCACCAACACACTTCTTTAACAAGGAAATGTGGAAAACCGGATAAACCGCTTCTAAATCCGTTGTCAACTCCAACTCATAAGAAACACTACCAATTCTCATCAGAATCCTCTAGGGACCTACGTAGCAGGGACTAATCTTCCCTTTCTTACCAAACCTTATCACACCCTTCATGGGTGACACCTTCAGAAATACCCAAGCATCAACCTCAAACTCCAACTCTCTTCTCCTCACATCTGCATATGATTTCTGTCAACTCTGAGCGGTCATAAACCTCTCCCTAGTGATCTGAACCTTCTCCATAGTCTCATGAACTGAATCAGGACCAATCAAAGTTGTCTCACCTACCTCAAACCCACCAATAGGAAACCTATACCTCCGCCCATAAAGTGCCTCATAGGGAGCCATGGATGCTAGAATGAAAGATTTGTAGGCAAACTCGATAAGAGTTAAGTGATCAACCCAATTACCTTTGAAATCAATCACATAAGCTCTCAACATATCCTTCAAAGTCTGAATAGTATGCTTTACCTGGCAATCCGTCTGTGGGTGGAAAGTTGTGCTAAGCTTAACCTGAGTACCAAGACCTTTCTGAAACGACCTCTAAAACTGGGATGTAAATTAAGTACCCCTATCTAAAATTATAGACAATGGATCACCATGCAATCTGACTATCTCATGAATTTAGAGTCTGGCATAATCCTCTGTTGAATCTGTAGTCTTGACAGCCAAGAAGTGGGCTGACTTAGTCATCCTGTCGATGATCACCCAAATACAATTATGTTGCCTACGATTATGAGGAAAGCCTATGATGAAATCCATATTGATCGCTTCCCACTTCCAAGTAGGAAGATCAATATCCTGAGTTATACCACCCGGTCGCTGATGCTCTACCTTCACTTGTTGACAGTTGGGACACTTAGCCATAAAGTCTGCTATGTCCCTCTTCATGCTATTCAACTAATAGACTTCTCATATGTCATAGTACATCTTGGTGGCACTGGGGTGAATAGAATACCTGGAGGTATGAGCCTCTGTAAAAATCCTCTATATCAACCCATCTAAGTCAGGAACACACAATCGACCTTGATATTGGAGTATACCATATCCCCCTTCGGAGAAGATCTCCACTCTCTGTTGATGGATTGCACCCTTCAGCTAGTGAAAAATAGGATAAGTGTCTTGATTTTCTTTCACTTTCGCGACCAAAGATGATTCGGAAACTTTCTGAACGATAATACCACCATCCGTTGAATCCATAAGGCAAACTCCTAATTGAGAAAATCGATGAACATCTTTGGCAAACTCCTTCTTTCTGTCCTCAACCGAAGACACACTACCCATAGACAGCCTACTAAGTGCATCCTTCACTACATTGGCCTTACCCGAATGTTAAAGCATACTTATATCATAATCCTTAAGAATTTCAAGCTATCTTCTTTGACAAAGATTCAGTTCCTTTTGAGTGAACACATACTGAAGACTCTTATGATCGGTGAATACATCCACATGAATACAATACAAGTAATGTCTCCAAATCTTCAAAGAAAAAACCAAGGCTGCTAACTTAAGATCATGAGTCAGGTGATTCTTCTCATGAATCTTAAGTTGTCTAGAAGCATAAGCAATCACCTTACCACACTGCATCAAAACACAACCCAAACCAATCCTAGAAACATCACAATATAAGAAAAAGTCATCTAGGCCCTTGGGTAGAGCCAAAAATGGAGTTGTCGTCAACCTAGTCTTCAATTCCTGAAAGTTCTTCTCACATAGATCAGACCACTAAAATTTAACCTTCTTCTGAGTCAACTTGGTCAACGGGGCAGCTACGGAAGAGAACCCTTCCACAAATCTCCTGTAGTAACCAGTCAAACCCAAAAAGCTTCTAATATCTAATGGGGAAGTGGGTCTAGGCCAGTTCTTTACTGCCTCTATTTTCTGAGAATCCACTCGAATACCATCTCTAGTCACAATATGACCCAGAAAAGCAACAGGCTGCATCTAAAACTCACACTTACTGAACTTACCAAATAACTGTAGATCCTTGAGGATTTGCAACATAACTCTCAAATGGTCCACATGCTCCTCCTCACTCCAAGAATAGATAAGAATATCATCATTGAAAATAATTACAAACATATCCAAATATTGTTTGAACATACGATGCATCAAATCCATAAAAGGTGCAGGAGAATTCATTAGTCGAAAAGACATAACCACAAATTCATAATGACCATACCAAGTTCTGAAGGTTGTCTTTGGAATGTCACACTCTTTAACTTTGAGCTGATGATAACCGGATCTAAGGTCAATCTTGGAGAAGTAACTGGCACTCTGAAGCTGATCAAACAAGTCATCAATCCTAGGAATAGGATACTTATTCTTGATGGTGACTTATTCATCTGACGGTAATCGATACACATTCTGAGAGAACCATCTTTCTTTCACACGAATAGAACTGGAGCACTCCACGGAGAGATGTTGGGCCTGATAAAACCCTTATCAAGAAAGTCTTTCAACTGCTCTTTCAATTACTTAAGCTCCACTGGAGCCATTCTATAGTGAGGAATAGAGATAGGAAGTGTATTTGGAAGAAGATTTATCCAAAGTTGATCTCTCGCTCGATAGGGATTCCGGGCGAATCTTTGGGAAACACTTCTGGAAACTCATTTACAATAAGAACTGACTAGAGAGATAGGGTTCCAGAATCCGTGTCCGTAACCCAAACTATATGATAAACATAACCCTTAGAAATCATCTTCCTAACCTTGAGATAAGATATAAAATGACCCTTTGCGGATGGAGGACTACCTTGCCACTCTAAGATAGGTTCATTTGGAAACTTGAAACTGACAACTCAGGTATGACAATCAACTGAGGAATAACATGCATACAACCAATCCATCCCAAGAATAACATAAAAATCAGTCATCTCCAACTCTACTAGATCCACTGAAGTGACACTATGAAGGACTGAGATAGGGCAATTTTGGTAAATTCTTTTGGCTAGGAATAAATCACCAATAGGAGTAGAAACACAAAAGGGTTTTAAGAGATGATCAAGACTACTTTTGAATTTGCAAGCAACATAAGGGGTCACAAAAGATAGAGAGGCACCGGGGTCCAATAAAGCATACACATCGAGAGATAAGACTTTCAATATACCAGTAACAATATTAGGGGAACTCTCTTGGTCCTGGCAAGAAGACAGGCATAAAGGTGGTTGTGGAGCTGACCACCACCTGAACCAGAAGCAACACTCTGTTGGACTGGTCGACCACCTGGGCTGCTAAAGTAGACTGAGTTCTGCTACCTCCATGTCCCTTCTTAGTTGAAGGGCAATCCTTAATCCTGTGTCTAACCTGACCACACCCAAAACATCCCTCTCTACTAGCTAGACACTCACTAAGGTGACTTCTACCATATTTGTTGCAAGTAGGGTAAGGAGTCCCCTTCGCAACACTCCCTTGCAAATAAGAACCTGATCCACTACCTGTCTGATCATGATGAGGCCTGGGGGGCTGAGTAGGTGCACTAACTGAAGAATGCACAGGCCCTGATGACCTCTTCTAAAATGAAGAACGGTGTTTGCCTCTGGACTTCTGATGGCTAAAACTTGAACTCTCTGATCTAACCCTCTTGTTCTCTCTTGCCATTTCCCTCAACTTATCATGGGTCATAAGTCTAGAAATATCCATGTCACCCAAAAGCATAGAGGACCTGCACTCCTTTTTCACCAAGTCTGACACCTCATAAATGAACTTGCTCATCTCATCCCTTGGATCAGCCACCATAGAAGGAGAATACATATAAAGCTAGGTGAACTTCAATCCATATTCCTTAACCAAAATAGAGCCTTGCCTCAAATTCATGAACTCTTCGTTCTTAGCCTCCCTCAACTCTCTATGGAAGAACCGATCAAGAAAATCCCTCTCAAACCACTCCCAAGACATAGGGACCACATCCCTAACCCTAGCATCATTCCATAGAGTATACCAAATGTGAGCCACATCCTTGAGTTAATAGGAAACTAGCTCAACCCCATCAATACCGATAACTTGCATCACATTTAAAATCTTCTTCACCTCATACATGAAGTTTTGCGGGTCTTCACCAACCTTAAAACCCCAAAGCTTGGGCGAGTTCATGCGAATGAAGTCTCAAACTCGGGCCGCAACTGCCCCACCTAGAGGGTAGATGATAGTAAGTGCGTTCTTATTGGCTTGAGCGGCCATAGTCTGAGCTAACATATGAATGACATTCCTGAACTCCGTATTTGTGACCTCGAGATCTGGAATTGGAGGATTAGCATTTCGAGCATTGTCCCACCAAGGCATGGCATGGGGAGGAGGCATAATCTGAAATGCATAAAGATTGGATTAAAGGAGTAAAAGAGTTAAACTATATCAAACGATAATGATCATTAAAGGAGTGAAGTTTCTCCTAAGACACGTCGTAGCTTCCCTCTCATAAGTATGGCACGCTTCACGCACATGAAAGAGATTCTACTCGATGCGGCTTTCAGACACCCTAAGACTATTGAACCTGATGCTCTGATATCAAGTTTGTCATGCCCCTAGGTTACCCCTTAGATGGAACACGGGACTCATGACCACAACTGCTTCAAGTTAACCCTTGGTCATAGCATATCATATCTTGGTACAACACACGAAATCATAGCAAAAGCAAAATCAATATAAGTAGGCAACCCAACACTATATAAGATGAAGGTATAGGAGTATCAAATCCAAAATATCAAAACACGAATATCTAACTATGTCTGAAAAGCCTCTATATAAGACATAATGAGTCACTGGGACAGGACCCCAGCTGACTCTAAGTACTGAAATAAAGGGGTATACTAACTAGGAATCATACTAGTCCTCGAATGAATGAGGACTCACCAACTTAAACAGGATGGCCTACGACCTCTATCCATGAGCGTAAGAATGGGAACCTATATTTGCATCATCAAAGTATGCAGCGCGAGAATATACGTCAATACTACAGAATGTACCGAGTATGTGAGATATGCAAAATCTGAAGTAAAATATACTAGATGTGCATAAAGAGGAAATCATGCTATAATGGTAAAAGCTACATTGTAAAGGGCTCAATGCAATATCATAAACAAAATATATTTGGAAATCATAAGTAATAATAGAAATTCTGAAATCTGAAGGCGAAGAGTCAATACATTTAAGAGCTTGAAACTATTTTTGTGGGAGGTTCTCTAACCGGCAAAGACCATGTGAGCTATATGGAATCCGATGTATCTTCCCCATCGAGAGGACCTAATATACCTTGTAAGGGTATAAAGGCATAAGTTGGCATGATCACTAGTTCTAATGCCCAACTGAGGGTCTAATCAACCTATAGGGGCACATAGTTCTGGGATTAAGGGTACGCTCACCCTGTCCAACTCGGTACTAAATACTACTCTCAAAATATACATATAGCTCATAATATACTTGTGACATATCTAATGCCAAAACTGTTAGAAAAGCATAAGGACATATCTGATGTCATGCCAATCTCAAATCATAAGTCTTAAAGCTTAGCATAGCCATAATTCTAAACATGATTTTATTTCTAAATTCATAACTTAAAGAATTAGGCATGCAATTTCATGATACTTGAGGTCATGTTATCTAAATATGCCAATTTCACTTGAAATCGTGCAATTGAGTGAAAATATGCTAGAATTCATCTATAATGCATGGGCTTTTGAAAATACTTAAGGAATTTTTGATGTTTGTGGGACTCTGTGGGTGTGGGCGCGCGTGTTCGATTGGGTCTATTGTTTGATGTTTGTACCTTCTGGTCTTAAGGGGGTTTAGTTAGGTTATTCTTTGATTGTGTGTGTACCCTCCGGGCTTATGGGGGTCTGGTTGGGTTTTAGCTAGACTGCTTTAATTTGCTTTACCTTACTTTGCTTTACGTTGCTCAGTTATTTACTTTTGTTCTTGGTATTGTCTAGTTATGGCATGTATCTTTATTCTGACTCCCCCTACTTTCCCTTTAGTATATTCGCATTTACTATACTTTTATCTTATTAAGCTCAGTAGGCCTATGAAGCCTACTAGTACCACGTGTTTTGGAACTCATACTACACTTTTGCATCTTTTCTCTTGATGCAGACCCTAGCATGAGTTATCATAATTGACGCTATCCTAGTGTTGAGTTGCAAATTTAGAGATTCAGGGTAAGCTTCTGGTGTTCGAAGCTGATTTATCTCCTTCTACTATGGGATTAGTCTTCTTTTGTATTTTGGAGACTATTGTGTATATATTTACATTTTATCTAGTACTTCTTATTTTGTAGTAGCTCGTGTACCGACTGATACCAGGTTTTGGGAGATTCCATTGTACATTGGGTTCTCCCTATTTATATATATATATATATATAATATATATATAATATATATAATATATATATATTATATATAAATATTATATGCTCTTCCGCTTATTTCAGTTGTTTACTCTATTGTGAAGGTCGTTCTCTTGTTAGCCCGTTGCTTGCCACTCCGAGCTAAGGGTTGGGTCACCTATTGGTGGGTTATAGTTGGTGCCATTATGACTTGAGAAATCAGGTCAAGTCATGACACTACGAGGCCAGTAAACCTGGGCTCTGGTACCTAATTGTCACAGCCCAAAAAACTATATTGTGCAGGTACCTACACCAAATTCGGTAAGCAAACCTAATTAGTTTTAATCTAATTTTAGTAATTAAGCAGAAATCTAAAGCAGAAAGACATAATCATCTCATAACATAGTCTAATAACCGTAGAATGTGTAAGTACAACAATATTTTTCAAAAACTAGAAGTTTTAGTACAAGAGCCTCTAAGATTTAACAAATTTGAAATACTAATATATTTGTGTAAAAGTTATTTGAGAAGTAAAAAATAAAAATAATTAAAATTATTATATGTAAATGTGAGTTTTATTTTAATTTTCATTCTACAGTGCGGATAATATTTAGAAGGAAAAGTAATTCTCAAAATTTGTGATCTTAAATATGTTATTCCCTCTGTTTCAAAATAATTGGTGTTATTATCTTTTTATTTGATTCAAATATAAATGGTGTTGTTACTTTTTTATTTTTTGTAAAAATAAGTCATTTTTACTTAATCAAGAAGAATTAATTTTTTTTCCTTCCATAATTATTCTTGTTTTAATATTCAAAATTTTATAACATTAAATAGCTACTTCTTTCTTCAAGGTATTTAATTAAGGGTAAGATGATAAGACACTTCTTATTTTCTAGGAGTGAATACTTTTCTTAAGAGGTGTGTTCAAGCTAAAAACACCACTTATTTTAAAACGAAGGGAGTATAATAGTTATGTGGCTATCGGACTTTTGAAACTTCTTATGTTTAATATATCACAATAATTTTGACAATAAAACTTGTTATCAAGGGTAAAACTAACATTTTAAGTTAAAAGTCATCAAAATTGCCGAAGAATTTTTTTAAAAATAAACAAAATATAAAATCAAATTAACTGAAATGAGCACATACACTTTAGCATAAATTGTTGGGCCCGTGCTAGCACGATCCAGTGTCGTCTAGTATCTTTATAGCAAAAACTACCTAAATAACCATACATCCTTACAGTAACTACTAATTCTTTCACTACTTTAATTTAATTACATAATATACTTCATATTAACAATTCTCTGTCACTCACTTTTTCTGATACACGCCATTCTCCAACCAGCCGCAAACCCCCTTCCCTCTTGCCGCAAATCTCGCTTTATGTATCTACCCAAATATTTCTCACTCCAAATCATGCTAACTGGTTTCAATCATGTTAACCCCCCCCCCTCTTTTTCTTTTTTGTTTTTCATTATACCACATTCTTCCACCCATTATTGATGACCATTATAGTTAGTGCATCAATTACTTCATTTTTTTTATGTTAGTTATTAATTTCACTACAACGAATTCAATTATTATTGACGAATAATTTTCACTGGAAACTCATATTTCATCACAAAAAAACTTTTGTGATGAAAATTAATTCGTCAATCATTCGTTCCAAAAGAATGTGTCACTAAATGTAAACAAAGACAATTTAGTGTTTCTTCTAAATAGTTGTATTAATAACACAAATATTTTTTTTTCCTAACACAAATATTTTTTGTTCCTAAAATTTTATAGGTAATAATATGATTTTGTCACTAAAGAGGTTATTAAGGTCGACAAAAGTGATGCATCACTAAATATTGTAATGATCTTTCCAGTTATTTTCCTATTTTTTGTGCTTTTTCCGTATTTCAAGATTTCCCTTAGTGGCTACAGGTCATTTATGACTTGTCGGGACTGACGGTTTGGTGCCCGGACCATTCCTTAGATCGTTATGACCATTTCCCTGTTTTAGAACTTGAACCTAGAAAATCTTTGACTTCGGTCAACTTTCTTGGTAAACATGCTCAAAATCAAATTTTGACAGTTTTGTTGGCTCCATAGAGGGGATTTTGGTCTAGTAGGACCAGTGGTCTGGGTCTGAGCACCTTCGATTTGGTTTTGTGTTACTTTCTATGTTTTCAAGCCAGTTTAGCTGGTAGGGTTGACTTTGGTCAACATTCAGAGAAGACGGTCTCGGATGGAAATTTCGCCAGCGTTGTTAGCTCCAGAATGTCAACTTTGGGCTAGAGGGACTTTTGGTTTGGGTCCCGAGGCTTCCGAACTTGTTTTTGGCCTTTGGGTTTCATTTTGGTTAAGTTGGCCATAAGTTGGTTCTTAGGCGTGGGCCCATTTTTTGTTAAAACGGTCTCCATTGGAGTTTTTGTTGATTTCATTAAGGCTGGAATTCCATTTTTACTTGAGTTGCATAGGTCATTTGCGTCCACGGGACATCAGATGAATCCCGAGGGTCCATCCGGTGTATTTTTAGCCTAAATATTTCTGTTGGTATTGTTGTTGCTGTTGGGTCTGAAATTGCAGACTTTCACCGCATTTACGGACTTTTTCTTCTTTTGCGGGCACTGCAATTATGATGAAAGCTCCACAATTGCGGGGACACGGAGGAACAATGACCTTCACAATTGCAGAGGTTTTGTTGCTTTTGCGATGTCCATAACTGTGGGCAATTGTCCGCTTTTACAAAAAAAACTGTTGTTTATTACTTCTTCAACTTCGTTTTTCCAGCCTTATGTGCTCATCTTTCAAACTCTTAAACACCAAAATACTCTCTGCAAATTGCCCCAAATAGTTCCAAGATTGTTCTTTGTGAATTCGTATTCCCTCGATAATTGGTAAGTTCTCGTTCCCCAAAGCTCTCTTCTTCTCCTTTTATGAAAACTCCCTTATTGATTAATTCTTGGGGACTTGGATAATCCTTGTAGATTCTGTTCTTGAGCTTTCATGTTCGTGAGTTCGTGGAACTCACTCCCTTGGCATAATTCTCTCCCTACCTGGTAAGTTTTCGCCCTTGGAAATCATTGTTCCTCCATTGTTGTTCTCTTGAATTAGTAGCACTTCGAGGCTGTTTTCGGCCCTGAAATGAGCTCCATTCGTGCTCAAATTTTGAGCATGGGTTCCTTAACCCATTGCGATCATAATTGTGAATTAATTTTTCTGTTTTATTGCATGAGCCCCGAGGGTTATTTTCTGACCTGATTTTTCGTATATCTATATGGGTGACATTCTTCTTGTCTTGACACCTAGTTTATGTTCTTGATAGCATGGCAGCTGTCTAAGGTTGTTCAGAAGGGGAAGGCACATTAGTGATAGTTCGTGTTTGCAGTCCGGCTCCGATGTAGGTTACGGTTTACTTTCTAGAATGAGTTTAGTTAGATTTTATATATCATATGTTACTGAAATTTTAGGTTCTACTTTAGGTGGTATTAGACTTAAATCTTGCGATTTATATTATTAAGGCCTTTTCGGATCATAGATTAGAATTTACTCATGCTATCCTTAGTCTAGGAGCCCGTAGTATTGTTATGCCTAGCGTAGAATCCTTAGTATGCTTTTAGGAGATTTTAGAGGTAGAGTAGATGCTTGTAGTGGTCTCTATATTATTTTCTGCTATTTTTTCTTTAATTGTTTGTTGGGTGCAACTGTGGGCCCCAAGCCATAACCTTGGATTTGGATGGAGTTTTCAGGTCAGTTCTCTTGTTTTGGAGGGTATTTTGCCCTATTTTGCCTTGTGGTGTGCTACTTCCTTTGATTATGAATACTTCATCCTCATACTGCATTGCATATTGTCGATATAGAAAAGGAAGCTTTTTGAGGTTTTTGGATTTAAAACTGGAGATTTTCTATGGATACTATAATTCTTGGATATTTGAAGAGTTATACTGGGTTTACTACTGATTTTGGAAAGGAAAGGAAAAGTACTACTTTTATGCCGGTCTAAGGGATATACCCAGACCTTTTCTCTGCTATTTTCAAATATGCATTTCTCATAGTTCGATGCGGTATTCTGGACACCCGACGCATTATTTCGGGCCTTATTTTCATTCATATATATATGCTTATAGCCCGATGTAGTATTCTAGACCCCCAATGCGTTATTCTGGGTTTTTACTTCTTATATGCACACATACATATATATGCATAGTCCGATGCAGTATTCCAGGTGCCTGATGCGGTATTCTGGATTTATACTATTATGCATTCATACATCACATCATATCTCATAGCATTGCATCGACTTGGGTGTACTTGGACTGTCAGTTGCTTGCTTTGATTTTGTTATTATTGCCCTCTTGTTGGTTAGGATATTTCAGTTTTCAATTTTATAACTATATTTAGGTGGATCCTTGTATTTTGTATACTTTCCTATAAATTATTTTATATATTATCTTTTTGTGCTCGGTCGGCCTATGATGCCTACTGGGTACCCATTGTCTTAATACTCATATTGAACTCTGCATCTTTTTCTGATACAGCACCTAGTATGAGCCACCCTCATTGACCCTCCTGTCGTTCGAGGCCTGTTGCAGTTCGGATCGCGGTGAGCTCTTAGCGCTTTTGGAGACTTTACATGCTTTCCGTCTTGTATATTCTATCTATATTTTTGTATTTTGGGTAGACAGAGTCTATCGTATAGCTACTCCTTGCTTAGTCGCTCTTGTATAAGTGACACCAGGTTCGGGCTGGTTCTCGTGTTATTTTGTCAATTTTGGTCACTTTAGGGCCATCTTTTGTATATTTTGTATGTTGGTATGTATATATGCTATTGGCCTTGTCTTTTCATTTATATCTTCCGCTTTTCCTTAGTTTAATTATTATTTTCTTCTACATTGTTGGGTTTTGGCTTGTCTACTGGGGTTATGTAGACGCTATTATGGCTCGGTTTTAGGTCATGACAGAGTGGTATCAGAGCTCTAGGTTCACCGGTCTTGCCAGTTTAAGAGCAAAGTGTCCAGTAGAGTCTCGTGGATTGGTATGATGACGTTCGTATCCAATCTGCAAGAGGCTATAGGACATTCCTAGGAAGTATGTCATATTATTTGATTCCTTGTCGTGCGTTCTTGACTTGATCAACTTCTGAGTATCTTTGTTTCACTCTTTCTCAGATGGTTCGGATGGGATCTGTAGCGGGTGAGGATGAGGTCCCTACGCCTATAGTTAGAGCCCCAGCTAGGGGATTAGGTAGAGGTCGACCCAGAGATCGAGGTAGGGCACGGGTTGCAGTGCCAACTTGAGCCCGGGCTAGACTACCATCACCAGAGCCTGAGGTTAGAGTGGATCTGGTACAGTATAAGCTAGAGCATATAGGGCCAGACCAATATCTGACAGGTTTTGTAGCTACCCCAGTGTTGCAGAATACCTTGGTTCAATTATTGGGGTTCCTCGAGGGTATGACTCTGCCCGTAGATTCGCCATCCACTCCGATTGTTTCTCAGGTTAGAGATGAGGGTCAGACTTCAGCTCAGGCGGCAGCACAGGGTTCCTACATTTGCTCCACCTCTTCCAGCCATGCCAGTTATGTCTTCGAAGGAGCAGAAGATGTTGGGTAGGTTCTGGGTCCTCCGAGGTTTTCATATGCTTTTAGGAAGGATGCGTATGAGTTTCTGACTAGCTGCCAGGAGAGGTTACATAATTTGGGATTAGTTGAGTCACATGGAGCAGATTACACCGCATTTTAGCTAGATGGTTTAGCTAAATACTGGTGGAGGTCATATGTTTCTTGCAGAACAGTCGGGTCATCTTTGCTTACTTGTTCCAAGTTCTCCACAGCTTTTCTGGAGAAGTATGTACCACTTAACATCAGAGAGCGATTGATGGATCAGTTCTCTAGGTTGGCGCAGGGCTCTATGACTGTTACTGAGTATGAGGTTTGCTTCCACCAGTTGTATAGGCACGCCACTATGATTCTTCCCACCGAGCATGAGAGAGTACGCCAATTTGTTTGAGGTTTGACCTTGCATCTTTGCTTGGCTACAAAGGGTATGGTAGCATCGGATCAGTCTTTTTTGGAGGTAGTTGATCATGCCCATACTATTGAGGGCATACTTCACGAGGCCCAAGGGGTAACAATAAGATGCCCTGCCATTGGGGTAGTTTTAGTGATTCACAGGCTCGTGGTAGAGGCTACTATGTTAGAGGTCAGCACCAGCAGCGCTTCTAGCCGAGCCGGCCTATTCAGGCAGCTTTACAGACTTCTGAGGGTCAGAGTAGCTAGAGTATTATTCCTGCTCCATGAGGTGGTCATTCAGGGTTCACAGGTCATGGTGGTCATTTTGATTCAGTCGGGTCATCATAATGGAGTACATTTGGTCGGGGTTCTTTTGAGTGTGGAGGGATAGGCCACTTTACTAGAGAGTGCCCATTGGTACAGCACCCTAGGCGCTAGGATTAGTCAGTTCAGGCACCAGGGCTCCAGCACCACTAGCTAGAGGCGGTTCATGGGGTAGTAGGGGTGGTCCCCAGGGTATTAGAGGTGGTCCTCAGTCTGGTAGGTCAGGTGGTCATGGCAGTTGGGGCCACATTTATGCAATTTTGGGCTGGACAAAGGCCGACGTTTCAGATGCTGTGATCACAGGTACGATCTCCATTTGCCATCAGTATACTTCTTCTTTGTTTGATCCAGGGTCTACATTCTTATATATATCTGCTTATTATGCTACCCGTCTGGAGTATGCTTGTGAGTCCTTGCATGCGCCCTTGCATGTATCTACCCCAGTAGGTGATTCTTTAGTAGCAAATCAGGCATATCAGGCTTATGTTGTGACTATCTTGGGGTACGACATGTGGGTAGACTTGGTTATTCTCGATATGGTTGATTTTGATGTGATCTTGGACATGGATTGGTTATCTCCTTATCATGCGGTCATGGATTGCTTCGCCAAGACTATTACTCTTTCGATGCCTGGTATCCATCTATCGTATAGAAGGGTGTCGATAGCCACATCTATGAGAAGGGGTGCTTAGCTTATCTTGCCTACGTCTGTGATACTAGTGCCACCACACCTCCTCTTGAGTCAGTTTCTGTGGTTTGCGAGTATTCGGATGTGTTTTCTTTTGATCTTTAGGTCTTTCTTCCTACTGATCATGACATTGATTTTGGAATTGATGTTGAGCCAGGCACCAATGCTATTTCTATTCTGCGATATCGGATGGCACCTGCTGAGTTAAGGGAGCTTAAGGATCAGCTCAAGGATATGTTAAGTAGAGGGTTCATCAGGCCTAGTGTATCTCCATGGGGTGCTCCGACTCTGTTTGTGAAGAAGAAGGATGGATCTATGCGTATGTGTATTGACTACAGACAGTTGAATAAGGTGACAGTTAAGAACAGATATCCGATGTCACATATTGATGAGTTATTTGACCAGCTACAGGGTGAGACAGTGTTCTCTAAGATAGATTTGAGGTCCGGTTATCACCAGTTGAAGATTAGGGTAGAGGACATCCCAAAGATTGCATTTAGGACTTGATACGGCCATTATGAGTTCCTAGTCATGTCTTTTCGGTTGACTAATTCCCCAGCAGCATTTATGGAGTTGATGAACCATGTGTTCAGTGTCTACTTGGACACGTTTGTGATTATGTTTATCGATGACATTCTGATATATTTGAGGAGTAGAAAAGAGCATGAGCAGCATCTTAGAGTTATACTTCAGACCTTGCAAGACCACCAGTTGTATGCCAAATTTACTAAGTGTGAGTTTTGGCTTGAGTCTGTGGCATTCTTGGGGCACGTGGTGTCCAAGGATGGGGTTATGGTAGATCCAGCAAAGATTGCAGCAGTTCGTGATTGGCCTAGGCCAACTTCTCCTACCAAGGTTCGCAGTTTCATCGGGTTGGCAGGTTATTACAGATGGTTTGTTGAGGGATTTTCTTCGATAGCAGCTTCATTGACTAGATTGACTTAGAAGAATGTTCCATTCTAGTGGTCATATGAGTGTGAGGCAAGCTTTCTGAAGCTTAAGGCCTTGTTGACTTCAGCTCTGATTCTTACTCTTTCGGTCGAGGGTCAGGGTTTCACCGTATATTGTGATGCTTTAGGCATTGGTTTAGGTTGTTTGTTAATACAGCAGGGATGGGTTATTACATATGCTTTCAGACAGTCAAAGGTTCACGAGAGGAACTACCCCACACCTGACTTGGAGTTAGCAGCGGTAGTCTTCGCATTGAAGATATGGAGGCATTATTTTTATGGCGTGCATTGTGAGATCTTTCTGACTCTCGTAGTCTTCAGTACATTTTCAGCCAGAAGGATCTAAATTTGAGAAAGCATAGGTGGTTAGAGTTACTGAAGGACTATGACCTTTACATTCTCTATCATCCGGTAAAGGCAAACGTGGTGGCAGATGCTTTGAGCCGAAAGGTGGTGAGTATGGGTAGCTTGGCTTTCTTAGCGACAGAGGAGTGGCCTTTAGCTTAGGACATCTAGTCCTTGGCTAAAAGGTTGGATAGACTTGACATTTCTAATTTGGGTCGTATTCTTGCTTGTATTGAGGCTAGATCTTCCTTGTTGGAGCATATTTGGGCACAGCAATTTGATGATGCAAGGTTGAGGATCATTCGTGACAAGGTGTTGAGTGGTGAGTCTAGGAAGGAGACTTTAGATTCTGAGGATATTCTAAGGATCGAGGGTCATATCTTTGTTCCTAGAGTTGGTGACTTGGTTAAATTGATATTGGAGGAGGCTCATTGTTCTAGGTATTTCATTCATCTTGGGGCAGCTAAGATGTATCGTGACTTAAGACAGCACTACTGGTAGTGTGGGATGAAGAGGGATATTTGAGCTTTCGTATCTAGGTGCTTGAACTGTCAGCAAGTGAAGTTTGAGCACCAGAGGCCAGGTGATTTGTATCAGAGGCTACCCATTCTGGAGTGGAAATAAGAGCAGACTGCTATGGACTTTGTAGTCAGTTTTCCACATACCTTGCGGAGATTTGATGCTATTTGGGTTATCATGGATAGGTTGACGAAGTTTGCTCACTTTTTTCCAGTTCAGACTTCATACAATTTCGAGAGGTTGGCTCAGATCTATATTCGGGAGATTGTCCATTTGCATGGTATGCCAATTTCTATCATCTCCGACTGAGGTACTCAGTTCACTTCACACTTCTGGCTGTCTATTCAGAGAGAGTTGGGTACTAGAGTTGAGCTTAGCACCACTTTTCATCCGCAGTCAGATGGTCAGTCAGAGCATACCATTCAGGTTTTAGAGGATATGTTGCAAGCCTGTGTTATTGATTTTGGTGGTCAATAGGACCAGTGTCTAGCTTTGGTAGAGTTTGCATATAATAATAGTTACCATTCCAGCATTCAGATGGCTCCATTTGGGGCTTTGTATGGTAGGCGATGCAGATCTTCGGTGGGTTGGTTTGATGCTTTCGGGGTTAGGTCATGGGGTACCGACTTGCTTTGTGATTCTGTGGATAGATTTCGGGTAATTTAGGAGAGACTTTGCACTACCTAGTGTAGAAAGAAGATTTATGCTGACCGGATAGTTTGAGATCTAGAGTTCATGGTCGGTGATAGTGTGTTCCTTCGGGTATCGCCCATGAAAGGCATGATGAGGTTCAGGAGGAAGGGTAAGCTCAGTTCGAGGTTCATTAGGCCATTTGAGATACTTCATCATATTGGAGAGGCTGCTTATGAGTTAGCCTTTCTTCCTGCCCTTTTTAGTGTGCTTCCTGTGTTTCATGTCTCTATGTTGTGGTGGTATATTTCGGATGAGTCTCATGTGCCTCAGTTTGAGTTGGTTCAGTTGGATGAGTCCTTAGCCTTTGAGGAGGAGCCTGTGGCTATTGTGGATACGCAGGTTAGAAAGTTGAGGTCCAAGGAGATTCCGTCAGTTAAGGTTTAGTGGAGGCATCGTCCTATCGAGAAGGCTACTTGGGAGATCGAAACTAACATGCAGACCCGTTATCCTCGTCTTTTTGATTCCTCAGGTACTATCCTTTTTCCAACTTTCACGAATGAAAGTTATTTTAATAGTGGATGTTGTATTGACCCTTCTGATCATTTTCCTATTTTTCATGCTTTTCATGTGTTTCAAGCTTTCCCTTAGCAGCTACAGGTCTTTTATGACTTGTCGGGACATACAGTTTGGTGCCTGGGCCAATCGTTAGGTCATTATGGCCATTTCCCTATTTAATAACTTAAACTTAGAAAATATTTGACTTCGGTCAACTTTCTTGATAAACGTGCTTAGAATCGAATTCTGACAATTATGTTGGCTCCGGAGCAGGGATTTTGGTCTAGTAGGACATTGGTCTGGGTCTGAGCGCTTTCGGTTTGGTTTTGTGTAGCTTTCTATTTTTTCAAGACAGTTTGGCTAGTAGGGTTGACTTTGGTCAACATTCAGAGAAGACGGCCTCGGATGAAAATTTCATCAGTAGTGTTAGCTCTGGAATGTTGACTTTGGGCTAGGGGGACCTTTGGTTCGGGTCTTGAGGCTTTCGGACTCATTTTGGGCCCTTGAGTTTCATTTTGGTTAAGTTGGCCAAAAGTAGGTTCTTGAGCGTGGGGCCCACTTTTTGTTAAAATGGTCACCATTGGAGTTTTTGTTGATTTCGTTGAGTCTAAAATGCCATTTTTGATTGAGTTGCATAGTTTATTTGTGTCAGCGGGACCCCGGATGAATCCCGAGGGTCCATCCGGTGTATTTTTAGCCTAAAAATTTCTGCTGGTATTGTTGTTGTTGTTGGGTCCGAAATTACGAAATTTCACCGCATTTGCGATGGCTGCATTTGCGAACTTTTTCCACTTTTGCAGGCACCGCAATTGGGATGAAAGCTCCATAATTGCGGGGACACGAAGGAACAGTGACCTCCGTAATTGCAGAGGTTTTGCCGCTTTTGCTATATCCGCAATTGGGGCCAATTGTCCGCTTTTGCAGAAAAAGCTGTTGTTTATTACTTCTTCAACTTCATTTTTCCAACCTTATGTGCTCATCTTTCCAACTCTTAAACACCAAAATTCTCTTTGCAAATTGCCCCAAATAGTTCCTAGACTTGGGGAAATCGATTGTTCTTCCTGAATTCGTATTCCCTCGATAATTGGTAAGTTCTCCTTCCCCAAAGCTCTCTTCTTCTCATTTTATGAAAACTCCCTTGTTGATTAATTCTTGGGGAATTGGATAATCCGTGTAGATTCTGTCTTGAGCTTGCATGTTCGTGAGTTCATGGAACTCACTCCCTTGGCATAATTCTCTCCCTACTTGGTAAGTTTCCATCCTTGGAAATCGTTGTTCCTCCATTGTTGTTCTCTTGAATTAGTAGCACTTTAGGGCTGTTTTGGGACTCGAAATAAGCTCTGTTTGTGCTTAAATTTTGAGCATGGGTTCCTTAACTCACCGTGACCATAATTGTGAATTTTATTTTTTGTTTTGTTATGTGGGCCTGAGGGATATTTTCCAACCCGATTTCCGGCCTGATTTTTTGTATATCTATATGGGTGTCGTTCTTCTTGTCTTGACACCTATTTTATGTTCTTTATAGCGTGGCAGCTGTCTGAGGCTGGTCCAGAGGGGAAGACACACACAAATGATGGTTCGTGGTTGCAATTCAGCCCCGAGGTAGGTTATAGTTTACTTTCTAGACTGAGTTTAGTTAGATTTTATATATCATATGTTACTGGAATGTTAGGTTGGACTTTGCTCATATTCGGCTTAAATCTTGTGATTTATATTATTATGGCCTTTTTGGATCATAGATTAGAATTTACTCATGCTATCCTTAGTCTAGGAGCCTGTAGTATTGTTATGCCTAGCGTAGAATCTTTAGTATGCTTTTAGGAGATTTTAGAGGTAGAGTAGATGCTTGTAGTGGTCTCCATATTATTTTCTGTTATTTTTGCTTTAATTGTTGGTTGTGTGTAACTGTGGGCTCGAGGCCATAGCTTGGATTTGGACGGAGTTTCCAGGTCAGTTCTCTTGTTTTGGAAGGTATTTTGCCCTGTGGTGTGCTACTTCATCTGATTATGGATACTTCATGCTCATACTGCATTGCATATTGTCGATATAGAAAAGGAAGGTTTTCGAGGTTATTGGATTTAAAACTGGAGATTTACTATGGATATTGTGGTTCTTTTATGTTTGAAGAGTTATACTGGGTTTACTACTGATATTGGAAAGGAAAGGAAAAGTACTACTTTTATGCCGGTCCAAGGGATATATCCAGACCTTTTCTCCGCTATTTTTAAATATGCATACTCATAGTCCCATGCGATATTTTGGACACCCGATGCGTTATTTCGGGCCTTATTTTCATTTATATATATATGCTTATAGTCTGATTCGGTATTTTGGACCCCCGATTCATTCTTCTGAGTTTTTACTTCCTATATGCACACATACATATATATACATAGTCCGATGTGGTATTCTGGGTGCCCGATGCGGTATTCCAGGTTTATACTATTATGCATTCATACATCACATCATATCTCATAGCATTGCATTGACTTGGGTGTACTTGAATTGTCGGTTGCTTGCTTTGATTTTATTATTATTGCCCTCTTGTTGGTTAGGATATTTCTATTTTCAGTTTTACAACTAGATTTAGGTGGATCCCTGTATTTTGTGTACTTTCCTATAACTTATTTTATCTATTATCTTTCTGTGCTCGGTCGGCCTATGATGCCTACTAGGTACCCGTTGTCTTGGTACTCATACTACACTCTGCATCTTTTTCTGATGCAGCACCTAGTACGAGCCACCCTCATCCCTCCTATCATTCGAGGCTTGTTGCTTTTCTGATCGCAGTGAGCTCCCGACGCTTTTGGAGACTTTACATGCTTTCCATCTTGTATATTTTGTCTATATTTTTGTATCTTGGGTAGACAGAGTCTATCGTATAGCTATTCCTTGCTTAATCGTTCTTGTACTAGTGACACCACGTCTGGGCTGGTTCTCGTGTTGTTTTGTCTATTTCGGTCACTTTAGGGTCATCTTTTGTATATTTTGTACATTGGTATGTATATATGCTATTGGCCCTGTCTTTTCATTTATATCTTTTGCTTTTCCTTAGTTTAATTATTATTATTGTCTTCCGCATTGTTGGATTTTGGTTTGTCTACTGGGGGTTATGTAGACGCCACCATGACCCAGTTTTGGATCGTGACAAATATTTAGTTTAATCAGTGACGATGTCATTTGTCTCTAATGTTATATGTATTTCATAGTTGAACCAACATTATTTTGTCAACAAAAACTACATTTTACATACGAATTTTTTTGTCCCTAAATATATAAATTAGTGACTACTTTATTTTCTTGTAATTTTGTAGCTGAAAACAATCATGTCGTCGCCAAAAATATTTTTTTTACTGACAAAATAAAATTGTCACTATAAAATATCATAATTAGCGACAATCATAAGTGTCATAGAATACAAAATTAATTTATAAGTAATAAGTAGGCAATTTTAGTACAAAGATTATTCTTGTCACTAAATGACATATTTTTATGATGAAAATATGATCGTCTTAAAATATATAATGTAGTCTTTACTAGAAGTGGTTTAGGATAAAATATTTTTTCACTAATCACAAGCTTCTGATGCATTTAAATTGATCACAATATTGTTTACAATTTGTATTTAACTAGGTTTTTGTTAATTTGGAAAATTAAAAAATATATATAATTATTAAATAATACATAAATATATTAAACATCATAGCCTAGATTAGTTTACTTTAAAATGAGCATCATACAGATTAAAAATAATAACATCTTTTATGCGAGTTTTAAATCGAGAGCTTTTTGAACAAGTTGATAAGTACAACTCTTTCTAGAATCCCACCATGAGAATGTCAATGGTTAAGTGAAAGACTTAAGAGAAAGTGAGGCGATGGTGTAGAAGCACATAATCTATAAGAACAAGGTTAAACGTAATAGCAGAATAACAAATATCAAAGAAGAAAAATGAAACCCCGCCCCTCTATAACAGAAGAATAAAATGGAAGGTGGTTCATTTTTTGGGAGGGGAGTAAGCACAGAAGGAAGCTCACATAAGCCATTTATTGTAAATTATGTAAAAATAAATATTTGCAATAACAAATGAGTGTTATGTAAAGGCGCTACATCCTATTTTGTATGTGTATCAGTTTAGGCTTATGTACAGATATCAAACTAAGAGCCAGGAGAAGCAAAAGAGTTTCCTAGAATTAATTGTAGTTGAGATTCTCTGTTTCTTATTACTTGATAGCTAAGAGTTGAAGCCAAGGGTCGATCATAAATAGTCTCTCTACCTACACAACTTAGGGATGAGGTCTACGTACTTCCTCTCTTTGATGCTCGATGCACCTACAGATGCAACAGGATTGAATAAGGACCAATTTGCAGGATAGAAGCACAATCAGCTCCCACTCCAAAACTATAATCTATACCTTCTAAAGTTCCAGGTCACTTACCTTTATCTGCGAATAGGATGCATAGGACCTATAACACAAATAAAATTGCAAATATACCTCGAGGCAATGAAAAATGGTCGAACTTATTCAAATATCTCTTCCTTTATTCCAGTCCATTAGCATGTGTAAATGGGTTTCAAAGGAAAATAGAAGCACAAAGAAGTTACTATTCAGGCTAAGCAGGTAAGTGTTCGTCACCCTAGTAAAAAAATATCTTGTAGAGATTTTCCTTGGAATACGATCAAACAATATTCATTCAATATTAAAATCTAAATTGTTGGTGGAGATTTGCTCTTCTGAAAGTCTTTCAGCCATCTCCTTCAGCTATAAGAATACTTGTCATGATAAAAATGCATATCTGCAAAATCCTACATACTTGCCCAATCTCAAAGGAATAAAGATATCCTTTAGAAAGCATTAGAATAGGGGGGGAGAAAACAAACGGATATAACATAGTTGAGATAAGTGAAGAGATCAATTACTTTAGAGCAAGCATATTCTTGTTCCTGGAAAACCTTTTGAAGAAGTTGGAGCAGCAAAGAGAGGCAGTACCTTGAATATACTATTCAAATAAAACCATCATGTTTGGTGAATTTTCTCACATTTTGATCACCAATCGGCAACCTATTAACGTGTCCAACAACTCTGATATCACCTTAGAGTCTCAGAATCATTCATCAGATATTTGATAAAAAAAAATTATTTACAATTAGTATATGACAAGGTGGATCAAAAACATATCATGAGTAGAACCAATGCAATAGTATCAAAGGTGGATCAAAAACATATCATGAGTAGAACCAATGCAATAGTATCTTTATAAAAATTTAATGACAAAAATTAAGAACCCACACACCAAATAAAAATAAGTTAACCCAATAAAATTCCTAAAAAGTCAAAAATAGTAGACAGAGGCAAAGAAAGGGTTGGGTAGAACCAGCAAAAGAGAGCAGTTTTATGTAAATTTAATATGTCCCCAGTAGGCAAGCCAACCCAAGAGATGCGAAAGTACAGCAAAATAATTAAATAAGGAAAGCAAAAGAGAAAACATAGTAAGATAGGGGCCAACAGTATAGATATACACCAACCGTATAAAATATACAATAATGGCCTTAAAGAGACCAGAAAAGACAAAATATATACAGAACCGAATCCTGTACCTGGTGTAACCGGTACAAGAGCATCTAAAGTATGGAATAAAGTTATACAACATCATGTTGTTTACAAAAATATAAAAATGTAGACAATATGTAAAGATGGAAGGCAGTAAGGATCTCCAAATCCGAGAGCTCACCATGATCCGAACAACGGCTGGCCACGAACGATAGAAGGATCAATGGAGGTGGATTGTAGTAGGTTTAACATCAAAAAAAGATGCAAAAATATAGTATGAGTATCACAATACGGGGTACTCAGTATGCATCATAGGCCAACCGAGCTCAGAAAAATATTATATAATATAAAAACAAGAAAGTAAACTAGCTATAGGAATTCACCTAAATTCTAGTTATAACGAGAAAACTGAAAATCAAACAGTCCAAGATAACAGTATAGATACAATAATAAAGGGAAAAAGGCAGTTAAAGCAGAAACAGCAAACATAAATTGCGGTGCAGCATGAGATAGATGCGATGCAATTTGAGGATGATCCAATATGAGTATGGAATTTTACATCGGATGTGCAATAAGTAAATATGAGTCCAGAATCATACATCAGACATGCGATGAGTAAATATGAGTCCAAAAAATCTTACATCATTCATGTAATGAGTAAATATGGATCCAAAATCTTACATTGATGATGTAATAGGTAAAAATACCCTCCACAGAGCTCAAATCAGTAAGAAGTGAGGCATTAAATTTTAAAAATCGAAATCAGTAGTAAAGTAGTACAAATCCTTTTTTAAAAATTTGAAATACATAGTAAGGGTGAAAACCTTTTCAAATTCAAAAACAAACCAATATTTCTTCCTTAGAAACCACATTATGTGCCAAGTCCATGAGCGTCGAATGAATAAATGCAATGCAAAATCCAAGTAAATGCAGGAATATACACCAAAGATAGGGCAAGTGTGCTCTCCAAACAAGGTACTCACCTGGAACTCCGTCCAGTTCAAAGCTATGGCCTCTGGCCCATAGTTACACAATATTGATAAATAAGGACGGAAAATAGAACTATAGTACAAAAATAAATCAAAGAACCTACTCTACCTCTAAAACCTCCTTAAAATACTCTAGGGATTCTAGGCTAGCCACAGCAAAGCTGCAAGCTCCTAAACTAAGGATAAGCATGATAAACCTATTCTACGGTCCCCAAAAATGGCCAAAATAAGCAGAAAATAGGATTTAAGCCTAATTCTACCCTAAAACCTACCCTACCATTTAAGTAACTTATAAAATATAAAATCTAGTTAAGCCAGGTCTAAAAGAAGGAAATTGTAACCTACATCGGGGGTGAATAGCAAGCATGAATTGTCACTCGTGTGCCTTCCCCTTCCGGATAGCCTTGGAATGTTTTTGCACTATTATAAACATAAAGTAGGTGTCAAGACAAGAAAAATGACACCCATATTGCTACACAAAATTTTAGATCAAAAATCGGGTCAGAAAATGACCCTTAGGGCCTGCTTAGCAAAATAAAAAACAATTTTCATAAACATGCTCCCAACAAATAGCGAGGTGCATACCCCAAATTTTGGGTAAAACACGCATAAATTTGGACATCGAATGGTCCAAAACCTAACACTTGAATTTAAAGAAGAATAATGAAATAAAGAGCCTAATTGACGGAAAGAAATGCGGAATTTAAAGCTAGGACAAGTACTAGAATGAGAAGGGGGAGAGAATTACCTCAAAGAACAAAAAATTGATAGAAATAGTGTACTCTCATCTCCACCCGAGCTCAACAATGGTGGTAAATGAGTTGTGAAATGAGAGAAATAAAGAAGAACTTTATTTAAAACTCTTAGCTTTTGACGCACCTGCGGTCAAATTGATGCAGGTGCAGCAATGCAGTTGCGGCCAGATCACCACAGGAGTAGAGGTCAATAGGACACTTCAGCTTTGTAGGTGCGGCATACACGCCGCAAGGGCAGCACCACAGAGGCGGGAGGAGCAGCACAGGGGCGACCCCCTGCTGACTTCACCCTGCAGCTCAGGTGCAGTGTTGGAACACAGGGGCGTCTACACATGTGCAGACAAGGCACTGCAGCCGCGCCCATACCAGTACCAGCAACATCAACTGTAATAACTCAAATCCAAAGTCTTCGATCACACTCTCGAGATTAATTCTAAGCCCCGTGAACACAAACCAAATATGCTACCTTACCAAAAATGGCATTTCAAACTCAACAGAACAGACAAAATCCCCAATAAAGATTATTTCAATAAAAAGTGGAGCCCCTACCCAAAACCATCTTTTACCAAAGAGGAACCCAATAGACCAAAATGAGTTCGGAAGCCTCAGACCCAAATCAAAGGTCCCACTAGCCCAAAGTCAATGTTCTGGATCTAACAACGCTGATGGAATTTCCATCTGAGGCTTTTTTCTCTAAATGTTGATCAAAGTTAACCTTTCCGAATTTAAGAGTTTCAAAATAGGAAAATGGGCATAAAACACAAATTAACTTCTCGAGAACCAAACTGTCAGTCTTGGCAAGTCATAAATGACTTGTAGCCACTGTCAAAAAGCTCAAAATGTAGAAAAAGCACAAAAATAGAGAAAATGACCTAGAGGGTCATAATAACATCCACTACTAAAAGAACTTTCATCCTCAAAAGTTAAACTATTAGAAGGTATCCCATTACTAACCGTTCTAGGCTACGGGGATTGGTTCACCTACTGGGGGATTGTAGGTGCCATCATGACAAAGAAATTGAGTAATGACAGCTTGGTATCAGAGCCCTAGGTTCACCGATGTCATTGATATAGGAGCCAATGTCTAGTAGAGTCCTACAAATCATGACGGAGACGTCTGTACCTAATCTTCGAGAGGCTATAGTGACATCTTAGGAAGAATTGGACTTTTCTTGTTTCTATCTCGTGCATAGTAACCTTGAAAGTTTTTAGAAAACTCCCTTATTCTGGTTCACACTTCTGCAGATGGTTCATATGAGATCGTCGTCTTTAGACGAAGGAGAGCCTCCTGCCCCTGCACCTCCAACTCCAGCTAGGGGTTGGGGTGGTTGCAAAGGTAAAGGTAGGAGTCGAGGGCAACCCAGAGCAGCGGCACCTGCTAGAGCTGCTAGAGTGGATATAGAGCTTGAGTATGACTACGAGCCAGAGTTAGATCCAGACCAGCAGCATGTGGGCCTGGGGACAGCCCAGGCACCACCAGCTCCAGTACCAGTTCCAGCATCATTTTATGTGCCAGCTTCAGCCCTAACTCAATCTTCAGATATTCGGGGTTTGTTACTTCAGCTATTGGGTATGATTGGGGAGCGTCCTTCTGAGATAGCCTATACATTCACTCAGGGGGCAGCCCTGGGTGTTCAGAGTTTAGGAGCGCAGCCTGTTACTGTGGCTCTCTGTGCTGAGGTTATTCCAGTTCAATCAGTTGCCCAGCCTCTTGCTCCTCGCCTTCCTATGACAGAGATGGAGCAGAAGGCCTTGGGTAGGTTTTTGATATTGGCACCATTGAGATTCACTGGTACATTGGTTTAGGACCCACATGACTTTATCACTACCTGCGAGGAGATGTTGTACCATTTGGGCTTATTAGAGACTCACGGGGTTAGCTACACTTCATATCAGCTGGAGGGTCCAACAAAGTTATGGTGGAGGTCACAGGTTGCTTGCAGGCCTTCTACATCACCTTCCTTAACCTGGTCTGAGTTTTATGAGGCCTTTATGGTAAATTTCTTTCCATAAAGAGATCGAGAGCACCAGAGGGAGGAGTTCACTAGACTTTCTCAGGATACCATGACCGTCTCAGAGTATGAGACCCAGTTCCATCAGCTTGCTCTGTTTAGAGCCATGATTATGCCTACTGAGACCGACAAAGTCCGTAGATTTGTTTGAGAGCTACGGAGAGAGTTCAGAGAACCTGCAAAGATACTGGTTGCTAGTGGTCGTTCATTCTAGTCCATTGTAGACTATGCCCGCACAGTTGAGGATTCACATCATTATGACACTGGGGCTAGAGATAAGAGGCCTCGACATCAGGGTGGTTACAGTGGTTCTAATCATAGTGGTAGAGGTTCAGGCTAGTAGGGTTGAGGTTATCAACCGCAGCAGCATCAGGGTCAGTCTAGACAACTGGTACAGGCGTCACTTTAGGCTTCTGGTTCACAGTTTGAGCAGGGTCAGGGCAGTCAACGAGGTCACAATGGTCAGCCGTCGAGAGGTACAGATTCTAGGGCATCAGGCCGTGGTGGCCATTCGAGTTCTGCTGGTTCATCCCGACTGAGTAAGTCATCAGGTGCTTGCTATACTTATAGTGTGGTTGGTCACTTTGCTAGAGATTGCCCCCAACAGGGTACAATTCAGCCAGCTGAGTTACTACGAGTAGTTCAGCGTCTAGCTAGAAGGGGTGGTCGTCAGGCTAGGGGTGGTTCCCCACATGGCAGAGCAAGTGGTAGGGATGGCGGTCAAGTAGGGGGACGTAGTCGTCAATTCTATGTGGTCCCTGGGAGATCAGAGGTAGAAGCCTCGGATGCTATGATCACACGTATAATTTATGTATGCCGACATCTAGCTTATGCTTTGTTTGATCCTGGATCCACTTGTTCATATATATCTGCCTACTTTCTTCCTTATTTGGGGTTGGCTAGAGAGCCATTATTTATTCCTGTTTCTATTTTGACCCTAGTAGTAGATTCTTTAGTAGTGGATCGGATTGTGAGATTCTGTTTGATATCTATTGGTAATTTGGACACTTGGGTTGACTTGATGATACTTGATATGCTAGATTTTGATGTGCTACTGGTCATGGACTGGTTATCCCCTCACCGTATAGTTTTGGATTAATATACCAAGACCGTTACCATAGTCGTGCCTGGTGTATCCCCGGTTATGTGATAGGATTATGTTAGCCATGCACCAGCTGGGATCATTTTTTGTCTTTGAGCTAGTAAGATGATATCCCGTGGGTGTTTAGCTTATCTAGCATATGTCCAAGATACTAATGCTGACCCTACGTCTCTTGAGTCTGTTCCTGTGATTAGAGACTTCCTAGATGTGTTTCCTACCGACCTACCAGGCCTTCTACCTGAGAGGGATATTGATTTTCCCATTGTGTTAGAGCCAGGCACCAGGCCCATTTCTATTCCTCCCTACTGTATGGCTTTTGCTGAGTTGAGAGAGCTTAAAGAGAATCTCCAGGATTTGTTAGCTAATGGGGTTTATTAGACTGAGTGTGTCTCCTTGTGGTGCTCCTGTTCTCTTCATGAAAAAAAAGGATGGGTCGATATGGATGTGTATTGATTATCAGCAGATGAATAAGGTGACTGTGAAAAATAGGTATCCGATTCCCAGGATTGATAACTTATTTTATCAGTTTCAGGGTTCTGCCATGTTTTCTATGATTGATTTGAGGTCCAACTACCATCAATTGAGGATTAGGGCAGAGGACATCCCTAAGACAGTATTCAGGACACGTTACAGCCACTATGAGTTCCTGTTTATGTCTCTTGGGTTGACTACTTCCCCCGCAGCCTTCATGGACTTGATATATAGGGTGCTTAGCCAGTCTTCATTGATGACATTTTGGTATACTCCCGGAGTAGAGACGAGCATGAGCAGCACTTGAGGATTGTACTTCAGACTTTGAGAGATCATCGGCTTTATGCCAAGTTCTCAAAGTGTGAGTTTTGGCTTGAGTCAGTTGCATTTCTAGGGCACGTGGTGTCTAAGGATGGGATTAGAGTTGATCCGGGTAAGATTTCTGCGGTTTGTGATTGGCCTAGACCTACTACTCCTACTGAGGATTGTAGCTTTGTTGGGCTAGCCAGGTACTACAGATGGTTTGTTGAGGGATTTTCTTCAGTAGCATCACCCTTGACAATGCTGACTAGGAAGGATGTTCCATTTTAGTAGTCCGATCAGTGTGAGGATAGCTTCTAGAGGCTTAAGGCCTTATTGACTTCAGCTCCAATTTTGACTTTACCAGTTGAGGGTCAGAGTTTCTCCGTGTATTGTGATACTTCCAGGGTCCGTCTTGGTTATGTGTTGATGCAGCAGGGTCGAGTGATAGCATATGCATCGAGACATTTGAAGGTTTACGAGGGCAACTACCCCACTCATTGCGAGATATACACCAACCATCATAGTCTTCAGTACATTATGAGTCAGCGCGAGCTGAACTAGAGGAAGAGGATATGGATTAAGTTGCTGAAGGACTACGATTTCACTATTTTATACTATCCAGGCAAGGCAAACGTGGTAGCGGATGCCTTGAGTCGGAAGGCGATGAGTATGGGGAGCCTAGCTTCACTTTCAGTTTCTGAGCGACTGTTGGCCTTGGATATCCAGTCCTTGGCTAACCATTTGGTTAGGGTTGACTTATCAAATCCCGGCAGAGTTCTTGCTAGTGTTGAGGTTCTCTCTACTCTAGTTGATCAGATTCAGTGCCGACAGTTTGAGGATCAGAGTTTATGTGACCTTCGTGATTAGGTGGTGAGGGGTGAGGCTAGCCGGGCTACCTTGGGTTCTGATGGGATTCTGAGGTTTGAGGGTCGACTTTGTGTTCCAAGAGTTGGTGATTTGATACAGTTGATACTCTGTGAGGCACATTGTTCCAGATACTTCATTCATCCTGGCACAGCGAAGATGTACAGAGATCTGAGGCAGCTTTACTGGTGGGGTGGTATGAAGTGGGATGTGGCAGAGTTCGTATCTCGGTTCTTGAACTGTCAACAGGTGAAGTTCGAGCACATGAGACTGGGTGGTTTGATGCAGAGACTTCCCATTCCTGAGTGGAAGTGGGAAGGTATTACTATGGACTTTGTTGTTGGTTTGCATCGTACTACTCGGGGGTTTGACTCTATTTTGGTGATCGTTGATAGGCTGAATAAGTCAGCACATTTCTTGCTGGTTCAGACTTCATATGGAGTAGAGAGGTTAGCTCAGATCTACATTCGTGAGATTGTACGGTTGCACAGGGTTCCAGCTCTTATCATTTCAGATTGTGGCACTCAGTTCACATCCCAGTTCTGGAGAGCTATACAGAGGGATTTAGGTACGGAGTTTTAGCTTAGTACTGCTTTCCACCCTCAGACAGATGGCCAGTCCGAGAGGACTATTCAGGTCTTGGAGGACATGCTTCAGGCTTGTGTTCTTGACTTTGGAGGTTCATGGGATCAGTTTGTGCCATTGGCTGAGTTTGCATATAATAATAGCTTTCATTCGAGCATTGGTATGGCACCTTTCGAGGCTTTGTATGGTAGGTATTGCAGATCTCTTATTGGTTGGTTTGATGGGTTAGAGTCCAGATCGCAGGGTACAGATTTACTTAGAAATTCCTTGGACCTAGTCCGTTTGATCCAGGAATAGACTTAAAGAAGCCCAGAGTAGGCAGAAGAGCTACACTGATCATACACTTCATTCCTTGGAGTTCAGTATTGGTGATCTGGTTTTCCTCTAAGTATCGCTCGTGAAGGGCGTGATGATATTTGGTCGGCGGAGAAAGCTTAGTCCCTGGTTTATTGGACCGTTCGAGATTCTACAGAGGGTTGGTAGTGTTGCCTACATGTTAGCCTTGCCTCTGATGTTTTTAGATGTTCACCTAGTTTTTCATGTTTCGATGTTGTGCTGGTATGTGCTTGATGAGTCTCATGTGTTGTATTGGGATTCGGTTCAGTTGGATAAGAGTTTATCATTTGTTGAGGAGCCGATAGCTATTCGGGCTAGACATATCATAAGGTTGAGATGTAGGAAGATTCCAGTTATGAAAGTGCAGTTGAGGCATCGTCCAGTCGAGGAGGCTACCTCGGAGACCGAGAGTGAGTTGCGTGCTCAATATCCGCAGTTGTTTGAGCCTTCAGGTACTCCCTTTTTCTTGACTTTCGAGGATGAAAGTCTTTTTAGTAGTGGATGTTGTGATGACCCTTCTGGTCATCTTTGCATTATCGCATTTATTGCACCGTTAGAGCCTTCCTGTAGTGGCCCCAAGTCATTTATGACTTGCTGGGACTGGTAGTTCGGTGCCCTGGTCATTCGTTTGGTCATTTTAGTCGTCGCCTATTTTAGAGCTTTAAACTTAGAATATTGTTAACTTTAGTCAACATTCTTAGCTAATGTGCTCGGAATTGAATTTTGACAGTTCCGTTAGCTCTGGAGCGAGGAGTTTGGTCTAGTTGGACCTCTAGTTAAGGCCTGAGAACGTCCGGGGTGGGGTTTGTGTTGTTTTCTCAGTTTTCAGGCCATTTGGAGCTGAAAGTGTAACTTCGGGTGTCTTTTGATGATCGGAGTATCGGATTCGAAATCCGATGATTCCATCAGCTCCGGAATGTTGAGTTTGGGCTAGGAAGATGGTTGGTTTGGGTTTCGGGTGAGTTGGACTCATTTCGAGCCTTTGAGTTCCTCTTTGTTAGTGTTGACTTGGGTCAACATTTCTCCAAAACGACCTCGTATGGAAGTTTTGTCGATTTCTTTGAGTCCAGAATGTCGTTTCCACTCCATTAGCTTTATTGGTTTTTGAATGTGCCCGGAATGCCCCATTGAGTTTTTTTAAAATTGCATAAAATTGCAGAAAATCAGTTGCAGCCAGCAGCTATAAATTGCTGGAAATTCGTTTTTTCCAGCCACTTCTCCTTACTTTTCTCACTCTAAACTCATTTTTCTCTCTACCAAAATTACTTTTGATCATTTCTAATCCTTGGGGAATCAATTGCTTGTGGATTTTCCGTATTTTTTCGATTCTTGGTAAGTCATCTTCCCCACTTGTCCTATTAGCTTCCCTTGGATATTCTTAATTTTCTCCATTGTTGCTCCTACCAAAGCTTTGAAATTCTTATGTAGTGGATGCCCCTAGCTCATGCATGCTTCATGGAAGTAAAGGATTATCCGTCTCGGCTTGAAATTCTATCTTTGTGGTAAGTAATTCTTTCCCAATTTCCATTTTTATTTTCGAAATTTCCATTCTTTAATCCCCAACTTGGGCGGGTTGTTTTGGTGCCCTTCCCTTGTCCAATTGTGCTCAAATTTGGAGCATGCCTTCTTGGCATCATTGGGGTCATCGTGGTTTTTTTCATTTTTGGTTTCGGGTTGCAAGCCCCGTGGGCCTGCTTTTCACCTGGATATTGACCCGGCTACAATTGTAGTAATATGGGTATTGTTAGACTCATCTTAACATTTTATTCATGAATTTGATAGTTTGATTCTCGTTTGGATCTTCTCGGAGCAGCTCGGCCTCGGATATCATCACCCTCGCAGCTTGTCGTCAAATGACAGTCAGGTTATGGATTAACTTCCTAGACTTCGCATATATCGGGTAAAATTATACTAGGTTGCATCCTTGGGTTGGGTTATTAGGTTGGTACCACAGACCTTGACCGCTTTTCCACGATTCGTCCTATTTTTTTCCTCTGTTGTGTGTAGTATTCCTATTAGTTGATATATTTATTACCCTTGTGACCCCGTGAGGGTTTGTTTTCACTTGATTGCGTTTTTCAGTTGTATGGGCGGCCGAGGGATGGTAGGTAGACTCTTGTCATTTTATTCCGATATCGTTCCCTGTTACAGTCGAGTATGAGTGTTATTACTAAGGTTTTGAGTTCCTGGATTGAGTTTGTATGACTAGATTGGGTATTAACTCCTGTATGTTGAGCATGTCTACCTTTATTCTTCTCTCCCATTTCCTTATACTTGAGGTTACCGGTATACCGCCCATTGTTAGAACTTATTTACATATATACTGTTTTGCGAGGATCCCAGGTGCGTCATCCTTACTTTCACCTGTGCCTGTTGTGTGTATATATTCTATTTGCTAGCCTTTTATGTTTCCTTCTGTTGTCTTCCCTCTGGGCTAGATCCTGTGTACGTTTTCATTGATTTCTGTGACTGTTTGTTTCTACCCTGTTTGCTATTGCTCTTTTACTTTATATGTGCCCAGTCGGCCTATGATACCTACTGGGTACCTTATGCTTCGCATTTGGTGCTCACACTACCCTATGCATCTTCTGGTGCAGATCCTAGTGTGAGCCATCACCGATAGAGCGCCGGAGACTCGTGCGGGGTGCAATTTTTGGATCATCCAGGCTGAGGGTGAGCTCTTGGCGTTCAGAGCTTGACTTAGTTTATCTTTTGTATATTATGTACTCTGTCATTAATCGGATACAGCTTGTGTATATGTATATTTCTTTTGGACCCTTGTACTCCTTATGTAGTTCGGGCTTTTATACGCTATGACACCAGGTTTTGGGTTGGTTTAGTTTTTGCTTTTCATATATGTTATCCTTGTTATCTAATTTCTTTATCTTGTTCCCTTGCTTCTGCTATTTTACCTGCTCTTCCATTTAAACTATTAGAAGGTAGCCCATTACTAACAGTTCTAGGCTACGGGGATTGGTTCGCCTACTGGGGGTTGTAGGTGCCATCATGACCGAGAAATTGGGTCGTGACATCTGTCTACTATGGGCAGTACAAAGTCTCTCCTGAATGAACCAAACTCTATCCATGGAATCATGAAGCAAGTCAGTACCCCCACGGTCTAACCTCAAAGGCATCAAACCAATCCACCGGAGATCTACACCGCCTACCATATAATGCCTCAATCACACCGGTGCTAGTTGACCCTTCTTCGGTCTCTTTCAGCAGCGGGATCCATCTGAATACTGGAGTGGTAGCTATTATTATATGAAAACTAAGAACTGGTCCCACTGACCTTCAAAATAAATAACACAAGCCCACAAATATCCTCTAAAACCTAAATAGTACGCTCTGACTGACCATTAATCTACAGGTGAAAAGCAGTGCTAAGCTCAACTCGGGTACCCAACTCTCTCTGAAGAAACCTATAGAAACACAAAGTAAACTGAGTACCACGGTTGAAAATGATAGAAATAGGCACCCCATGCAAATAGACAACCTTATGGATGTAGATCTGAGCCAACCTCTCTGAACTGTAGGAAGTTTGAACCGACAGAAAGTGAGCAGACTTTGTCAACCTATCCACGATGACCCAAATAGCATCAAATCTGCAAAGTACGTGACAAGCCTACCATGAAGTCTATAACTATCCGATCTCATTTCTACTCTGGAATGGGTAGCCTCTGAGTCAAACCACCTGGTCTCTGGTGCTCATACTTCACCTACTGACAGATCAAGAACCTAGACACGAAATCTGAGATATCCCTCTTCATTCCACACCACCAGTAGTGCTGCCTCAAGTCACGATACATCTTAGCTGCCCCCAGATGAATGGAATACCTATAACAATGTGCCTCCTCTAAGATCAACCTGGCCAAATCACCAACTCTAGGAACATAGATACGGCCCACAATCCTCAGAACACCCTCCGAATCTAAGGTAACCTTTCTAGCCTTGCCTCTCAACACCTTATCATGAATGATCCTTAACCTCGCATCATCAAATTGATGTGCCTGAATCTATTCCAACAAGGAAGATCTGGCCTCAACACAAGCAAGAATACGGTCCATCTCAGAAATGTTAAGTCTAACCAACTTTTTAGCCAAGGACTAGATGTCCAAAGCTAACGGTCACTCCTCTGCTGCCAAGAATGCCAAGCTACCATACTCACTACCTTTCTGCTCAAGGCATCAGCCACCATGTTTTTCTTGCCCGGATAATAGAGAATTGATATGTCATAGTCCTTCAGTAGCTCCAACCACTTGCGATGTCTCAAATTTAGGTCCTTCTGGCTGAAAATGTACTGAAGACTATGATGGTCAATAAATATCTCATAATTCACTCCATACAGATAATGCCTCCAAATCTTCAACACGAAGACTACCACTGCTAACTCCAAGTCATGAGTGGGGTAGTTCCTCTCGTGAACCTTCAGCTGCCTAGAAGAATAAGCAATAATTTGGCCCTGCTGCATCAATACACAACCCAAACCAACTCCAGAAGCATCACAGTAAATAGTAAACCCCTGGCCCTCGACCAGAGTAAGAATCGGGGTTGAAGTCAATAAGGCCTTGAGCTTCAGAAAGCTTGCCTCACACTCATCATACTACTAGAAAGGGACATTCTTCTAAGTCAATATAGTTAACAGAGCTGCTATAGAAGAAAACCCCTCCACAAACCTTCTATAGTAACCTGCCAACCTGATGAAACTATGAACCTCGGTTGGAGAAGTAGGCCTAGACCAATCACAAACTGTCACAATCTTCATCGGATCCACCATAATCTCATCCTTGGACACCACGTGCCCCAAGAATGCCATAGACTCAATCCAAAACTCACACTTAGTGAATTTGGCATATAATTGATGGCCTCGCAAGGTCTGAAGTACAACTCCTAGATGCTGCTCATGCTCCTCTCTACTTCTCGAATATACTAGAATGTCATCGATGAACACAATAATAAAGGAATCCAGGTATGCTCTGAACATATGGTTCATCAACTCCATAATGTTGTTGGGGCATTGGTCAATCCAAAAGACATGACTAAGAACTCATAATGGTCGTATTGAGTCCTAAATGCAGTCTTTAGGATGTCCACTACCCTCATCCTCAACTGATGTTACCCGAATCTCAAGTCAATCTTAGAGAACACCGCTGCACCCTGTAGCTAGTCAAATAAATCATGAATACATGGTATCAGATACATGTTCTTAATAGTCGCTTTATTCAACTTCTTGTAGTTGATACACATATGCATGTACCCATCCTTCTTGTTCAGAAATAGAACAGGAGCACCTCACGGAGATATACTAGATCTGATGAACCCTCTACTCAACAAATCTTGGAGTTAATCCTTAACCTCCCTCAACTCGGCTGGTGCCATCTGATATGGCAAAATAAAAATTGGCTGAATGCCCAGCTCAATATCAATACCAAATTCAATATCACAATCAGGAGGAAGACCCGATAGATCAGAGTGAAACACATCTGAATACTCAAAAACCACAAGAACTGACTCAAGTGAAGGTGTGGTGGCACTAGTATCACGGACGTAAGCAGGATAGGCTAAGTACCCCTTCCTAACCAACCATTGGGCACTTAGGAAGGATATAAAACCTCTTGGCATATGGCTATAGGCACCCTTCTATACAATAGGAGGGATACCAGGCATCTAAAGAGTGACAGTCTTGGCGAATCAATCTAAAGATCACGTGGTAGGGAATCAGTTGATCCATGCCTAGAATCATATCAAAATCAACCATGTCTAGCACAACCAGGTCTACCAATGTGTCATACCCCAGAATAGTCACCATACAAGCCCAATAAATATGATCCGCTACTAAGAAATCTCCTACTGGGTAGCTACACGCAAAGTACAGGCAATAACTCATATGAAGACATACACCAAAATGTAGACACTGGATGAAACAATGCAGAAGCAGACTGATGGCAAATAAAGATTGTACCTATGATGATAACATCTGAAGCCTCAACCTCTGGCCAGCGCATTAAAGCATACATGTGGCTCTGACTGCCATGTCCACCTGATCTACCAGACTGAGGACCTCCTCGAGTACCCTAGAAACCTCCCTTACTACCCTGCGTACTGCCTCTAGCCGGTAGCACTAGAGCCTTGGGGGCCTGAACCTACTGACCCTGTTGACTGCCATGTCTGACTTTAGGACAATCTATCACAAAGTGCCTAACTCACCACACTTATAGCAACCTTTGCCTGCCAAGGTACGAACAGAAGAACCCGTTAAACTAGACTGGTCACCGTGGCCTGAATACCCGGAGTAGGCACCATGAGAAGCCTAACCAGTACCCTAACTACTTTGACCCTCGGTAATCTATAATTTTGCCTGAATAGGCCATCTTGGCTGGAAGCACTGCTGGTGCTGACCTCTACTAAAGAAGCCTTTATCCCGAGCATGTGAACCATTGTAACTACTCTGATGGTGGGGCCTCTTATTGTTGTCCCTTTGGTCCTCGTGAAGTATGACCTTAATAGTGTGGGCATGATCCACAACATCCAAGAAAGACTGGCCTGAGGCTACCATACCCTTTGTAGCCAAACAAAGCGGTAAGATCAACCCTTTAACAAAATGGCGCGCCTTCTCATGCTTATTGGGTACAATCATGGTAGGATGCCTAACCATCTCATAGACACAGAACTCATACTCTGTAATAGTCATAGAGCCCTACTCTAACCTGGTGAACTCATCCATCAACTGCTCTCTCAAGCTGCACAACACATATTTCAAAGGAAAGCCTCAGAGAACTAAGCCCAAGTAATCTGAGGTGACCCGTCTAGTTTGCTAGCAATGTAGGAACTCCACTACTGTTTCGCTGGACCATCCAGCTAAAATGAAGTGTAATTTACTCAGTGTGATTCAACCAAACTGAGGTTATATAACCTCTCCTGGCAGCTGACTAGAAACTCCTGCACATCCTTCCCTGGAGCACCTGAAAACCTTGAGGGACCCAACCAAAGGAACCTACCAAGCATCTTCTACTCCTTAGAAGACATAACCGCCCATGCTAAATAGGCAAACCAACTATAGGAACTGGAAACACCTCTAAACAGGGAGTTGCAGTAGCAGGCTGCACTCTTAAATCATATGTTGTTGCATGGGCTAAAGTATGAGCCTCGTACCCTAACCTATGAACTAATCAGAGTACCGATCAAAGCTGATGGTTGTGACATTCCCTACAGAAACCCAAGAAATTTACCAACGTATCCTATAAGACCAACGTAGCCATAACTCTACCTAATGTTGGGCTGGCCTCATACCATCCTGCTCATACTGAACCTCCTCAACCTCAATGTCTGTCTCTGGTGACGGTAACCTAGTCTGGGCCTGAGTTGGCATTGTAGCCCATGCCCTACCTCGACCTATGCCCCATTTCCTAGCCGGGGCTCTAACTACAGGCACACAGGCCTCGTCATCACTTGTCGCTGATTTCGTCCAAACCATCAAAGAAAGAGTGAAATAATAGATATTTAGAAGTTGATAGAGTCAAGGACGCATGATAAGGAATCAAAGAAGATGGTATCTTTTCTAAGAATGCCCTATAGCCTCCCGCAAATAGGATACATACATCATCTTACTGATCCACAAGACTCTACTAGACACTTTGCTCTTATAGTGGTAAGACCGGTGAACCTAAAGCTCTGATACCACTCTTTCAAGATCTAAAATTAGGCCATGATGGCGCCTACTAAAACCCCTCAGTAGGCAAGCCAAACCAAGAGATGTGAAAGTATAGTAAAATAATTAAATAAGAAAAGCAGGAGAAAACATAGTAAGATAAGGGCCAACAGTATATATACACCAACCGTACAATATATAAAACAATGGCCTTAAAGAGACCGGGAAAGATAAAATATATACAAAACCCAACCTTGGACCTGGTGTCACCAGTACAAGAGCATCAAAAGTACGAAGTAAATCTATACAACATCATACTATCTAAAAAAATACAAAAATATAGATAGTATGTAAAGATGAAAGGCAGTAAGGATCTCCAATGATGGGAGCTCACCACGATCCAAACAATGGCTGGCCACAAAAGACAAGAGGATCAATGGGTGTGGCTTGTACTAGGTGTTGCATCAGAAAAAATGTAAAAATACAGTATGAGTACTAAAACACGGGGTACTTAGTTGGCATCATAGGTCGACGAAGCTCAAAAGGATATTATGTAATATAAAAAACATAAAAGTAAACTAGCTATAAGGATCTACCTAAATTCTAGTTATAATGAGAAAACTAAAAATCAAATAGTCCAAGCTAATAGTGTAGATATAACAATAAAGGAAAAAGGCACTTAAATCAGAAACAACCAACATAAAATATGGTGCAGCATGAGATGGATGCGATGCAATATGAGGCTGATGCAATATGAGTTTGGAATCTTACATCGGACGTGCAATAAGTAAATATGAGTCCAAAATCTTACATCAGACATGCCATGAGTAAATATGAGTCTGAAATCTTATATCGGATATGCAATGAGTAAATATGGGTTTCGAATCTTACATCGGACATGCAATAGTAAATATGCCCTCCACGGAGCTCAAAGTAGTAAAAAGTGAGGCGCTAAATTTTAGAAACCAATATCAGTAGTATAGTAGTACAAATACTTTTTAGAAATTTGAATTACGTAGTAAGGGTGAAAACCTTTTCAAATTTGAAAACAAACCAACATTTCTTCTTTAGAAACCCCATTATGTGCCAAGTCCATGAGCGTCGATGAATAAATGCAATGCAGAAACCAAGTAAATGTAGGAATACAAACCAAAGATAGGGAAAGGGCGCCCTCCAAATAAGGTACTCACCTGGAACTCCGTCCAGTCCAAAGCTATAGCCTCGGGCCTATAGTTACACAAATAAGGACGAAAAATAGAACTATTGTACGAAAAATAGAACTATAGTATGAAAAATAAACTAAAGCACTTACTCTACCTCTAAAACCTCCTTAAAATACTCTAGGGATTCTAGGGTGGCCATAGCAGAGCTACAAACTCCTAAACTAAGGATAAGCATGATAAAACTATTCTACGGTCCTTAAAAATGGCCAAAATAAGTAGAAAAGAAGATTTCACCCTAATTATACCCTAAACCCTATCCTAACGTAACTTATAAAATATAAAATCTAGCTAAGACAGGTCTAAAAGAAGGAAATCATAACGTACCTCAGGTCGAACTGCAAGTACGAACTATCACTCGTGCGCCTTCCCCTTTTGGATAACCTTGAAATGCTGCCACACTATCATAAACATAAACTAGTTATCAAGAAGAGAAGAATGACACCCATATTGTTATACAAAATTTCGGGCCAAAAATCGGGTTGGAAAATGACTCTCAAGGCCCGATTAGTGAAACTAAAAACAATTTTCATATACATGCTCCCAACAGATAATGGGGTGCATGCCCCAGATTGAGGTAGAAACAGGCGTAAATTTGGACCTCAAATGGTCCAAAACCCAACAATTAAATTTAAAAAAGAATCATGCAATAAAGAACCCAATTGACGGGAAAAAAATGCAGAATTTAAAGCTAGGACAAGTACTAGAACAAGGAGGGGGAGAATTACCTCAAAGCACAAGAAATCGATAGAAATTATGTACTCTCCTCTCCACCCGAGCTCAATAATGGTGGAAAATGAGTTGTGAAATGAGAGAAATGAAGAAGAACTTTATTTAAAACTCTAAGCTATTGATACACCTTTATTCAGGTGTGGCGATGCAGCTGCGGCCAGACCACCACAGAAGTGGAGGTCAATAGAACCCTCTAGCTCCACAGGTGCGACACACGTGCCACAAGAGCGGCACCCTAGATGCGGGAAGAGAAGCGCAAGGGCGATGCCTTGTTGACATCACCTCGCATTGCAAGTGTAGCATTTGAATGTAGTGGTTATGCAGGTGTGGCCAAGGCACCACAGTCGCGCCCATACCAAATCCAGCAACATCAGTTGTAATAACTCAACTCTAAAGTCTCTAATCACACCCTCAGGATTCATTTTGAACCCCGTGAAAACAAACTAGATATGCCACCCTACTAAAAATGGCATTCTAGACTCACCAAAATAGACAAAATCCCTAACGGAGATCATTTCAATGTAAAGTGGTCCCATGCCTAAAATTGTTTTTTACCAAAAAAAATCCAATAGCCTAAAACGAGTTTGGAAGCCTCAAGACCCAAACCAAAGGTTCTACTATCCCAAAGTCAATGTTCTGGAGCTAAAAGCACTAACAAAATTTCCATTCAAGGTCGTCTTCTCTGACTTTTTACCAAAGTCAACCCTTCTAGCTTTAAGAGTTTCAAAATAGAGAAATGGGCTTAAAACATAAATAAACTACCCGGGAACCAAACCGTCAGTCCTAGAAAGTCATAAATGACCTGTAGCCACTGTGGGAAAGCTCAAAATGGATAAAAAGTACAAAAATAGAGAAAATAACCTAGAGGGTCATTACAAAAACAAAACCAAATCAACCCAGACCTTGGAGTAGAAGTTGGCATAATTACTTTATAGATATCTTCAACGGCCTTAGGGTGATTAAAATCTACTGAAAATATAAACAAAAAGGAACAAAAATCATAATAAAAATAAGATAGTAAAGTAAATGCAATTACAACCTACAAAACTAATGAAAAGAGACACCAAATTCCAAATAAGAATGTCAAGGACTTCTGTTGCTTCTGAAAATTACAATATATCTATAAATAGTAACTAGGTACCTTCAAGAACTTCAATCCTAGGCCATGTAACTTAAAGAAGGATCTGGAAAATGATATAGCAATCTAATAAATATATAATTTTATCTTGACATTATAATCAAATAGAATATAAGGGAACAAAAAGAGTATTTAAAATCAAGAAAATCAAAACCATTACTTATTATATGTCTAGGTTTCATTCACATTTCAAAAGGGAACTTCAAGTACTTAATCATGTGTAATAACTCTCTAGGTCATTTTCTCTGTTTTTATGCATTTTTAGTGTTTCAAGCTTTTCTCAAATGGCTATAGGTTATTTATGACTTGTCGGGACTGACAATTAAGTTCATAGGCAGTTCATTTTTGTTTTAAGTCAATTTTCATGTTTTGAAACTCTTAAAGTTGAAAGAGTAAACTTTGATCAACATTTAGAGTAAACAAGCTCAAATAAGAATTCAATCAGCGTCGTTAGCTCTGGAGCGTGAACTTTGGACTAGTGGGACCTTTGGTTTGGGTCTCGAAGCTTCCATACTCATTTTGGGCTATTGGTTGTCTTTTGGTTAAAAAGATGTTTTGGGTGTGAGACCCACTTTTTATCAAAGCGATCTACGTTGGAAATTTTGTTGATCTATTGAGTCTGGAATGCCATTTATGGTAGGGTATTATATTTGCATATTTCATTTGCATGTGTGGGGTTTTGAATGAATCTCGAGGGTCCATCCAAGTGTTTTGAACTTGGAAAAAGTTTTTGGTTTTTCCCTCAACTAGTGCAGCCAACTTAATCATTTGCCTTCACGAGGGGTTGGCCGCATTAGCGGTGGCTCAACCGTATTAGCGAAGAAGGGTCTCTAGGCCCTGACTTTTTTTTCCTCTTCGCCTTCACGAGGGAGGGTCACATTTGCGGTGGCCTGTAATGACCCTTCCGGTCATTTACACATTTTCGCCTTTCTTGTACCATTAGAGCTTACTTGTAGCGGCCCAAGTCATTTATGGCTTGTCGGGACCGGTAGTTTGGTGCCCGGGCCATTTGTTTGGTCTTTATGGCCGTTCCTCATTTTAGATCTTCAACTTTGGAAATCGTTGACTTCCGATAACATCCTTGGTAATATCAAAGAATTAAACCAAGGTTCTAGGTTAAAGGAATTCCTTACTCAAAAGTTCGAGTTAAAGAAATGCCTCGTGTAACACCTTGCCCGTTTGGAAGGTTTAAAGTAACCCGTGCCTTTGGGGTAAGACAAATAGTGTCTAATATACTAAGAAGGATGTGTTATGAGGTATTGTAATGGCAAAATGGTCGTATGATAAGTTTTGAAGTCAAGCAACTTGCGAAACAAAAGTCGGAAAAAGGTATTGTAAATTCCTTTAAGGAACTCTTCAAATTTAGGTTAAATGTATTGGGGTGTTTCTCCCTATCTATAAGGAGTTAGTGGTCCTACAATATACCAAATCTAAGGTCTACGAGTCTAGTTTCCAATGCACTAAACCATTCATCCATACGACTTCATAATAGAGAGATATTCACGTTTTGGTAAGACCGCGCAAGCAGACACGTCAAGGTAGGGCCCGCATCCTAAGTCGGTTTTGCTTTATAAAAGGTGTTCCAGCTTCGTTTTAATACATAAAAATCACCCAAAAGCTTCATTAAATCAGAGGTAAAGTCCCTAAATAATCCATGGACTTTGATCCTTTCAATTCGGAAGTTTAACGGAAGTTGCTCTACGTCGCGAGCTCGTCATTTTGGTATAGTTTTCCCCGTCGATTTCATGGCATATCTTTGGGGGTGTTGATGCAGCGAGCCAGCAGGTGTTTTCTGAGTATTTGTCAGTATCTACGGAGTTATATTGGTGAGGTATGGATCCTGTACACTTATCTATTTGTTGAATCAAGATTCTAAGCTTCTAGTCACGAAAAGTTGTATTTTTCGATAACTTGTAGTAGTTTCTTGTTGGATTTGGATATGTTTGTTGTTCCTGCAAGGAGGCAGGTTTTTAATCTTGGTATATTGAATATTTTTGTCATGGAATCTCTCCCCTACGACCCTCCTTCATTATTATATGTTCTAGTATTGTTTTATGGATTTCTGAGCCATGAAGTGGTATTTTGGATTTGTGGCTTTGGACTAGCCCTCTATCTTGTTATGTTTGGTTATTGTTGTGGTGTTCTGGTTGTGGTAAGGTGCTGAGGGGAATGGGAAATTGTGCGATTCTTTTTGGGATCGCATACGATAGTGATTGGATTGGACAACATGAAGTACGCTTTGAAATAGTGCCTCGGGAGCTCATCACTCCTTTGAGATGTGGTTAACATATTGTTGTTGGATTTAGCTGGCATTTATTGTTGTTATTGGCCTCATCTTATGTTTTGGAGTTGCCTGGTCGTGAGTGTGACATTAACACCTTATCAAATCGCTATGGCTCGTTCTTGCAGCCTTGTCGATTCTAGCAATTATTCCATTACCTTGGTTGGTCAGCCTTCATAGAGACGCCTTTGGGGCTTCAGTTAAAAGTATTCTTTTGTGATTTGGATCTTCCCAGAGCAGTTCGAGTCTGGACGGCGCCGTTCCCGCAGCTAGTCATCGGATGACAAGTAGGTTATGGCTTTCTTATCTAGACTCTGCGTATATAGACTATAACTGCATTAATTAACATCCTTGGTGAGTTATTATAGGTTGGTACCCCAGACCTTGTCCACCTTGTTCGTTCGTTATTTCATGCGTTGTTTGTAGTATTCGCGTAGTATTGTATATTACCCTTATGGTCCTTTGTGGCCTTGTATTGACTCTGGAACATAGATGGTGGGTTATTGGGGAATGTCCGCGAGTCCCGGACATAGAGATTATCCTTTTAGGTTGGTTATGTCTGTTGAGTAGCTGTTGGGCCTGTGCAAGGCTGATAGGAGTTGTTGTGAGCCATTTTGCTACTTTTATATTTGTGTGCGAGCATATCATCCATGAAAAAGGTTTTTCCCTACATGTTTTACTACAGTTTTGGCTGCGAGCCACTACTGATAGTTTTCCTAAATCTGCATGGCCCTGGGGGCTTTTTTTTGGTACTGTTGATGATAGAAAAGGGGATTTTTGGATATTTTCGCACTGATTTTATTACTGGTACTAGTCTCTGCGGGGAAGAGCACCAGACTTGATTTTATTACTGATACTAGTCTCTGCTGGGCAGAGCACCAGACTTGATTTTATTACTGATACTAGTCTCTGCAGGGTGGAGCACTAGACTTGATTTACTACAGTTTTAGACCCGGTTACGCCCGGGCACCCTTGAAGGTGTTTTTGAGGCATTTTCTACTACTTTAGTCCTGGACAGGGTCTGGGCATGCATATTTGAGACTGGGTCTCTATCTTGATCCCGGACTTACTTCCGGATGACATGTCTTGATACTGAGTTTTAGTATGGGGTCAGGGACCTCCATGGACCTTGCGCTCTAGGCCTGGGGCTTTGGGCTGTGTGCGCCGGAGGGAAGGGTATACGATGGAGTAGAGGTATACAGGCTGAGTCCTTTCATGGAACCTGCCTGCTGGGCCCAATTGGCACCGGAGGAGGTACATACAGAGGTTCTATTTCACATTATATCATATCATATCATGCATTGGATTCCACCCTTGTTTGCTGTGTGTTCAGTGTACGCTCCGGTAGTATGGGATGCCGGAGGGTTTGCTTTCACTTGATTGTGTTCCTCAGTTGTATAGGCGGCCGTTGGGACTGTAGGTAGACTATATTTACTCCTGTCTTTATTTAGAGCTTGTCTTGGCACCCGGTTCTTGAAAGATTAGTGATGGCTAACCTGTTGAGGCTTTGGTTGTGAGATTTTTGATTATTGAGAGGGCTTTAGAATCCTATCTTATTGAGGCACTTTTGTGTGGCCTTCTAAGCAGAGTGTGAGACTCTGGTTCTATTCTTGTGGGAAGCTGAGTGGTATCTCTCGGTTATTGTGGTTTAGTTATTTCATCCTAGGGTTGTACTTGTGAGGTGATTCCCTGGTTATGATATCATGTGATTGGATCGGTGTTATGATTTCCTTATACTGGTTGATTCCATTTTGAGTATGTTAGACTGCTATCCGTCTTTTCCTTCTACTTGAGGTTACCGGTATACCCACATTTTCTCAACTCTCTCTCTACTTACTTATATTATTGTGCAAGGACTCCATGTGCATTTTCCTTTCCTTCACCTGTGATTCTATGTAATTGTATCTCTGTGCTAGCATGTGTTACTTGAAGCTCTTGGTTATGGATGATCTGTGCTAGCTCCTTGTGCCTTGCTTATTGCTTCAGTGACTGCTTTCTTGCTATCTGTTACTTACTATTTTTATATCTTATATGCGCTCAGTCGGCCGATGATACCTACTGAGTACCCGTGGTTTTGGTACTCATGTCATACTTCTACACTTTTTAGTGCAGATATTAGCCGAGATTTCACTGTTGAACGCATTGGAGACTCGTGCAGCTTTTGGATCTTCGAGACTAGGGTGAGCGCCTGATGGTCGGGGCTTGTCTACATCTCATCTTTTGTACTGTTACTCTTTGTATATTTGGAGACAGTTGTACTTATCATTTTGTTACTTCTAGCACTTGTATTCTATTAGAAGCTTCTGTACTGTCGATACCAAGTCTTGGGGTTGGTGTAGTTTCATGATGTATATATTCGGGTAAATTGCTTCCGCGTTGTCTTATCTTTACATTCTGCTTCTGCTTATCTCAGTTTGTTGAGCGTATTGGTTAGGTAGTAGCTCATTACTAGCTGTTCCGGGCTACGAGAATTGGTTTGCCTACTATGGATTGTAGGTGCCATCATGACTTGAGAAATCGGGTCATGACAGCTTGGTATCAGAGCTCTAGGTTCACCGGTGTCATGGTACAAAAGCAAGTGTCTAAGTAGAGTCTTGCGAATTGGTACGATGACGTCTGTATCCTATCTGCGGGAGGCTACAGGGCATTGTTAGGAAAAGTTTCATCTTCTTGGCTCCTCATCATGTGTTCCTGGCTCTATTGACTTCTAAACTTCAGTTGTTCATTCATTCTGAGATGCCTCATACGAGTGCGATAGCGGTTGGTGTTGAGGCTTCTGTGCCTTTTGTTTCAATGCTTCCATCAGCGCCAGGACTCCAGAGTGAGGGTTTACTGTACTAGATAGGGGGTGGGGTCAGCCCAACCTCCGATTGGATTTATAGCGACATCAGCGCTTCAGGACACCGTGGCTAAGACTTTGAGTCCTCCGGTGAGTGTTTCAGTACCTGGTTCTGTGAGTGGTGCTTCAGTCATAGTTGAGCTTCTAGTTCTTCAGCAAGGTTGTCTGTCGGTATTGGAGTACGAGGTGAGATTTTCCCATCGTACTTCATCTGGTATAGGATATTTTTGGTGTGGTGAGCATGGGCACTTTACTAGGAATTACCCCATGATTGTGTATCCCGGACAGCCTGGTTGTTATCATTGTGGAGAGATTGGTCACTTTATAGAGCTTGTCCCCGGCGAGGGCCGATTGGGCCTTCAGTTTTGACTGCTCAGTCTAGAGTTGGATTCCGTCAGCTTGATGCTCCTCTTGGTGGGTCAGAGGTAGAGGTTCCTGATATTATTGTTGTAGGTTAGGCTTTTCCTACCTTCGACTTATGTTAGTCCCGCTCGTTTTGCGACTCTATCCCTTCGGTCGTGTAATTGCTTATATGCCTACCTGCTACTTGTTTAAGTTATTTGGCTACTCGAATTATAGTATCGATATGTTGTTTTATTGATAGTTTATTCTTTAGTAGTGGATGGGGGTAAGTTATTCTTGAGAGGTGTTTTCCCGGAGTTGTAGCTCGTGGGTAGTTCTTGCTAGTTTGTTTCTAGTTGGGTTATCCCTGTTTCATTATGATTTTGGACTTGTGGATGAGTTGCCCTTGTTGAGCAGTCCTAGATGGTTGTTGCCTAGGCCGTTATCTAGCGTGGCTAGAGATCCGTGTGATGGTTTGGTGTATTACTGGTAGTTGGGCCAGAGTTGAGATTTTGCCTCAGTTGGGAGATATTGGTTATGCTAGTGTGCATAGATTGGTTTGGTCTCCCGAGTGTCTAGAGTCGACCCTCTTTGTTGATTAGTTTAGGAGGTTGGCAGGTATGTGGGTTGTTCCCATAGTCTCATCCACTTCCTGGTTCGTTGGGTGTTTGGTTGTATCCCTAACTCCAGTTGGAATGAATCTTGATCGTAGTTCTTTCGATGAGCTCTGGATGTTGGCATCGTGATTGGGTCTTGACTTTAAGCACTTCCGACTAAGTGTTGATCGTAACCTCGTGGTTGGGTTGTATTTGTAGGCATTTCAGGTGAGTTGGGCATTCGTCCCATTCTTCTCCTGCCTTATTGAATTTGATGTGTCGCTATGAGTATTAAAGTAATGGATTTAGGTTCTTATTCGAGAAAGGATTTGTAAGGTTTAATATATGCTAAGGAAGCATTTTGTTTTACTTGAAAAAGAAGGGAGATAACTCTTTGTATGTGTTTATGTGACCTCGTAGTTGCCTGAGGTGGCGATGAAGGTTTGCTTTGGGATTGTGTGTCGGTGATTCGATTCAGCCATCTACACATTGATGTGGGTTTTCCATCGATTGGTTTTGTTTCAGTAGCAACTACAGTGTTGGCAATTTGCATATTCAGGCCTAGTTAGCTTGGGTTCTTACGGGTTCATTGGCAGCATACTGGTTCGACCAAGGCTTTGGTTGGCAGTTTTGAAAGTCGGTGTTCAAAATCATAACTTGGCAGGTTACCTCGAATGGTTCGTGGCAGTTTCTATTTGGTTGCAGCATCCTAGTGCCGAGAGGCAGTGGGTGCGGGCAACTTAGCTTCTTTACTTCAGTTGTGGATGCGGCTATTGGCCTTGGACACCTAGTCCTTGGCTAACCTCTGCAAGAGGCAAGATATTCTAGATTTCAGCAGTGTTCTAGTTAGTATGAGGTCCTTCTACCATGGTTGGACAGACTCAGCGGCGTAAGTTTGAGATTCAGTAGTGGTTTATTCTTTATGTGGTCAGCTTGTGCGGGTTGAGACTAGCGATGCTATTTTGAGTTCTGATGATACGTAGAGACTAGTAATCGCCATTCATTTGCCGAGGATTTGAAAGCTTATTTAATTGATTCCTCCAGAGTTGTTATTTATGTGGGGTTCTAGTGTTGGTTAGACTCGGGCAGTATGGACGAGAAGATCATTATGATATATGCTTCGAAGTGGTTGGTTGTTTACAGAACCAGTAGAGCGGTTGATTCGAGCTAAAGGAATGAGTTGAAAGTATATGCAAAAATTTCTAAGGCTAGATGGTAACTTTGAACCCCAGGCACCTTTTTCCTTTGCCTTTGGGGTGTTTGTACTTGATATTCGTGGCATGGTGGAGTTCTTCCTGAGGTGAGATTCGTAAGGTAATTTCACATTCAAATAGTGTTCGAGTGTTCGGAGTAGCAGTAGTGTTTCCTAGAGTTGGGAGCTTGGCTCATGGTTACAGACTTCGTGGTAGGCTTACCACACTTCTTGCTGGATCATGGTTTTGGTTTGGGTCTTTTGGGCAGGTTGCCCTGGTTCATTCACTTTCAGCTAATTCAGACCTGGCATGGTTCAGTTAGCGAATTTGATGTTAGAAAAAATGTTTGTTCGTTGGTTGGTGGTCAATCAAGGCAGGTAACTTTAGTTTCAATGATATGCTACAGGTTGTTATCTTGGATGGCAAAGGCTAGTAGCCTATATCTTGGCTTAAAATGAGTTTGAATAAAATGGGTGACTTCGTTCGTGGTAAAGTATAAGCAGGAACTATGGATCTCCGGTGTGTCAGTTGATGCTTCAGGGTGGTTTGAGTGTTCAGCTTGTATGCAACTTCCTTTTTGTGGTACTAAAGGATTCAGTTCAGAATTTAAAAAAAAGGGCTTTTGCGGAACAACGGGTTCATGAGTTAGAGTTTCGGGTTGATGGATTTTCTGGTAAACTTGGTATGGTTTTGAGGATTCGAGTTTTGTGTGTTGATAGCCTTGGTGTTGTGGTTTCGGTGTTGAGTAGGTGTTTTTTGGTTAAGATTCTCAAGGTTCAGCTTGGGTTGGCAGATCTTTGGAGGTTGAAATCTAGCTTGGCTAGTAAGAAATTAAGGCTTGTTTTCGTTCTGTTGGGTATTGCCCGGTCGTGGAGGCTACCCGAGTTGTCCAAGAGAGTAGTGTGGGCGTGGTATTGGTTGTTCTTAAATCCCTGGTATTTACTTCCTTCCTGACTTTCGGGGACGAAATTCTTTTTAGTAGTGGATGATGTAATGACCCTTCCGGTCATTTACACATTTTCGCCTTTCTTGTACCATTAGAGCTTACTTGTAGCGGCCCAAGTCATTTATGGCTTGTCGGGACCGGTAGTTTGGTGCCCGGGCCATTTGTTTGGTCTTTATGGCCGTTCCTCATTTTAGAAATTCAACTTTGGAAATCATTGACTTCCGATAACATTCTTGGTAATATCAAAGAATTAAACCAAGGTTCTAGGTTAAAGGAATTCCTTACTCAAAAGTTCGAGTTAAAGAAATGCCTCGTGTAACACCTTGCCCGTTTGGAAGGTTTAAAGTAACCCGTACCTTTGGGGTAAGACTAATAGTGTCTAATATACTAAGAAATATGTGTTATGAGGTATTGTAATGGCAAAATGGTCGTATGATAAGTTTTGAAGTCAAGCAAGTTGCGAAACAAAAGTCGGAAAAAGTTATTGTAAATTCCTTTAAGGAACTCTTCAAATTTGGGTTAAATGTCTTGGGGTGTTTCTCCCTATCTATAAAGATTTAGTGGTCCTCTAATATAACAAATCGAAGGTCTACGAGTCTAGTTTCCAACGCACTAAACCGTTCGTCCATACGACTTCATAATAGAGAGATATTCACGTTTTGGTAAGACCGCGCAAGCAGACACGTCAAGGTGGGGCCCGCATCCTAAGTCGGATTTGCTTTATAAAAGGTGTTCCAGCTTCGTTTTAATTCATAAAAATCACCCAAAAGCTTCATAAAATCAGAGGTAAAGTCCCTAAATAATCCATGGACTTTGATCCTTTCAATTCGGAAGTTTAACTGAAGTTGCTCTACGTCGCGAGCTCGGCATTTTCCCCGTCGATTTCATGGCGTATCTTCGGGGGTGTTGATGCAGCGAGCCAGCAGGTGTTTTCTGAGTATTTGGCAGTATCTACGGAGTTATATTGGTGAGTTATGGATCCCGTACACTTATCTATTTGTTGAATCAAGATTCTAAGCTTTTAGTCACGAAAAGTTGTATTTTTCGATAACTTGTAGTAGTTTCTTGTTGGATTTTGATATGTTTGTTGTTCCTGCAAGGAGGCAGGTTTTTAATCTTGGGATATTGAATATTTTTGTCAAGGAATCTCTCCCCTACGACCCTCCTTCGTTATTATATGGTCTAGTATTGTTTTATGGATTTCTGAGCCACGAAGTGGTATTTTGGATTTGTGGCTTTGGACTAGCCCTCTATCTTGTTATGTTTGGTTATTGTGGTGGTGTTCTGGTTGTGGTAAGGTGCTGGAGGGATTGGGAAATTGTGCGATTCTTTTTGGGATCGCATACGATAGTGATTGGATTGGACAACATGAAGTACACCTTGAAATAGTGCCTCGGGAGCTCGTCGCTCCTTTGAGATGTGGTTAACATATTGTTGTTGGATTTAGCTGCCATTTATTGTTGTTATTGGCCTCATCTTATGTTTTGGAGTTGGCTGGTCGTGAGTGTAACATTAACACCTTATCAAATGGCTATGGCTCATTCTTGCAGCCTTGTCGATTCTAGCAATTGTTCCATTACCTTGGTTGGTCAGCCTTCATAGAGACGCCTTTGGGGCTTCAGTTAAAAGTATTTTTTTGTGATTTGGATCTTCCCGGAGCAGTTCGAGTCTGGAAGACGCCGTTCCCGCAGCTAGTAATCGGATGACAGGTAGGTTATGGCTTTCCTACCTAGACTCTGTGTATATAGGCTATAACTGCATTAATTAACATCCTTGGGTGGGTTATTATAGGTTGGTACCCCAGACCTTGTCCACCTTGTTCGTCCGTTATTTCATGCGTTATTTGTAGTATTCGCGTAGTATTGTATATTACTCTTATAGTCCTTTGTGGCCTTGTATTGACTCTGAAACATAGATGGTGGGTTATTGGGGAATGTCCGCGAGTCCCGGACATAGAGATTATCCTTTTAGGCTGGTTATGTCTGCTGAGTAGTTGTTGGGCCTGTGCAAGGCTGATAGGAGTTGTTGTGAGCCGTTTGGCTACTTTTATATTTGTGTGTGAGCATATCATCCATGAAAAAGGTTTTCCCTTGCATGTTTTACTACAGTTTTGGCTGTGAGCCACTACTGACAGTTTTCCTAAATCTGCATGGCCCTGGGGGCTTTTTTTTAGTACTGTTGATGATAGAAAAGGGGATTTTTGGAAGTTTTCGCACTGATTTTATTACTGGTACTAGTCTCTGCGGGGAAGAGCACCAAACTTGATTTTATTACTGATACTAGTCTCTGCGGGGCAGAGCACCAGACTTGATTTTATTACTGATACTAGTCTCTGCGGGGGGGAGCACTAGACTTGATTTACTACAGTTTTAGACCCGGTTATGCCCGGGCACCCTTGAAGGGGATTTTGAGGCATTTTCTACTACTTTAGTCCTGGACAGGGTCTGGGCATGCATATTTGAGACTGGGTCTCTATCTTGATCCCGGACTTGCTTCCGGATGACATGTCTTGATACTGAGTTTTAGTATGAGGTCGGGGACCTCCATGGACCTTGCCGCTCTTGGCTTGGGGCTTCGGGCTGCGTGCGCCTGAGGGAAGGGTATACGGTGGAGTAGAGGTATACAGGCTTAGTCCTTCCATGGAACCTGCCTGTTGGGCCCGATTGGCACCGGAGGAGGTACATACAGAGGTTCTATTTCACATCATATCATATCATATTATGCATTGGATTCCACCCTTGTTTGCTATGTGTTCAATGTACGCTCCGGTAGTATGGGATGCTGGAGGGTTTGCTTTCACTTGATTGTGTTCCTCAGTTGTATGGGCGGCCGTTGGGACTGTAGGTAGACTATATTTACTCCTGTCTTTATTTAGATCTTGTCTTGGCACCCGGTTCTTGAAAGATTAGTGATGGCTAACCTGTTGAGGCTTTGGTTGTGAGATTTTTGATTATTGAGAGAGCTTTAGAGTCCTATTTTATTGAGGCACTTTTGTGTGGCCTTCTGAGCAGAGTGTGAGACTCTGGTTCTATTCTTGTGGGAAGCTGAGTGGTATCTCTCGGTTATTGTGGTTTAGTTATTTCATCCTAGGGTGGTACTTGTGAGGTGATTCCCTGGTTATGATATCATGTGATTGGATCGGTGTTATGATTTTCTTATACTGGTTGATTCCATTTTGAGTATGTTAGACTGCTATCCGTCTTTTCCTTCTACTTGAGGTTACCGGTATACCCACATTTTCTCAACTCTCTCTCTACTTACTTATATTATTGTGCAAGGACTCCATGTGCGTTTTCCTTTCCTTCAACTGTGATTCTATGTAATTGTATCTCTGTGCTAGCATGTGTTCCTTGAAGCTCTTGGTTATGGATGATCTGTGCTAGCTCCTTGTGCCTTGCTTATTGCTTCAGTGACTGCTTTCTTGCTATCTGTTACTTACTATTTTTATATCTTATATGCGCTCAGTCGGCCGATGATACCTACTGAGTACCCGTGGTTTTGGTACTCATGCCATACTTCTGCACTTTTTAGTGCTGATATTAGCCGAGATTTCGCTGTTGAACGCATTGGAGACTCGTGCAGCTTTTGGATCTTCGAGACTAGGGTGAGCGCCTGATGGTCGGGGCTTGTCTACATGTCATCTTTTGTACTGTTATTCTTTGTATATTTGGAGACAGTTGTACTTATCATTTTGTTACTTCTAGCACTTGTATTCTATTAGAAGCTTCTGTACTGTCGATACCAAAGCTTAGGGTTGGTGTAGTTTCATGATGTATATATTCGGGTAAATTGCTTCCGCGTTGTCTTATCTTTACATTCTGTTTCTTCTTATCTCAGTTTGTTGAGCGTATTGGTTAGGTAGTAGCTCATTACTAGTTGTTCTGGGCTACAAGAATTGGTTCGCCTATTGGGGGTTGTAGGTGCCATCATGACTTGAGAAACCGGGTCGGGACATGGCCTCCCCACACTTGCGAAAGGAAATTCCCTGGCAGTATATGTGTTTTATCATTATTTTTCAATCACTTTCAACTGGAAATTTGTTACGACCTGATTTCTCAGGTCATGATGGCACCTACAACCCCCAGTAGGCTAACCAATTCCCATAGCCCAGAACAGTTAGTAATGGGATACTATCTAAACAATACGCAGAGTAAGCAGAAATAAGTTGAAGTAGAATATAAAAGAGAACAACGCAGAAGCAAACAACCTGAATATATAACAAAAGGAAACTACACCAACCCCAAGACTTGGTATCTATAGTACAGGAGATTCTAATAGAATACAAGTGCTAGAAGTAACAAAATAATAAGTATACAATTGTCTCCGAATAAATAAAGAGTAACAGTGCCAAGATATGAGATGTGGTCAAGCCCCGATCGACAAGCGCTTACCCTAGTCTCGAATATCCAAAAGCTGCACGAGTCTCCACGCGATCAATGGAGAAAGCTCACACTAATATCTGCACCAGAAAGACGCAGAAGTGTAGTATGAGCATCAATTCCTAAGCAACGGGTACCCAGTAGGCATCATTGGTCGACTGAGCGCATATAAGATATAAAAATAGTAAGTAGCAGATAGCAAGAAAGTAGTCACAGAAGCAATAGAGATAGAATAAGGAACTAGCACGGATAGAAGTCAACAAGAATTACAAACAAGCTATGCTAGCCACAAAACATATATATAACATAGAACACAGGTGAAGGAAAGAAGAATGCACCTGGAGTCCTTGCAAATATAATAGATAAGAGAGAGTTGAGAAAATAGCGGTACACTGGTAACCTCAAGTAGAAAAGGGAATGAAGGAAAGCATGGAAACATAATCAAGCAAGAAACAATATAACTAACGGAAACATGCTTAAACACCAATTCAGAATCAGAGAATCAGATAGCAACCTCGCAATTACCGCCCTAAGATGGAATAAACTAAGCCACAAGGAAATTGAAACCACTAATCAGCACCATGAAAGAGGGTAGGGTCCGCTAACCCATAAATACTTAGAAGGCCACATAAATAGTGCCTCAATAATCTAGGAACCACTAGTCCATCAGTAATCAAATGATCTAACAATCGGAGCGTCAACAGGCTACAACCTACTAAACCACCAAGTACCAAAGATCATAAAAAGCTCTATAATATGAGATAAGCAATAATATCTACCTACAGTCCCAACGGCCGCCCATAAAACCAAGGAACATAATCAAGTGAAAACAAACCTTCTAGCATCCCATACAATCGGAGCGTACACTGAGCAAACAGTAAACAAGGGTGGAATCTGAATACAATATGCATGATGATGTGATATGAAAGAACCAATGATGGTAACCTTGTATGCATCTCCTTCGATGCCCGTAGGCCCAGTAGGAGGACCCATGGTAGGACGTACCCTCTATACCTCAACTATACCATATACCCCTCCTCTAGCATGATAGGCCCGTAGCCCCTGGTCTTGGAATGGCAGGGCCCATGGAGGTCCTAGACCACATACAGTAATGAATACAAAATCTCAAAGTAGGTCTAGATCAATAATCAGAGTCTCGTATAACATGCCCAGAATCAAACCGGGTCTAAAACGGTAGTAGTGATCTCAAAACCCCATCAAAAGGGTGCCCAAAGTATATCCGGGTCTAAATCAGTAATCAAGTTTCAATAACCCTTATAAAGGGTGCCCAAAGTGTATCCGGGTCTAAATACGTAGTAAAAATATGTCTAGCACTCTGGTGCAGCCGAGCCTAGTATCATTGTGAAAACTGGTGATAAAATCATCATAATATCCTCTCTAGTCCGAGAGGTTTCATAAAAATCAGTTCTGAAACCCTTTCATAATCAATTTACAAAAAATGGGCCCTCGGGGCTATACAAGTTTAGAAAACCATTTGTAGTAGGCCCGAAGCCAAATCAGTTGTAAAACATACACAAAAATCCCTTGCATGAATGATATGTGCGCAAACAATAGATCAGCCCAGCAGCTCACAAACATCTATCATTCTTGCACAAGCACAATCAGCTCTACAGCAGAAATATCCAGCCTAAAACAATATCACAATGTCTCATACTCGCGGACATTCCCAAATATCCCACCATCTATAGTCTAGAGGCATAGACAAAGGCCACACGGGGCCACAAGGGTAATATTATAATACTACAACAAATACTATAAACAACGCATGAAATAAACAGACAGAAGAGGCAGACAAGGTCTGGGGTATCAACCTAGAAAACCAACCAAGGATACTAATTAATGCAGTTATAGCCTATATACGCAGAGTCTAGGTAGGGAAAACCATAACCTACCTGTCGTCTGATAATTAGTTATTGGAACGATAACGTCCAAGCTCGAACTGCTCTGAGAAACTCTAAATTGAAAAAATATTATCAACACAATATACTTCTCATTAAAATAAGACTAACGATACTCATATTACTATAATTATAGTCCGGTTGAAATTTGGGTCAAAAGTGGGCCCACAGGGCCCATAGCTTAAAACCAGAAATGAAAAAGCGCACAACAAACATACTACTCCCGTAAGTGAATGCTCCAAATTTGAGAGAGTTTAGCCAAGAAAAGAGGCTCAAAATAGCTCGCTCAACTAGAGAATCAAAGGTGGAATTGAAGGGAAAATTCGCTTAAGACAAGGAGATAAATCAAGTCTACAAAATGAATTCCACGAAATCACGATCATGCAGCCCTAAATGAGCAACTAAAACCAAGAAGAAAACCCAAGCACAAGAAGTTCATCAATGGAGGTTTTAGCCATGGGAAGGAAGAAATTCAAGGAGAACACTTACCAAACAAAGAGGGAAATGACAAAATCCTCAATTTGATGAAGTCCCACGGCTTGGAAATTGACTTGGGGAAAGTTTTTAGGAGAGGGAAATTAGTTTGGAGTGAGAGGAAATGAGAGAAGAAGTCTGAAAAATTGAGGAAAAGGCTTTTTAAGTTGCAGGTCGCAGACCAGCGCAATCGCGCTGAAGGGAGGATCACAGACCAGCACAATCGTGCTGAAGGGAAAATCACAGGCTAGCACGATCGCACTGCCCGAGCGCCGTTGGTGCTGAACACTTCTGCTGCAGAAAACAAGCAAAGTGAAAAACTTCCATGCGAGGTTTCGAGCACAATTAAAACCCGATACACACAAACCAAAGGTGCTATTAGAGTGGAAATGATGCTCTGGACTCAATAGAATTTATGAAACTTCCATACGAGGTCATCTCGGGGGAATGTTGACCCAAGTCAACACTAGCTAAAATTAACCAAACACCCAAAATGAGGCCGGCTTACCAAGGACCCAAACCAACCACCTACCTAACCCAAACTTGATATTTTAGAGCTAACATCGCTGACAGAATTTCCATCTGAGGCTGTCTTCTCCAAATGTTGACAAAAGTCAACCATACAAGCCCAACTAGCCTGAAAACACAGAACGAGAGAGAATGCCAAGCTGAAAAGCTCCCGAATCCAGACCAAAGGTCCAACTAGACCAAAGTCCATGCTCCGAAGCTAACGAAATTATCAGAATTCGATTCCAACCACGATTACCAAGAATATTGACCAAAGTCAATGATTTCCTAAGTTAAAGTTCTAAAACAGGGAAACGACCATAAAGACCAAACAAATAGCCCGGGCACTAAACTACCGATCCCAGCACACCATAAATAGCTTGAGGCCACTACAGAAAAGCTCTAATAGTACAAGGAAGGCAAAAATATGAGAATGACTAGAAGGGTCATTACAAAATTCCTCCATTGTTAGACCTCTAAGCTTAAGAAATTGTTGTGGGTTCATCTATGAAGCTTAGGATCATTTGGTTCTTGTCCGTGGTCATTCTCCCATCCATAAATCAAAGTTTTTAACTCTAGTTTTGATTAATTTTCTAATTTATATTCTTGGTTTGTTCTTGTCTTTTAGGGCTATTTTGGACTCAAATTTGAAGGCTAATCATGCTCAAATCTTGAATATGCGATCCTTGTCCCCTGAGAGACATAATTGCGAGTTCAATTTTCTGGTTCCATAAGTAGGCTCCACGGGTGATTTTTCACCTAATTTTTTATCTAGAGCATAAATTCACAATATGGGTATCATTATTCTTATTTTGATGAATAGACTATTATGTTGATAGTGTGACAGTAGTCGGAGACTTCTCAGAAGGGAAAATCTCTGGTGCAGAGAGTTTGTGAGCGCGTGTTTGGCCTCCAGTAGGTTATAGCATACCTAATTTTAGACTTTTCTCAATTAAGGTATTTGTATGATAATTAGCTAATGGTTGGTAAGATATTTCTATTTAAATATGTTCTAATTAGGTTCTTATGATCCTTGTAGCTTGGTTAGAAGCTTTAGAGTAGAATTTAACTTGAAATCCTTAATCTAGGTAGTCGTATCTCCCTTAGGACTTGGTGTAGTTCGTATAGGATCCGTGGGATTAGAATTGATGGTCTTAGCCTAGTTTTGGTTAGTTTCTTACACTAGCTGGGGTCCCTTGTGGATTTATAATTAATTTAGCATTTCCCAAACAATGCATGTTCTAGGTATCGTTTCCTTAGTTCGTGAACTGCGATTTCCTTTATTCTAGTTGGTTGGATTTGGTTGTACTTGTTGGCTTGGATTTCAACCTATTACTCGTGTTATCATTTATTTTTTGGTATGGAATATCGGTAAATTAACATAGAAATATAATTTTCAACTAAAAAGTGGTATTTCAGAATATTTTGAAAGGATATGGTTTTCTTGAAGGAAAGTGGACTATTTTAGCCCCGGTTCAAGTCCGGGCATACATATTTACTATTTTAATTCTAGTTTGAGTCTGGACATACATATTTACTATTGAACCCCGGTTTGAGTCCAAACACGCATATTTATTATTTAAGCCCCAGTTCGAGTTTGGGAACGCATATTTACTATTTAAGCCCCATTTAAGTCTGGGCACGCATCATCACTGATTCATATTTAGAAGTTCGATTCGAGTTCGGCATGCATTATCAATACACTCATCTCATATGGAAATCATGGCACCTTACCATAGTTATTTACTATTATTCTTAGATTGTAATTAGTATTGGTTGTTGTTTGCATCCACCGGGCTTATGGGGGTCTGGTTGGGTTAATTTTCTATTGTTTGTACCTTCAGGGCTTATGGGGGTCCGGTTAGGTTGTAACTAGTTTATTACTTAACGCCTTCTTAGTAATTTACTTTTAGTTTTGATCATTACCTAGTTATGACCTTTTTATTCTCTTTATGTCCTCTCTTTCTTACCTTTAGAGTATATTCACTTTTTACTAAAATTATATTTTCTTTGATCTTAGTCGGCCTATGATGCATATTGGGTACCGCATGTTTTGATACTTATGCTCCACTTCTACATCCTTTCTGATGCAGACCCTAGTATGAGTTAGCACTGCTGACATCATCCTCGTGTGGAGCTGCTGTTCAATGATACAGGGTGAGCTTTTGGCGCCCGAAGTTGATCCATCCCACTCTACTTTTGGACTAGTCTTCTTTTGTACTTTCAGAGACTGTTTTGTATATATATCTATATATTGCACCTATCTTGTATCGTTATATTATAGTAGCTCTTGTACTGACCGATACCAGGTCTTGGGGGAGTCTCTTATATTTTTGTTCCTTCCCTCCCTATATATGTGCATGTTCTGCTTGTTTCCCCGTTATTTAATTTTGAGTTCTCATTTTTATCTCATTCTCTTATTAGCCCATTACTTATCATTTTGGGATAAGAATTTTGGCTTACCTACTGATGGGTTATAGTAGGTGTCATCATAACCTGAGTTTTCAGGTCATGACATCATGGAAGATCTCAAATGTTCTTTTAGATTTTCACTAAACAACAACTCAAAATTCAATTGTAATTGAGTTCACCAATTTTGTGCAAGTCTTGCAAGATTAGGTATTCGATCAATCAGTGATGCCAGGAGGATAATATCTTGCCAATTTGCTTTCAGCTTCTCAAAAGCTACAGTTTTTATGTGCAACACCTGATCAAGAAGTTGCCCTTCCTCTTCTATGTTTGTATTTACAAAGAAGCATCAAGTAGGACAATCAATGAAATAAAAATCTTGAAAACACTTGAGATATAAATTGTGAAATTGATGAAAATACCCTTCTGATAACTTTTAGCACATGACTATTGTTATATATCATACAAGTTCACATGGTTACTGAATATATCACTGCAAGACATCAAAGTTCATAGAGATAAACCTGTCAATTCATCACATCATTTAAATGTCATACTTTGATGCTTCATGGAAAGAATTCCAACTTAAATACACTGAAAATAAAGAAGTAGAGTATAAAAAATCATTCACTCAAATGCAATCACATTTTCAAAATTACTCAAACCTGACATATATTAATAAAGTACACCACCACTTATAGTAAATCAAAGGGACTTGACATTTGTGTCATGGAAGTAGCACAAATATAAATCACATGAACTTTAATGATTCATCAATTATAGGGCATTAGGGTGATTTTCTCACAACTCGCCATCAAGTATTTCTGACAACTAGAGCACATAGATTCTTGTCTCAATGGAACAAAAAAATATGATTTTATTATAAAAGTAAAGGCACAAGGATTCTCGTGACAAACAGATAATTAATTGAGGGACAACGATAGATAGTAGTAGCTCTTGTTTATATCTCTTATGCATATAAATTTAATAAAAGGTGAAGTAGAATCACCAAACAACTTTTAAAGAAATTCAGCCTCAGACCCCCTAGAAAGAAAAGGGAGAGAGATAGAGCATATTCATATAGATAGTGGTAACTCGATAATGCCCATCAAGTAAAAAAACTTGAAAAGAATAAAACCAACAACTAATGATAAGAGAATCATTGTTGCCATTGATATATTTTAAGCAAGATAAGATCGAACCAAATCAACTATGCATTTGATGTTTCCATGTAAAAAAATTGACTAAGTGATTTGATCAGACCAAATAGGTCCTCTTACTACCTTCTGAAAGTTACTAATCTATAACCTTTATGCTCTCAAAAGCATTAGTTAGAAACTATCCAACTTTTACGATTATAGGAGAGACCTATAATTTTTTTGTCGTATTATCATCCCTCAGAGAATCAACACACTTCTTATCCTCTAACAACAAAGGTGAAACTTAACTTTTATTTTTTCTCTTTTTCCTTCTTTTCCAACATTTCAATCTTTCAACTTCTTAAGTGCGGTGAAAAGTGAGGCCTTAACAAAAAATTTGTCTCCAACTTTGAATATAGAATACCTAAAATTTCTAAAGTAACATCTTCTCAAACAACTAATAGCATGTCTAGAACACTTAAAAGTAACACATTCTCAAGCAAGTCAAAAACATACTACAATCCTGCTAATTTTGTCTTGTGAATATAGTGTAGTGTGAAACATTCTACAGTTAGGACTCAACTTTTTAATTATATTATAAGCTATGGGACCTGAAATTGCTAAGCTGAGATATTCTCCATTGAATTAATTTTGTGTGTGTTATATCAATGCCTAGGAATTGAATTATCAGTTAATATAGATGTATTAATAATTAGATATTAGTAAAAGGTTATATTGGTCCTTTTAAGGTCTTCGCGTGGATAAACTAACCAAGTCAGGATCTGAATACTAGAATAAATATAACTACAAAGTTTAGAATAAATACCAATCATCTTTCAAACTGAAGTATATCCTCATACATATAGACGAGTAGCTGGTATCAAAGGTGACATTAACCTTAACCTCCCTTTACAAAATTAGAATTGCTTAGAATTTATATTGAATACCGAGTACCTCTTTTGGAGCCAATATAAACTCTTGAAATGAAAAAATCAGCACTTCATTAATCCACCGGGACACCATCACATGAATAATACACAGTTAGACTTTTGAATAGCACTCAAAAACTTTTAACAACCAAGAGAAACTGAATATAATAACAACAGTCATATCAAATAGAGGAATCAATTCATAAAACAATAGAGAAAATAGAGTCAACCTAGCAACAAGACATAACCACACACAACACTCAACCTCATAAATCAAGTAATCAATTAATGACCTGATATAGACTTATCAGTATGACTTAATGCTGGACATAAACATCACTAAATAATAGACATAAGCAGTCACCATAAAACTATACACGTATAATGCAACCACAACACAATTATAAAGTTATGTCCATACTGAATCACAATTGTATAGCCTCTATATCTCATCAGTCTCACTATGTACCATATCTTCATATACATATATCACTCGTCTGAACATACATGCTAGAGGGTCTTCAATCCTGCTCAACTAGTCATACCCTGCAGGGGACTCTAGGTGTTCATGTACCATACCAGCGTGGTACCTGATCCTCCACACAACTGCTTATCCATAAATTCACATCAAACTTGAGCCACTCATATATGAATCATCCTATAATCGCTCATTTGTAAGCTCCTATCAGACTTGAGCCACTCATCTCAGAATAGTTATATATTTCATATTCCTCTCAACATATCTTAGTATGTTCTCTATTAAGTTACCTCACAAGATCATAAGACAAGTACACCTTAATACTTACAAGTGCACACCACAGTTATAATTCCTATTAAGACAACCTCAATAACTTGCACATGGTGTTCATCGATCTAGAAAAGGCGTATGATAAAGTCCCTAGGGAGGTCCTTTGGAGGTGCTTGGAGGCTCGAGGTGTACCCGTGGCGTACACCAGATCAATTAAGGACATGTATGAGGGGGCCAAGACTCGCGTTAGAACTGTGGGAGGAGATTCGGAGCACTTTCCCGTGTTAATGGGGTTGCACCAGGGATCGACCCTTAGCCCGTTTCTATTTACCTTGGTAATGGATGTATTGACGCGGCAAATACAAGGTGAGGTGCCATGGTGCATGTTATTTGCGGATGATGTAGTTTTGGTGGATGAGACTTGTGGAGGAGTTAATGCTAAGTTGGAGGTTTGGAGACAGACCCTCGAGTCGAAGGGGTTTAGGTTGAGCAGGACCAAGACTGAATATATGGAGTGCAAGTTCAGTGAGGCTACTCAGGATGATGACGTAGAAGTAAAGCTGGATACACAGGTCATCCATAAGAAATGGAGTTTCAAGTATCTTGGGTCTATTATCCAAGAAAATGGAGAGATTGATGAGGATGTCACCCATCGTATTGGTGTTGGGTGGATGAAATGGAGGATCACATCTGGAGTCTTGTGTGATAAGAAGGTGCCTACTAAACTTAAAGGCAAATTCTACAGAGTGGTGGTTCGACCAGCTTTGTTGTATGGAGTTGAGTGTTGGCCAGTAAAGAACTCCCATATTCAAAAGATGAAGGTGGCGGAGATGAGGATGTTGCGATGGATGTGCGGGTTTACTAGGAGAGATAGGATTAGGAATGAGGATATCCGAGATAAGGTGGGTGTGGCATCGGTGGAAGATAAGATGCGGGAAGCGAGGTTGAGATGGTTCGGACATGTGAGGAGGAGAGGCACGGATGCTCCAGTGCGGAGGTGTGGGAGGTTGGCTATGGATGGTTACAGGAGAGGATGAGGTAGACCGAAAAAGTATTGGGGAGAGGTGATTCGACAGGACATGGCACAGTTGCAGCTTACCGAGGACATGACCCTAGATAGGAAGGTGTGGAGGACGCGGATTAGGGTAGAAGAGTAGTAGGTAGAAGGTGTGTAGGCTAGTAGGTAGGAGTGTTTTTCCTTATTGTCCCGACTAGTAATCGTAGTGTTACGCTTATAGTTTCTTGTTCTTGGATTCCTCGTGGTAGTATTTTGTGGCAGTGCTCTGTTTCTGTCTGTTGTTTGTTACTACATATTACTTCCTATCATCTCTTGTAGTTTTATCTTATACTTTTATTTGTATTTTTATCTTGTATTATTGTTACATCATTTTTAGCCTATTTTTAGACTGTTTTGTCTTGAGCCGGGGGTCTATCGGAAATAGCTTCTTTACCTCACCTCTGAGGTAGTGGTATGGACTGCGTACACTCTACCCTCCCCAGACCCCACATTGTGGGAATACACTGGGTATGTTGTTGTTGTTGTTATTCATATAAGCATACTCATACAAAGGCACAATCAATTCATCACAATTACACAACAAGCATTATCATGCTGAAAATATCCAATTCAGTTTAGGTATGAAATGCAGTCATACATATTGTTATTAATTTCATAAAGCATCACATCATTAGCAGTTTACAAGACAATTCGTCATTACTCTAACTGAGACACAGTTCAAAGTTTATAATTCCTTTACCAAAGGTCATACCTTAACACTTAGCCACATTTCCTCTCATTAGTTTATTTTTCAGGCAACTCTATCATGACTACGAGTCACTACTTATACTCGATATTGAAACCACAAGGATACAAGTACGACAAGGTGAACACCGTCAAAAATGCATGCAAATAAATGTTACTATTTCTACAGCTCCTTCCAACCTTTAAATATAAGATTTCAGGTTTATAGTTGAATTAACTCATAATTGATTCACCCTCTTTACATTAATTGTATTTGAATTATGATCATATACTGACAAGTATTTTCACATTATTACTTACGCAACCATTCTACCTAGGGGTGTTAATGGTTTTAGAAAAACCGATGTAAGCGACCGAACCGAACCGTACTGAATCAATTTTTTGGTTTCTTGCATAAAACCAACGATTTTTATATAAATTTATAACCGTACCGAATAATTAGGTAGATTTTTTATTTTATAAAAATTAATCAAAAAAATACCAAACTGTACCGAATAATACATGTGTAAATATATTATATATATTAAGTTTAGAAATAAAAAAATATTAAATTTTTTGCTTAGGACCCAGGGTGATGGAAAGCGGCTACATAATTAACACTCAAAGTCCTAATTTTAAAACTTATTATACTACTCCAATCGGAACTAAATTAGTGCTGAAATTTTAACTTTCGAGTACTAACTAGTAAGCTACAAGGTATTCCAATTATATTTAATAACAAGCTACATGTTAATAGATATTTTTCCTCTTTTATGATTTAAATTTCTCTTATTTGATAATTAGTTTGAGTATGACTCAATTCTTGAGTTTCATCTTCATTGATTTCTTTTCGCTCGTGTAATCTACATTATATTTTTTTAACTATGCTTAATATTATTTTACACTACCATAAAATAATGGAATAAATTTCTACTCTTGTTTTCTTTTCATGTTTCTTGATTCATCATCTTTTATACAATAAAAATGCTAAAAAGTTTTTGTCAAAGTCATACACAAGTATATATGATACAGTGTTCTAACTTTTATATATATTTTTTAAAAATACCAAAAATTAACCGAACCGTATCGATACCGAAGAAAAATTGAGGTGATGGGACGGTTTTGAAAAATCTAATTTTGATTATATGAAATAAATTAATTGCCCGAACTGTACCATTGGCACCCCTAATTCTACCTTATCCTAGATGACATCCACCCGAACACCATGTCTGAAGGCCTAGTCATGCTTTCTCCCGTCAATTCTATAACACATATACAATTCACTAATCAAAGTCTAAACTCAAGTAAACCATAGCCTACCTCGATGTCAAGATACTGCAATAGCATTCGTAAAACTTTGCTCCTTACTCTTGATCTAGAATTCACACTTGAGAATCAATGAGGAAGGTGGTAGAACTGCATGCTTAAAGAGCTACTCCTGTCTGTTCTTGATGTTCTTTCTTTAAATCTACCCTAGGGGCATTTTTAGGAGGAAACCCTCTTTAGAATGGGAGTTGAACCCTAAAATAAACTTAAACACAGAATTTTAGTTTGCGTCACTTGTTTCAACAATCACTACCTTCGATGCAGTGGACTCACTATTGCGGTTGACTGACCGCTATAGCGAAACTCGCCTGATCGAGCCTACTTTATTTTGACTCTACTTTACTTGGTACTTTCTTTGCATTTACACATTTTATTCTGAATTAACTTCTCGCACCAATGAAATTTTAATTCTTTCATTCGTGTTGTGGAAGGTTCAATACTGACTGTATGGGTCATTACATCATATAGAAATTTAACAATTGCTCATTCCCGAATGGCCTTGGGTGATATGGAAGCAAGAGTTTTGCATTGAGGTCGATATTTATAAAAGAGGTTAAACTTAAGGTCACTTTATTCTATGCTTTATCCAACTAACTTGTTCAAACTGCCAGATCAAATAATATTTCTACTTGATCCTACCTACCGGACCCTTTGGAATGTTTGGGTGCAGAATTGACGTACTATGCATGAATTCAAATTATTCATTCCATAATATTCTCGCTTGGGATAAAATTTCCTTAGGCAGACTTCTTCAATGATTTCTTACCAGAACCTCGAGGAAGATTTTAACTTAACCAATTCTGGACCACCCGTATTATCCCCATTTCAAAGATTCCTATTTGATTCACTACCCTTTTAAGCAATTGATTAAGCTAACTTCACCACTTATTAGATCCTTATCAATAAATGGCTCAGGATGATTTACGATACCCAAAAGGATAAGATAACACATCGGAGTATGTAATGTTGACGTAACTGTAACGTTGGGCCACGTGTGGACTACTACAACAATGAATTTTTTACCACAGTGAGGGACACCTAGCAGACCTTAAAATGAAAAAGAGAAGTTCATTTTTTTCACATTCCACAAACTAAACTCCTTGCAAACCTAATTCTCACTCTGTAACTCCCCATCTACTTTGAATTCTAAAGTTATTCTTACTTTTTATTGCCTTATTATGTTACTTAGCAATTCTATATCGAGTTATTCATGCCTCGGGGGGGCGCAACTATCACCTGAAGCCAAAACTAAGGCCAAAGCCGACCCCGCTAAACCATTTGCCAATGCACATAGTAGCCACACACAATCAAGAAAATAAACAAGTATATCTCGACTTAAAAATAGGCACTCAGTCAATGAGGCCCCTGTCAAAAGCTCTAGAAAGAAAACATCTACTCCCAACAATTCATATAATGCAATAAAGTAAGTAGCACATAAGTCCTATTTGGGCCTTCGAGGCCGCCATGATATTTAGAAAAGTATAAATGCAATGCAGGTCATCGAGGCCACTATGATATCTATACAGAAACTTAAAACAAGTATATACAATGTAAACTAGGCCAACAAGCTGCAAAACTACCAACAACAGCAATAAGGCCCAACTGGCTAACAAGCTACAACTAAAAAACATAAAAGGCCAAAATGGTCACCATCGTAGCTATACAACCCAACCGACTAGTCTTCAAGTCTCTATGAATATAATACTTAGTGGTACAGGGCCCCAACCTACACAAAAAAGCTATAAACAACAAAAAAAAAGGCAAACCTTAGAGACTCTGGCGACCTCTTAAAGGAAAAGAGTCAACCAACCTGCTGAAAGCTCAGCTATGCTACCCGGCAGGTCTGTCTGATCATTGCTCAGGACCTGCAGGCATGAATGCAGTGCCCCCAAGCAATGAGGTATCAGTACAAAATAATGTACCTAGCATGTACAGAAAATTGAAAACTGAGACTAAAGTGTAAGGACTGAACAAAAGGACAGGAGTAAAACAGAAGTATAATACCTTACCTTTCTGCAACAAGATACCATCTAAAGCACATAACAAATAATAACCTAGCCTGTCTCTCATAAGCGCGGCAGGTACAAATAGCACACAATCACTATAAATCTGAACGAGCATAAAACAGTCGCTAAATACCCATATTGGCCCCCTTACCTGGACCCCATTAATAATCAGATCTAAATTGTCTGAATGTACATGTATCATGAATTAATACAACTCTGAGGCTATATGGTACAATATAAGTGCTACCCCATAGGTATGGTCTGTCTGACCTATAGGTACAGTCTGCTCGGGCCAAAGGCACAGTAATATAATGTTAACTATTTCCCTATAGGTACAGCCTGCCCACCTCGTAGGTATGATTTTCTTGGACTGTAGGCACGGTTTGTCCAGCCCGAAGGCACAGTATAGTAATCAGAATGTAGGCTTCAAAATCTTACAGTGTCAGTGTTTACTGAGGCCAAAACAAGTTCATAGGTGGTAACAAGATGATAAAACTAGCACAATAATAGTGAGTAATCACAGGTGACCTCAATATAATTATAACATATTTTTCTGGGCCACTAAGTAAGGAATAGAGTGTTGTTAGTAGTCACTATATCATATTGTGGTAGCAAACTCAATAGAATAAAACCACAAGTCAAAACATGACGTGATACAAGCAATAACAAGCTTGGGCCTTCAGGGTCATGCCAGATAGAGAAAAGGAAGCCTTAACATACCTTTCAACCAAAGCCTCAAAAGTGTCGCTATGAAGCTCGACCAACCTATTATAATGCAACAATTGCTAGAATCAACAAGGTTGCAAGAACGAGCCATACAAATTGTTAAAGTGCTAAGGTTATCAATATGACCAGCCCAGTTTAACTCAACAAATGCCATCATAATCTCTACCAAAGCAACAGTTAATAACCATGACAAGAAGCTATCAATATCTCACAAGAGCGGCGAGCTCCTGAGGAAATATAACAAGGCATACTTCACACAGTTTAATTCGACAATCGTCGTATGCGATCCCGATAATAGTCACACCAACCCCCAAGTCCCTCCAACACCTTAACACTATCATACATAACAATAATAATCAAACTTAATAAGACAAAGGGGCTGCTCAGAGCCACGGTATCGAAAACACTGCTCCATGGCTCAATAATCTATAAAAATGATACTAGAATATGGAATTATGAAGGAGGGTCATAGGGAAATAATTTCCTTGACAAAAACCTTTAAAATACCAAGATAAACATTCGGCCTCTTTGCAGTAACAACAATCGAAGCCAAAATCAACAAGAAACTACTACAAGTCATTGGCAACTATAACTTTTCATAAGTAGAAGCTTAGAATCTCGATTCAACAAATAGATAAGTGTACGAGATCCTTACCTTGCCAATATAACTCTATAGTTATTGCTACATACTCAATAACCAGTTTCTACCTTACTGCCATAACACCCACGGAGATACGCCATAAAATTGACAGGCCAAGCTATACAAAAATAATAAGCTCGTGATGTAGAGAAACATTCGTTAAACTTTCAAGTTAAAAGAATCAACATCCATGGAGAATTTAGGGGATTTTCCTCTGATTTTCTATGATTTTTGGTTGATTTTTCTTAGTTAAAACAAAAATAAATCAACTTTTATAAAGGAAAGTTGACCTAGGGGATAGGGGGCCTACCTTCACATGTCTTCTTATGCAGTCTCACAAAAATATGAATATCTCTCGATTATGAAGTCGTATGGACAAACGGTTTAGTGTGTTGAAAACTAAACTCGTAGACCTTCAATTTGGTAGATTACGGGGCCTTCTAACTCTTTATAGATTGGGAGAAAATCTTTGAGATAATTGACCCAAATTTTCAGAGAATTTCTTAACAGAATTTGAAATAACTTTTGCCAACTTTTATTTTGCAACTTGCTTGCCTTTAAAACATAACATACAACCATTGTGCAATTCAAATACCTCATAAACATCCTCCCTAACATATTAAGCTCTTGGTCTTATCCCAAAAGTATGAGTTAATCCAATGTTCAAACGGGCGGGGTGTTACATCCTCCCCCCTTAGGGACATTCATCCTTGAATGATGATAATGTGTGTGGAATCACAGGAAACAATGCAAGAACACATATACAATATCCTACCTCAAGTACTAAAATGTGGGTCTACTATCTATCTGTTCTGAAAATCATTTGAAGAAGTGAAAAAATAAGGATATCTCGACTTCATATCCTCTTCAGCTTTCCACATCATCTCCTTTATTTTTACGATTCTGCACAACACTTTCATTGAAGCTATATACTTATTTTATAATCTCCTAATATGGCAGTCTACTATGGCTATAAGTACTTCTTCAAAAGATAGTTCCTCTGAAATTTGAACATCTATTATTGGTACTACATGTATCGAGTCTCTGATACACTTCTGTAATATAGAAACATGAAAGACTAGGTGCACTGCCTCTAATTCTAGAGGCAACTCTAGATGGTAAGCAACTCTGCCTATCCGTCATATTATATGATATGACCTAATATATTAAGGGCTCAGCTTACCCTTTATGCCAAATCGCATAACGCCTTTTATTGGTGAAACCTTCAAAAAGACCCGTTTGTCAATATTGAACTCTAATTCCTGTTGCCTAACATCTGAATATGACTTATGGTGGCTTGAGCTACCAACAACTGCTCTTTGATCATCTTAACATTTTCCACGGCCTGCTACATTACATCAGGTCCAAGCAATCCTGACTCTCAAACCTCAAACTAACCAAGAGCGGATCGATATTTTCGCCCATATAAAGCCTCGTATGGTGCCATACAAATGCTAGAATGATAGCTGTTATTATAAGCAAACTCAATAAGCAGCAACTGATCATCCTAGTTCCCCCTAAAATCTAGCACACATGCTCGAAACATGTCCTCGAATATCTGGATTATACGTTCAGCTTGGCCATCAATCTAAGGATGAAAAGTTGTACTAAGATTAACATTTGTCCCGAAACCCTTCTAGAAAGATCTCCAAAAATGTGTTGTAACCTGTGCCCTTCTGTCTGAAATAATTGATATTGGACACCATAAAGTCTGACTATATCTCTAATGTACAACCCAACATAATTTTTAGCTAAGAATGTGGCACTGACTGGCAAGAAATAGGCTGATTTTGTCAGTCTATTGATAATCACCCAAATAGGATTGAACTTCTATCGCGAACGAGGCAAACCTATGGCAAAATCCATATTTATTGCCTCCCACTTCCACAATGGAATATCTATATCCTAAGTCAGCCCATTGGGCTTTCGATGCTCTACCTTTACCTGTTGATAATTTGGACATTGTGCAATGAACTCAGTTATGTCCCTCTTCATTCTCGACCGCCAGTAAATCACCTTAATATCATTATATTTTTATGGATCCTGGGTGAATAAAGTGTCAATAATGGTGTGCCTCTTCCATAATATGTTGTCGAAGCCCTTAAATATCCGAAACACATAACCGATCTCTGTATATCACTATACGAGAATATGGAATTAGCTATGAAATTTATCGGTAATCCTTAGCTAATTCATCGCTAAAAAGCTCTTAGCTAATTGAAATTTCTTATAATCCCTCGCTAATCTCTAGCTAAATCGGATAAGCATGGGATTTTTGTTGTTTAGCTATGAAATTTTGCCCGACGCTAACTCCCTGTTTTCTAGTAGTGTAGAGGACTCCATCTCCTGCTATATAAAAGGCTAAAGACTACTGCTATTGAGCCTTGCCTCTAAGTTACTCTAAGTTGGGATCCTCGTGCTGCCATGTCTTCACCTCCACAACTAGAGATGATACGGTTGTGTCTTGAACTGTGACCCTAGCATCATCGGAGTCTAATAATCTAACCCTTAAACTAGCTAGCTGATGGAGTGTCATGCCCCGAAGCTACTCCCTTGACGTAACACAGGACCTGGGACCACAAGTACCCCAAGCTAACCCTTGTTCATAGCATAACTCAAATAATTCAAATAAACAAGCGGAAGCATAATAGGAAGATCAAAAATTAACGCATAGATAATCAAGTCAAATAGGAATACAAATCCAAAAAAAGGGGGGACTCAAATACTGTCTATGTCAAAAAATCCTCTAACTGTCATAAAGAGTTGTTGGGACAAGACCCCAGCTAACTCGAAATCTGAAATGAAATCATAAAGATAGGCTCGCTAACTCTAGTCCTCGAATAATAAGGACTCACCAATAATCAGCTGATAGTCTGGCGTAGTCTAGCCACGAGTATGAGGGTAGGTGCATGAATCTGAATCATAAAAAGATGCAACGCAAAATGCCTCAGTACTATAGGATATACTCAATATATGAGATAAACAGGAATCTGAGATAAGAATGCTAAATAAACTTGTAAAGCTGAAATCATGCTATAAGTGTAAAACTGAAATGCAAGAGACACAATGCAATGCCAAAGCAAGATATACAAAATATCATAAGTAATCATAATAGTCCTGAACTCTGAAGGCAAAGAGTCATTGCATTTTAAAACCTGATACTGTTTCTGTGGAAGGTTCTCTAACCGACATAGACCATGTGAGCTATATGGAATCCGATGTATACGCCCCATCGAAAGGACCCAATATACATTGCAAGAGTATAAATGCATGACTGTGGCGTGATCACTAAATCTGATGTCCAACTGAGGGGACTTAGAACCTACGGGGGCACGTAGTTCTAGGACTAAGGATACTCTCACCCTGTCCAACTCGATTCTAATACTACTCCCAAAACATATACATATAGCTCATAATACTTGTGACATGTCTGATTTCAAAACTGTTCATAACTTAGGTAGACATATCTGTATGCCAAACCATTCATAAAATATAGGGACATATCTAATGTCTAAAACTGTTGGAAAAGCATAAGGACATATCTGATGTCATGCAATTTACAAGTCATGAATCTTAAAGCTTTGCAAAACAATAATTCAAAATATACTTCCCTTTCTAATATCATAGTTTGAAGAATTTGGCATGCAATTTCATGAAAATAGAGGTCATGTTACCTAAACATACCAATTTTACTTGAAGACATGCATTTCAATAAAATCATGATAAAATTCATTAACAACATATGGGCCTTTGAAATCAACTAAGGAACTTCAATTAAATCATATATATGTAATAAGAAATCATGAATTTATGCCTTAAAAGAAGACCCATAACTTTTTTCTCAATTTGAGTAAGAACCCTAATTTAGAAATCCATAAATTTAATTTAGAAGATTGGGATTTTAGGCATAAGGGTGGAGGGAATACCTTATTGAATACCCACATACCTTGATTGAAGCTAACCCAACTGAAATTGAAAAGAAATGGAGGCTTGAACTTGGAGCTTGAGACTTGGAGCTTGAAGAAGTTCTTTTCCCAATTTGGTAGATGAATGAGGTAATGAGAAGAGACTTAGGCTAATAGGTTTAGAAATCATGCTAAGAATGGATAAAATGACCTCACTTAGGAGTTAAAAGGGTGGGTAATGACTTAAATACCCCTGGGATTTAATTAAGAAAAAGCTGGAAAAATCAACTTTCAGGAATCACAGATGAATTCCACGAGTCGTAGACCAAAGCACGGCTCGTGGTTTCCACTCGTGGTTCTTGGCCACAGAGTCAGGCTGAAGAAGGCAAACCACGTGTCAACAGGATGACTTGTCAACTGAACTATGGCCTGTAGACCTGAGCCTAGTTCTAGGCTCAGCATTTAAGCTGCAGATAAGGAATTACGAGTCAACGGGATGGGCCGTAGAATGAACTATGGTCCGTAGACCTGAGTCATAGTTCCTGGGGAAAGTACTGATCTCTGGTTTAGGTTCCACGAGTTGACAGTATGGTCCATAGAATAAACTGGTGGTTCTCAGACCAGAAGTTGGACTGCAGGAGTCAAACCATGGTTCTATTCCACGACTCGTGGTTCTAACCACGATCTGTGGTTTAGACCCGTAATTCCTGGAAACATGAAATTTTTCAGAGATTTAAACTTAGAAAGATGGTTCTATTTCTGGGGTGTTACATGGAGCTCCTGAGCCATCTCCTTCTTCTCAACTCCCAAATATGATAGACTGCCCATAGACTTACGACTGAGGGCATCCGCTACTATATTGACTTTTCCTGGATGATATAAGATATCCACATCATAGTCTTTCAGCAATTCAAGCCATCTACATTGTCTTTATTTCAACTCTTTCTGTCTAAAACTATATTGGAGGCTTTTATGATCTGTATAAATATCAACATAAACACCATAGAAGTAATGCCTCCAAAGTTTTAGGGCATGAACAATTGCAACCAACTCTAAATCGTGGGTCGGGTAGTTCTTCTCATGCTTCTTTAATTGAAGCATAAGCAATTACCTTTTTATGTTGCATCATAACACAATCTAGCCCGATGCCTGAAGTGTCATAATACACTGCGTAGCCCTCTAGCCCCTTTGGTAAGGTCTAAACTGGTGCTAAATTCAATCTATCTTTCAAATCCTGGAAACTCAGCTCGCAAGTTGTGGTCAACTAGGACTTAGCTACTGTCTAAGTCAGCTTCGTCAAGGGTGCTGAAAGTGAAGAGAATCCTTCCATGAACCTTCTGTAATACCCTGCTAACCCCAAAAAGCTATGAACTTTTGTTGGGGTTGTAGGTGTAGGCTAAGTCTTTACGGCATCAATCTTTCTGTAAATCAACCTGAATACCAATATCTGATATAATATGGCCCAAAAAGGCCATGGAATTCAACTAGAACTTACACTTTGAGAGCTTATCATACAACCTCTGATCTCGAAGTACCTAAAGCACTGCTCAGAGATGGCCTTTATGCTCGTCCTCTACTCGTGAATATACATGAATATCATCAATAAACACAATGACACATAAGTCTACAAACCACCTGAATATATGATTTGTCAGGTCCATAAATATTGTTGAGGCATTCGTTAACCTGAACGACATCACAAGAAACTCAAAATGGACATATTTGGTCCTGAAGGCTGTCGTTGGAATATCACTCTCCCGAACTCATACCTAGGGGTAACCTAAATGTAAATCAATCTTCGAGAAACATTGGGTACCTTGTAGCTGGTCAAACAAGTCATCAACCAGTGGTAGTGGATATTTGTTCTTTATAATCACCTTACTCAATTGTCGATAGTCTATAAACTTTCACAATGAGCCATCTTTCTTCCGCACAAATAACCCTGGTGCACCCCACAGTGATGCAGTAGGCTTGATGAAGCCCTTATCTAATAAGTCTTTCAACTGCTCCTTTAATTCCTTCAGTTCTGCTTTGGCCATTCAATATGGGGGAATTAATATTGATTGGTATCTGGTAATGTATCAATAGCAAATCAATCTCACATCAAGGGGAATACCAGGAAGCTCATCTGGAAATATATTTGGAAACTCATTAACCACTGGAATAAATTGAAGATTTGGTGGCTTAGCATCAATATCTTGAACTCGTACAATTGATAAATGCAGCTTTTGGCGATTATTTTCTTTGCCTCAAGATAGGAAATAAACTTGCCTTTTGGCGTTGCCACATTACCCTTCCACTCCCGAACTACTTCCCCTGAAAAGTAGAATTTAACAGTCTTCACTCGAAACTTGACATTGGCGTAACAAGTTGTCAATTAATCCATACCTATAATAATATGAAAGTCAAGTATCTCTATCTCTATAAGGTCTACAAAGGTCTGACGATCAACAATCTCTACCGTACAACCTCGATAAACCCTCTAAGTAATAATAGAGTCTACAAATAGCATAGACACAACAAAAGGTTGCTGCAATGACTTTGGTACTATACACAACTTCCCAATAATAAATGGAGTAACATACGATAATGTGGAGCCTGGATCTATCAAAGAAAAAACAAAATGGGAGCAAACACTCAATGCACCTGTCACAACATTTGGCGATGACTTTGAATCCTGATAACTTGTCAGTGCATAAGTGTGATTCCGGCCACTACCGAAACTAGATGCTTTCTCTCGACCTCTACCTGCTAAAATCTGGTACCCACGCTCTACAGGATGTACTGAGAAAGACAATCTTGTTGCTGACCCGTCCCTCTATCTTGAATCCTGTTGGCCCTATAACAGACAATATCCTTGTATATGATGCTCTTGGCCACAAAAATAGTAGGTTGTAGATGGCTGATGGCATCTCCCGGCATGTGCTTTACCGAAAGTATCATAATGCAGACTAACTGATCTAGAATGCTCTTGGACCTTGTACTGCTGCGAGCTTGACACTCGTGAGCTCTTATCCAGACCTGACTCCCTTGGTGATCCAACCTGCTACCCTGGGACTGCTGTGGTGTGGCCTAGGTGGTCTTCCTAAATATCGAGGTTTGGAGCCACCCAGATTCTCCGTCTGAAACCCATCGATCCACCTTTTTTCATTGATCCTATCCAAATTATGATCATATATTGACAAGTATTTGCAAATCATTACTCGCGCAACTCTTCTACCTTATTCCAGACGACATCCACCTGAACACCATGCCCGAAGGCTTACTCATGCTTTCCTCCCATCAATTATATAACGCATGTAGGATTTACTAATCAAAGTGTAAACTCAAGTAAACTATAACCTACCTCGAGGCCAAGTTGCTACAATAATATTCATGGAACCTTGCTCCTTGCTCTTGATCTAGAATTCATGCTAGAGAATCAATGAGGGAGGTGGTGGAACCGCGTGCTTAGAGATCTACTCCTCTCTATTATTGGTGTTCTATCTTGAAATATATCCTAGGGGCATTTTTAGGAGGAAATCCTTTTTAAAATGGGAGCTGAACCCTGAAATAAACTTGAACATAGATTTCTGATTTGCGTCACCTGCTGCAATGGTCACTACCTTTGCTATAGCGGACTCGCTATAGCGGTCAGTTGACCGCTATGCCAGAACTCGCCTAATCGAGCCCACTTTATTTTGACTCTATTTCACTTGGTATTTGCTTAAGCATTTACACATGCTATTCCGAATTAACGTTTCATACTAATAAAATTTTAATTCTTATGTTCATATCGTAGAAGGTTCAATAACGATTGGACGGGTTATTACACGTCATATTTATCACCACTATTAGTTATAACTATCATCCAACTATTAATTGTCACTACCAACTTATATTGTCAGCCACAATTACTACTAGCTATTATCCACAATGCCACAATTAGCCAACATCATCCTCAATTGATCCCCTCTGTTACAATCCTCTTTAAAACTCAGTTAAAAACGTCTCATAATTTGGCTATTTATGTGAAATGAAAGAAAAGAGAAATATTGGGGGTCTAATGAGATTGCGGGTTGGTTCTGTCTGGGTATTTGGATTGAGTTTGGCCGACTTGGGCTTGAAAAGGCCGAAGAAAGATTGAAAATAACACCTAAGTGTCGCCCAAAGAGTCCGGTCTTAAACTTTTGCCTTTGCTTGATAAAATCTTTAAAAATGGCCTTTAACTTGAAAAAATTTGTTGGGAAGAATTTAGCTCATCAGGCATAAGTTCTAATGTTTTGCTTATAAGGCAGAACTTGTAGTTAATTGAATAAGTTCACTATTTTGAAATATCCTGAATGTATGCCTTATGGGCAAAACTTAGAACTTATGTCTGATGGGCAATATACCTAAGTTCTAACTTTTGCCTATAAGGCAAAATTTCTGGTCAATTGAGCAAGTTTACTATCTTAAAATGTCCTGAACGTCTACCTTATGGACAAAAATTAGAACTTATGCTTGATGGGTATTATACTTAAGTTCTACCTTTTTTGCCTATAAAGTAGATCTTCTGCTCAATTGAGCAAGTTCATTGTCTTGAAATGTTTCGGACGTCTGCTTTATGGGCAAAAGTTAGAATTTTCTTAAGTGGAGGCTACATTTCAAAGAATTTGCTAAGCGAGGCCAAAAAATTAAGACCACCATTTTTGTATGACGTTTCTTACGGGAGCCAAAATATTAAGATCAACCCATCTTAGGGTCATTTCTGAAGTTGACCCCAGAAAAGAGCTAAGATGAAAGGTTGATCTTTAAAAGTGAAAATGGCTAAAATTGAATTTAAAAATTAATCAATCATCTTTAAGTCGTAGACAAATTATTTCAAACATAAGAGACTCGCATTGCAATTGTAGCTAATTGTTGATAAAATAATCATATTTAATCAATTATTTTGTAATAAAAGATATTTATGAAATTAAGAAAATTTGTAGTAAAATTGAGATGCGTTGTTTAATCAATTTACTAATTAAGCTTCTTGATTCAACAAAGTAAATTAATTATATGTAATAATGGAGTAATTATCATAACTAAGTAACAAGTGACTTTAATTTGACAAAATGAAATACATACTCAATTAAAACACTTGTTTTTTTTAAAAATAAATAAATTGATTTTTAAAATTAATAAAAAGACATAATTAATACTTAGAATTATATATATAATATATTATAATATATTAGGGTATTTTTTTTAAAATAAAATGGAAAAATAACACTAAAATAATTTTAATTTTTTTGACATTTATAAATTGTTATTTCGCGCTATTTAAAATTCAATAAGCTCAATCAATTAATTAAAAATATGGAGGACTAAAATTGGATGTCAACACCCACAATCACCATCGCTAGCCATCACCACCACTAAACGTCATTTTTTTTAAAAAATACTTTGTTGATATAGTATTAGATTAATTTAACATTTTATTAAATTTATTTATTTAGTAATTTTTAAATAAAAATAAATTTACACATTCATATGTTAAAAACAGTCTTAATTTTTTTTTTATAGTTTGCAGTTAAATTTAAAAAATTATATAGCGTGAGGTTAAAATAAATGCTACAAAATGGTCTTGAGTGGGGTTCTTAAGACCTTCACAAATAAACCTCCACACTTAAGCTTATTTTTTTATAGTGGTGAAACATAGTTAAATCAAAATCCACAAAATATCCCGCATTTTTGTAAAATATAGGCATGCAAGTCGACATTGTCTCTGTATAATTGCTCTTTGTGGTATTACGACACCGACTCATATTAAATTTTATATTTGCATTGTCACCTGCCTTTTCGAAAGACATAGTTCGGCGTTATCATATCATTCTATGATTTCGTTTTGTTGTTTCTTATAGAGAGCGCTTGAAAAATATTTGTCAACTGTCACTTGTAATTGTAAACAAGCGTAGGCAAAGATTATTTTATATTTAGCTATAAAAAAATTTGTAGCAAATAGTTAAATTATTCAGTTATAAATTTTAACTCGTCGCTATTTAAACATTGCATATTTTGTGACAAAACTATATTGTCACTAAGTCACAGGTTGATTAGAGACAGTAAAATGAGCGTCACTAATTGCTTATATTATTAGTGACAAAAACTAAGGTCACAATTACATATAAAATTTTGTGGCTAAAGCTTATAACATTTAACTACCAACTCTAATTTGTCGCTATTGCAACAACTTATTTTTTGTGATAATTTTTTTTTATGTTCAAATTGTAACTAAATTTAAGACAAATAATTATTTTTCACAAATTGGATACATTATTAATGACAAATAATGTGTCAGTGATAACTTAAAATTAGTCACTAATGGTATCTAATAAATGACATCAAATTACTTTCTGGTGAAAAACTTTAGTGGACAAAATTTTTCAACTAAATTGTATGTTTCGTCATTAAAAGTATGTTGCTCATGCATTTAAACACGAAATGTAATTTTTTCCACAAAAAGTAAATAATTAGTGACGAATTTTTTATCGTACCTAATAATTTCATAGCTAAATATTACATTTGTTGTAGTGTTTAAACACTATACATAATCCTTTTTTGTCAGATCTCTCAACTATAACCTGATATCTATTATTGAAAGCATACTTATTCATCACAGATATAAGAATTGCTTTTTCTTGTATAACTGCTTCTCCTGGACAAACTTGTTATTGCTATTAGTAATCATGTGAATATCCATATCGATGGCACACAATGCCTCAACATTATCAACAACAATTAATGCAAATCTATCTGTTTTCATATCTTCGATACACACAATTGCATCTGTATCTGACTCAAATGTAATCTCACCACTACTGCTGCAGCCCATTTCGTTCCCCATCGTAGTAATGCACAACGAATATCTTCCAAAATCAGATACATGTTTCTTCACTTTAAAAAATAGTTTCACTCCCATATCGTTACGAATCTCCATTGGTGATGGATTTCCTTCAATAATGTATTTGACGTTTACTTTTTATCTAGATTCATCAATTTTCAATTTTATTGCTATGGCAACAATGAGATTTTTGTACGAAGCATCTTCTTGAATAATAATGTTGTTGATTTTATAAGCATCGTATTTATTCTCGAAAATACAAATTCACGAATGCCTCAACAACACTGACATGTTCGTTATTGTGTATCTCAGAGAGCGGAGAGATTGAAAAAATTAATTTACTTGAAAATCACGGATGAATTACAGTGAAGAAAGAAATTGAGAAGAAGGAAATTCAAATCGCACGGAAGGGGATGAGCTATTTGAATTTTTTGATCTGTTTTTTTTATCTCATTCGTTACTACGTAATTCTCTCCACAATCAAAGCGATTTCAGTTAGATTCCTTTTTTAAATTATCAAATTTAGTTAAACATATATCTGAGATACATGTAGAGGCATGATAAAATGATGTATCGAACTGTCTTTTTAGTAGTAGAAAGTGTAATTCAGTAAACTAGTGATCAGAAGAGTAATTAGCTCCTATTTTTACATTGTTTACTCATCTTTATATACTGTAGTAAAAGTAAATACTTTGCACCACCTAATTTTTTTCCAAATTGTTACCTAAAACGGGCTATCAATGTACTTGAGCCAAGAAGGGGAAGCCAGTAGGCCTCGCAGTCAAAAGCCCAACCCACCCAGAGATCCCCAAATCTTCACGGCCACATCCTCCCCTCTTCTCTGATTCCCTTCTCCTTTCTTAGTCGCGTGTAACCGCCGATCAGCAACCTCCATGAACCATCAACATCGGCATAGCTCCAATCTTCATCAATGGCGTTGAGATCAACTGGACGCAAGGTCTCATTTGACATTCTCTCAACTTCCATCCTAGAGGACGATCACGACTACGATTACGATTCCTCCGTCAATTCGACTTGCCTCCGATCAAATTCCGATCCCTCTCCTCAGCTTCTTCCAATCGATGACGCCACAAGACCTACCCGAAATCGCAATAAGAAGAAGAAAAGGAAGAAGCATAAGAGAATCACGGAGCATTCCACAATTTCCGAATTCTCGGACGAGCAGCTAGACCGCTCATTCGCCGTCGGAGAATTTAACGGTTACCGTTACAGTGTTTCTCAGAGCAGTGGTGTTGTGGTATGTGAGGAACATGAGAACCTGCCGCCGCCAATGACTAACAGTAATTGTTTAGTGAGTTCAGTTACTGGACTTCCGTTTGGGGAGTTGAGACAGAGAAATGTAATGGTCAATGGAGTGACTGAAGAGAGTGTTGGGTCACCAGAGATTGCCGAGAGAGAAAGTGAAAGTGTTAAGGAATTGGAATCAAGGACAAATTCGAGAGTTGAAGTGGATTTGAATATGGATGGGATTGCAGGGAGGAGTTTGCAAAAGGAAGTGTCTTTAGATTGGAAGAAGTTGATGGCTGAAGGTCCCAATCGTAAGTATTTACCTTGTTTTATTTTTTCTTTTGGTTTTCTAAATGTTTCATTTCCTGCCAATTTGCCAGTATCAAATGTTCTTTTGTGTTCTGACTCAAGTATTAACAATATATGGCAATTGGGGACAGCTTTAGCTCCTTCCCTCCCATTTTGCATGAATGTATTTGAATGATTTATATTTGTGGTTGATAGATATATTGTGAAATGATGTCGGAAGATGCCGTAATTTTGGGAAGGACTAAATGGAGTAGAGGAACTACATGTTACTGAAATTGGATAAGTGAATAATGTCAATCTTATGAAGTTAGGAACAGATAGGATATGGCTAAAACCCCTAGCAAAGCTAGTTATCCTAGGCCTACTATCCTGTAGAATAACTAGAAACCTTTACACCCGTGCTTACTGTTTTTAGGGGATTTACCTTAAAGTGAATAAGGATCCTTCCATGCGAGAATCAAAACTTGTAGGTTCTGTCAGTGTCTCTTTGTCTCTACCAATTGCTTCTACAACTATGGAAAAGCAAGTTTCTAGCTTTCCTAATTACAGAGTTTTCTCCTTTCTATTCTCTTTTCCTGTGAAAGAAGAATGCTAATGATCCTTTAGCAGATGATATTAAAAATCAGTTGGAGGGGAAATCCCTTAGATATCACCAAATTATGGCATTGGTATGTCATGAGCACCTAGAAGAATCCTGTTTTGTCCATGGTACACAAGGAACTAAGGCAATTAAAATGCACGTATGTACTTGAATGCTATAATCTTGTGATAAATACACATGTAGATAAACGATGGCGATTAGTACTTGGATTGAGAAATTCTAGTTCTAAAGAGAAGCTTGAATGTGGCGTCCTTAATCTTTATGTCTCTTTTTTATGTTGAGCAACAACGTCATTGTACTTTTAATGTGGTCATGATAGTTATTTACCATTTGACTTTGTCCTAAATATAAGACAAAAATAAATTCCTCTTGTTGGGCGGTGGGGGGTGGGGAAGTCGCCATTTGTCTCTAAATTGAATTTTGCTTCTAATTATTTTAGTTACAGCAGACAAATTCCCATGTATCCTTTCTTGTCTCTCACTTAAGTTGTGTGGTATTTTGTTAGAAACATTTCCTGTGGATAAGTCACCAGTGAAGTGCTTCATGGAAGAGATGTATGCTGGTAATTCTTTAAGGAGTACGGTTGCCCTTGGGAATGAGAAAGAGCGGGAAAGAGTTTATGATACCATATTCCGTTTACCATGGCGATGTGAGCTGGTATAATACTTTATTAAGGCACTGCTATATGAAACATTCTCAAATTATTTTGAGTACGTCATTCTTTAATTGCTCTGAGTTGCCTGTTGTTCACTGCTTGACTTGCATCTTTTGCTCCTCTGTTATTTATCTACCCTAGAGTGTGATAGTGCAAACAAGATCTTTTCTTTTTTACTTCCGAATTTCTTTCCGAACTAACTGCAGGCTGGGAGGTCCATTCCCTGTTCTTTGTAGTTCTTCTTGGATATGGTCTTGTCTCAGAAACTATCAAGCTGATTTAGCTGCATAGATGACAACTATTGCTTTTGCAGCTTATTGATGTTGGCTTTTTTGTCTGCTTGGATTCATTCCTTTCACTGCTAACTGTTATGCCGACGAGGTTAATCATGATCTGTTGGAGGTTTCTGAAAACAAGGTTTGTATCTCATACTTTTCCTATTCCCTTTGTTTGAACTTGAAATGATTTTTTAGGATCTCCACTATATGGTAGAGTTGTCTATCGGACAGTTCTAAAGTAATTTCATACCATTGTGACCTTACAGCAGATGGATTCAGAAGTTTTTCTGTAATCTCAAATTAATCCAGTTTGAGGAGTGTTATGATTTTTATATGGTTTACATTTATTTGGATTGTTTAGGTTTGATTTAATATGATATGAATATCATATTTATGCAAATATTAGGTACGTAATCGTGCAAGATCAGTCTTTTAGCAAAACTGTAACATATGTAATCACTAATTCACTATAATATCTCAAACCATAATTGAGGGGAATAGGGAAAGTTTCTCCTTCATTCTGCAATTTTTTCTTCCTAACAAACTGTCTTTATTCAAAGAGGCTGATAAGTTTTGGTGGTACTGATACTTTTCGGAACAGTATATCTGTTTTCGATTACTGGGTTAGTCATCAATTCTTTTGGTGTGAAGTTTTAGCTGGCATATGGTGTGCGTTGCCTAAAATGTCAACTTGAAGGAGAGGAGGAGGGATGGTCATTGGTGGGTGTATTGATAGTAGATTTTCCCCTTTTCTGTGTTTTTGGGAGTTTATTACTGATTGGGCATACCTTCATGTCTTGTGTTTTGTGTTTGGCTTTATTTGTGATTGGGCGTACTTTCATGTCTAGAGATTGGATATTACACCAATTGTACCATTTTTATTTAATTATCAGAAATACGGTACAACAACAACATACCCAGTGAAATCCCACAAAGTGGGATCTGGGGAGGGTAGAGCGTACACATACCTTATCTCTACCTCTAGAGACTGTTTCCGAAAGACCCTCGGTTCAACTGAAGCAAATCAAAGTAGTAATGGAAAGGAGAAACGACAGTGAAGAAAACATGACAACTCAGAGCAGAGCATACATGCAAGGAACCGTAACATCAACAACATAGTGAGATAACCTAAACATAGTAAACAACAGATGATAACATATATCAAAAGCCAGAAACTACATGAATAAGGCTAATACTATGACAGACACGGTGCTCTAGGCTACCACCAAGTCCTATCCCGTCGAAAAGCAAGACAACATTCGACTACCTACTAACCTTCTACCTTTATCCTTGCCCTCCATACCTTCCTATCTAAATACAGTATGGTTCATAAAATTAAAAAGAAGACTTGTTACAACTTCTGCTGCCAAAAGAAATTCACGGAGTATCACCTTGCGTCTTGTGTTATTTCAGTCCCTGGAAAAGAAAATTATTTTAGGAGTTATATGGATTATCAATAAAGGGAAATTGAGTTTATTGTTGTTGAAATAGTGTTCGATTGGTGCTCCAGAGGTAATGTTTTCTCCAAGAGTGTTCTCCAGTTGCACCTGGAGAAGTTTCTGTTACTGCCAAGTAATAGTGCGTTGGTTAAGTGAATTTGCCGAGCGGAACTTATGGGAGGAACTATAAGTTGAAACAAGGGTAATGCCCTCGAGTACCTAAGAGGGTGGAGGTTAGGGGTGTATTGCTTTCAAAGTTTTTTTTTTTTTTAAAAAGATAGGGCAGCAAAAAAAGGGTTAAAATGACTCTCAATGGATTGAAATGGCTTTCAAAGCTTTCAATAAGCTTTCAATAGCTTTCAATAATTTTATTAAGCATTTGGGGGGCTTTAAATAGCCAACATAAAGCATCAGGATAATTTGAAATTCAAAAATACCTGAAATCTCTCAACAACTTAACAAACCTAACAGATATTTAAAATTTAAATTCATCCTAAAGCTAAACAACTTATTTTGCTAAAATTTACTGCAGTAACTAAAGTAAATTTCAACAAAGTTATTTATTGTTTACCTCTGAAGTAGGAGATCTCCCATCAAATTTCAGAGGGAAGAAGAGAGACTGCCGTCGTGATTTTCCCTTCAAAGCTGAGAGTTTATCCTTGTTTTATTTTTAATTTTCTTGCCCTTGTTATTGTTGTTGGTTATGGTAACTCTAACAAAAAATATTCATCCTCCCATTTGAAGCATGTATTTACTTTATTTTCCTAGTTCCTTACCCTTCTTGTCCCTGATTTTGTTGTGTTAAACTAAATCCATTTAACTGCAGCTTATGTTTACAAAATAACCTGACCATGCTCATGGCAGGCAGTTCAAGAAACTTTCTGCAGTTGAGCTTTCTGATATTGGCTGTTGTGTCGCCCTGGCTAGTGGAGCGATATTGTTGCAACAAACAGGTACAATTAGATTCTTTAATCCTCACCAATACTCTTAAATTTTTGTCACATGCTAATTACCACACATCTGAGCTTTGACTCTTCATATTCATGGCTTTCTTATTTGGGTTCTTTTGGTTAGACTTACCCCTGTTCCCAAATTTCTATGGCAGATATCAGCCTAATCTATCACATGATACGTGGTCAAGGAACAATCAAACTTTATGTGGTCTACAATGTGCTGGAGGTGAGAAGCTGACTAGTTGATCTACAATTAAGGCCATGTGCTAATTGCCACGAATTGGTTGTACTTTAGTTAGGTCTTCATATCATGTTGAAGTTGTTTGAACTCTGATAAAACATAATTAATTTCATAGTGTTGTAAAATCAGGGTAAAAGAGTAACGATATTAACAAGAAAGTAGACAAGAAATGTAGAGAGACCAAGAGATGAAAGCTTTTCATATTTCTTCCAAGTATTTCCCATGTCTACAAAATATTAGTTCCTATGACTATTTATAGTGTCCATAGAGGCATATAAAATGTTGTCATGATAATGTAGCATTAACCATGAAGATTATGGGGGAGGTTAAAGGGTGTGAGAGTTATATCCATAATGGTGTGTGGAGTAATGGAGCATTAACTATACATTATGGAGAAGATTGGTAGGAGTAATTTCTTAGGAGTTATGGACATCCACATAATTATATTATTTCATAACGCTCCCCCTTGGATGTCCATAGATGATGTGCCTCGTTAAAACCTTACTAGGGAAAACCCAGTAGGCAAAATCCCAGTGAATGAAAAAGTACACATATCTTGTAGTATGCGTTGTTTGCTGCCTCGTTAAAAACCTTACCAGAAAAATCCATCGGGACAAAACCTAGGCCAAGGAAAAAAGAGTGCAACACATCTTTTACTCTCCCTGATGCAAACATCATTTAATTTCTTGGAGATGACACATCCCAATCATGAATTGGTGCTTTTCGAATGTTGAGGTTGGTAATGCTTTAGTGAACAAATCACATTCATAAATATGTTATATCCTTGAGCTCATCCTAGTATATCATTTTCTTGTCTTTTGGATATGTTGAGTCTTTAAACTCAGCCAAAACTCAGCCTTGGTGGACAGAGTTACCTGGTACTTGTTGCTGGTGGGAGGTGGCAGGTATCCCGTGGATTTAGTCGAGGTGCGCGAAAGCTGGCCCAGACACCACGGTCATCAAAAAAAAAAAAAAATCTTGACAATCACTCTGTTCGTGACCTTGTCATTGCTGACAAATTGCTTATTCAACTTGTTCGTAGCAACAACCAAGTGACAAACACTTTCCTTTCCATGATAATAAAATTGACTGTCTTGTAGAATAACATAGTATGACAATATTCCTACTTGCAAACATATTACTTTTTTTTTTTTGAAATTGGTAAGTTTGTATTCTTCAGCATTACGATATGCTGGCCACCTTCAATGATTCATCGCAAAAATTACAGATTTCCTATCAATTCTACAATTTGATCTACATCCACTATACATAGTTGTTTATACCAAAAGAATAAAGATACTAAACAATTCCATTTTACTTTGTGAATGGAATTGAATCTATCTTCAAAACATCTTCCATTCCTTTCTCTCCAAACAAACCACCATATACATGATGGTATCAACTTCCACCATCTCGTTTGGGAGTCTTGCTTCCCTCTCTTCTGATCCAACAGCTGAATAGATCAGATGTGTGCTCCGGCATGGTCCAACTGAGATCGGTAATGTTGAGAAAAAGTTCCCAGAGCTGTGTTGTGAACTTGCAATGTAGGAAGAGGTGACTGTTTGTTTCCCCTGTTAGATTGCATAGGAAACATCTGGATACCAGTGGCATTCCTTTTTTATGTAGGACTTCTTGGGTCAGGCAGGCTCTTTTGATTACTAACCAAGTGAAACATTTCACTTTTGTGGGAATTAAACCTCTCCAAATAGTCTTCCAATGATATTGAACACTTCCAGATCCCCCTTGTATCCCTCTCTTATAGGCACTGTTAACTGTGAACTTGCCATCCTTCTTGTGTTTCTAGATGACTCTGTCTGTTGCATTTGTGTCAAGAATAGCACCGCGTGGTTTTTCCAGTAATGAGGCCACTCTCTATTTCCCAATCATTCAATAGTCTTCTGAAGGATAGGTTCCATCCTTGTGTAGACCAGCAATCACATACCTTGGCATCATGGTTGGTGCAAATGGAGAAAAGGTCTGGAAATGATTCACTCAAAGGGGTCTGATCAATCCAACCATCTCTCCAGAATTTGAAACTACTGCCACTTCCAACTTTGAAAGTCAGATTTTCTTCCATAAAGCTCCATAATGCTCTGATTGTTTTCCATACTCCCCATCCATATGGTGTTGTAACTGTCTCTGTGCATCTTGGGATCAGCTCATCAAACTTTGCTGTTATCACCTAGTTCCAGAGAGCCCTATCCTCATTGATGTACCTCCATACCCATTTCATTAGAAGACTTCTGTTTTGTACTTTCAAATTTTTGATGCCCAGGCCTCCTCTTTCCTTGCTCCTCATATTTCTTCCAAGTATTTCCCAAGTCTTTCAAGTCTACACAATATTAGTTCCCATGCCTCTCTTTATAGTGTTCATAGAAGCATACAAAAAGTTGTCATGATAACATAGCATTAACCACGAAGATTATGGGGGAGGTTAAAGGGTGTGAGAGTTATATCCATAATGGTGTGTGGAGTAGTGGAGGATTAACTATACATTATGGATAAGATTGGTAGGAATAACTTCTTAGGAGTTATGGACATCCACATAATTATATTATTACATAACACAGTGTGTAATTCATGTTTGTTCTTCAAAGTAAAAATGATATCTGGTCCGATTCTTGCTTGTAAGAGAATAGTCATTTGCTCGGATATGTTCAGACATCAAATATCCTTACTGTTCCAGTCTGGTACAAGACATTGGTCTATTACATGTGCATGTTCCTGTCATAACATCATTCGCTATGCTATATCTTTTATTGATACTCTTTTCTGAAATTTGTAGACAAATTTGAGGTAATATTTGCCTTCCTTTGGCAGGTTTTTGATAAACTATGCCAAAGCTTTGGTGGCGATGTGATGCAGACTCTCTTTAATACAACAGAAGGGCTTGCAAATAGCTCAACAGAAAGTATGCAATATTGGATTAGAAGATTTATTGTGGATGAAGTTGTAGCTGTGGCTTCATCAAATATCCTTTTCCATTCCTGTATTTTGGTCAATATCATAAATTTCATTCCTCGTATTTATCTGGTTTCCTTGACTCCCCACACTTGTTCATTCTTTCATCCTGCTAGCTCAAGCCATCACTTTGTCAACCTGTATAGTTGCCCACAACAATGCATTGTTTGCTTTGCTTGTATCAAACAATTTTGCGGAAATAAAGAGCAACGTATTCAAACGCTACAGCAAGGATAACGTTCACAATCTAGTATATTATGGTGAGTTATCTTCTCGCAGTATTTACCTGAAAATTTTAAGTCTCTATTGCAATGATTAGGTGTTTCTTATCGATCTGCTGTTGCCAGGCTAGTTTGTTCTTTATTTTCTTGTGTGAAGTGGTTCCATTTATGTCATGTTGTCATTGGCATGTTTGTGGTCCATATAGTGTTGCATCTCAATGTCAATCAATCATTCGGTCAATTAATTTACCTTTTCATAAAAAAATCACTGAGAATCAATTTTTTCTCAATCCTGAATTGGTCATGGTCGGCTATATGAATCCTCTGCTCCATTCTGCTCTATTCAGGCTCATTCATTCAAAATACTAAGTAATTTGTCCTTTTAAGACCTTTTAGGTTCTCTAAATTAGTTGTTTTCTAAAATGCACATTTATCTGCATATGATATTCGGGTACGGAACCTAATGTATGTGTAAAAACAACTAACTTTTTTTTTAGGGAAAACAACGATTTTAGTCCCTGTGTCATCAGCTTATTATGATTTTGATCCTTGTGTTATTAGACTAAGCACATTTAACCTTTAATTAAATAGAGTATGCAATTTTAGTCCTTATACCTACCATGAAGTTAACACCATTAACTTTTGATATCTACAAAAAAAAAAAAGGAAATTTCTTTTCGATCAAAACTGAAACAAGAAAATCTTATAAGCAATGTCGTCAAACTTCTTTACGTCTCTTTTCTTCGAATCTACAAAATACTTCACAGCCGAACACCCAAATATTAGTGGATGAACAAAATCTAAGAAGGAATTGAATCACAAAACATCTGCAATTAGTTTAATTCAATATCCATATGTGAGACGTAAATAGCAATAAATGCAAAGAAAATGTGACTTAATCTGAAGCCATGAATACCGATAATTATAACATATTAATCACCTTAATCTTGTCGATTTATCGCTAGTATTCAGTTTATGCATAACTAGTCACCAATCTTACCTAACCTTCTCCCTCTCTAACTAGAAGAATTGCAACACAAAAAAATGATTCCCTCTTCCCTTGACATAGTGCTTCTTGGCACCTCAGAAGAAGGAAGCTGAGGGCCAACTTTGGTATTGCCTATTGATAGAATTTGGATTTTATTGCTGGGTGTGGTTTCTCTCTCTTTTTTGTTCCTCCTGTTTTGCCGACTACTTATCCTTTTGTTTGAGCTTAGCGGTATTTGGAAATGCCTACTTTTCATTTTGTTTAAGCTTAGCGGTGTTTGGAAATGCCTACTTATCATTTTGTTCAAGTTTAGCGGTGTTTGGAAATGCTCAATCTTCTGGTACCAATTTTATTTCCAAGGTTGTGCTTGATTAAAAAGCTTCTGCGCATTTAAACTTTAATTCCATTGGCTGTGGGCAGATTCAGTGGAGCGGTTCCATATTTCAGCATTTCTCTTATTTGTCTTAGCTCAAAACCTTCTGGAGGCCGATGGACCTTGGTTTGGAAGTTTTATTTGTGTAAGCCCTGCTCCTGACGCTCCTTGTGCAATGAAGTGATTAATTTACTTAATTATTTTCACTGGAAAACATTTACTCTTCCTTGTAATTGGCTCATATTAAATAAATTCTTTTTGAATCTTACAGAATGCACTCGTCGTCTACGTAGGTGAGATGACAATTGATATCATCAAGCATTCATTCATCGCAAAATTTAACAACATCAAACCAATTGCGTTTTCAGAATTTCTTGAAGATCTCTGTAAGCAGGTACCTTCTAATTTACAGGCTACTGTTTGACTTTGCTGGTAGAGTCAAGCTTTTTAAGCTGATGGATTTTTCTGATAGCTTGATTAGCTTGTAGTGTTATACTGCTATATTCGTACTAGTCTTCATTCTGCTAAGCTGTTGTGGCATCTAGTACTTTTCTCTGTTTTGATGTTCTGTTTTTCACATTACTCTTATTTCGACTTTCAACAGACACTGAATATTCAAACAGACAATGTAAAGAATAACCTCACTTTCGTCCCTTTGGCACCTGCTTGTGTGGTGAGTTTTTTTTTTCTTTTTCTGATTTGACTGAAGCTACCATCTTCTCTCTTCATAAATTCTGAATCACATCATGGCCTCTATATTTTTAAAAACTATACTTCGTGAATATGGAAAATAGGGGAATTGGAATCTATTCACTTTTGGACCCTATCCTATTTATCTGGAGCTGATTTATTCCTTACCGAGCAGCCTATTTGCATCGCAGGTAATCCGTGTGTTGCGTCCTGTGTTTGCTGCTCATCTTCCCTATAATCCGTTGCCGTGGAGGCTCTTTTGGATTTTCCTTCTGTCTGCAATGACGTTTGTTATGCTTGCAAGCCTTAAAGTAATGATTAGTATTGGCCTCAAAAAACATGCTAGATGGTATATAAACAGATGCCAGAGGAGAAAACTTCATAGCGACTAAGATATGATATCATGATGAAGCTGCATTCTATGCTCAGATATAGAGATCTCCTTTCCATGAGAAGACAAGGAGGGTGGTGGAGGCATGGGGGCGGGATGGGGGGCTGGGAAGGTTGGGTGAGATCTGGTTGGAAATTTCTATCCTGTTCTCAGCACTCAACAGTGAGAGTTCCGAGTTTCTAATCGTTCAGCAGGATGCACTCATGTGGAGGTATTTACGTTAGATGATCTAATGGCCCCCATTTTTGCATAGGCAGAAGGTCCATATAATAAGGAGGAATTTATATTGATAATGTTTTACATGTGCAATATATTTTAAACCTTTTCTCTAAAAATTGGTTACTTCAGAAGTTATTTTCGAAATAAATGTCTTGGTCTGAAATTTTCTAAACTTCCTCGGTAGATTCAGAAAAGATTGATGTTACACAAAGGTAAATTATCTTCCTAGTTAATTTGGATGTATTTCTTACCACACATCATTGATTTTTTAATTTCTTATTGTCAGTTACCTGCAGATCCTTTTGTGTAGCAAAGTTAAATGCAGTTGACATTTGTTTCGATAAATACTAAAATCCTCCTGTCATTTTATTAACTAAAATAACTTCATTTCTGTATTAATATTTTGTAGGAAAAATTTAGCCTTTTCTTTTTGTTCCTAAAAGGCAAATGAAATCGAAAAGCTATAGCTGCCTGAAATTGAATGATTTTGAAATTAATTTGTTATTCACTTTTATTAAGCTAAAAAAAAATGAAGTTCATTAACTTCTTCTCCTTATTTTCCTCCATCGTAGTAATATAGAATTAAATTTCAACTTTATGATTATAATATTATTTTAAACTATCTTAATACCGCCCAGTAAGTTAAATGAAATAGCATGGAGCGTCTCCCTGAGAGATCGATATTTTTTTTTATCCTGTTTTTGCATATGTTGCAAATATAGGGAGTCTGGAGCCAAAAAGGTTACATTTTGAAGTCAAAATTTTAGAAGGGACAATGGAATTTGTGATTAACCAAAAGGAACAAAGCGCTAAACCCCCAATGACAAACAAATTGAATTGATGGTCATTCAAATGATTGTTTGTTTATAATTCCTTCTAAAGTCATGCTAAATCAAACTGACTTGTTCTTTTTTATATTTTATTTTAGTTGTGGTATATCTCACGATCTCCTTTGATTTTTTTTTTAAGTCTTGTTACCTGAGGCGTGGCACTATCCACGATTTCCTCTAAGCTTTTCAATTCTCAAGGTGTGTGAATTCCACCCTTTTTGGCGTGTGCGTCATTTTTGTAGTTTTGCAAATTTTATACCTTAATTTTTAAATATTTGTGAAGAAAATAGCTTTATTATAAGACAATTTAAATATTTTTAAGAATATACACTAAAATTAAATATCTTAAAAAATATATGATGTTTTTAGTTTAGATACACCCCTTAAAAAATTATAAGCTCCTAAAAAATAAGAATTATTTTACTATCTTACTCTTAGGGTGTGTTCGGTATGGAGGAAAATAAATTATTTTTTTACTTATTTTCTTGTGTTCGGTACACAAATAGGAATTTTTTTCTAAAAGCATTTGTGTATATTTAACACAAAATAATGAGAACGAATAGGATAATGGAGTAGGATAATGAAAATTTTTAATTTTTAAAAAAAAAATTAATTTTTTTGACTTCTTTATTAAAGAAATATCCTTCTATGCGCTCACTCTTCCAAGACTTTTGCTCTTAGGTCGGTCTATTCGCTTGGGGGTGGTAGGGGTGGGGGTGGGATAAGAAAAGAAATTTGATTTTTTTTTAAAGATAAAATTAAAAAATTAATTTTTTTTTGGGGGGGGGGGGGTGGTGGTAGGGGGTGGAGGTGGGGTAAATTTTTTTTTAAAAATAAATTTTAAAAATTTTAAATTTTTTTTGAGGTGTGGTGGAGTGAGGGGTTTGGGGGTGGCAGGTAGTGAGTGGGGTGGGGGTGGGGGGGTCGGGATAGGGAGTTGAGGTAGGGTAAGAATTTTTTTTTGATTTTTTTTTAAAAAATAAATTTTAAAAAGTTTAATTTTTTTTTGGGGGGAAGGGGGGTGGGGGTGGGGTGTGAGGGGAGGAGTAGGAGGTGGAGGCAGGGTAAGAAAAAAAATTGAATTCTTTAAAAAATAAATTTTAAAAATTGTAAATTATTTTTTTGGGGTGGGGGGTGGGGGGTAGGGGGTGGAGGTGGGATAAGTAAAAAATTTGAATTTTTTTTAAAAAATAATTTTTTTTTTGAGGGGGGGTGGTGGTTGTAGGAGGTGGTGGTCAGGGTGGTATGAAAATTAAACTTGTTTTTGTTGGAGTTTAGTAATGAAAAGTGAATGGTAAATGGAGGGAATAGAAATGGAGGGAAAATAAAATTTCACTTTTGTTTTTGTAAAGAGCATTTGTACCACATTGGTGGTGGAAAGGAAATTTCAAGTGTTTATATTGAGAAACACTTCCTCATGGTATTAAAGGGGTTGAAAAGAAGACAAGCCTCGCGTCGTCGTCATCGTTGGCTCGGCTTTGGATTTGGATTGGATTTGGATTTGGATTTGTCAAAGATCGAGAGATTATCTTTTTGCACAAAATTTATTTGAACTTAATTGTTTAATCCAAAATTCTAACCCAGAATGTTTCTCCATGTGCGAGCCGCACTTCGGCATGTGCGAAACAAGGCTCGCACTTCGGCATGTGCGAAACGCACATCAAAAGGACGCGTCCTTTTCGACTCACTGTTTTGTTACATGCGATGAGGCATGCGACACGCATAATGCCTTGTGCGTTTCGCACCTCCATCGCACATCACGGTCAGTTCTGGTAGCGTCATTGGACGCTTGTGCGACGGGACGTGCATCACACACTTTCTCTTGTGCGTTTCGCACATCGTCCCGTCGTATCTGAAATAGTGCAACTTTTCTGAACCGTTGCTTCCTTTCTGAAGCAGTGCTTGTTGGCTATAAATATCTGTTTCTTCCTCAGATATTAAACACGAATTTGAGTACATTTTAAGTACAAGAAATACAAGTATACTTCTACATTTCTTCATAAATTCAAGTGTGATTTACTACTGTTGAGTGGTTCGCTGAGCAATAGGATTTGAGGTACCGCTATCCTGTTGTTGTTAATCGTTCTATCCTGGGAGGATATATTCCATCAACCTCGGGTGCTTGAAGGGAATAATTTCCTTAAGGACACACTGTGTATTCAGTGGGCTCGATTTCTTCTTCATCTCTTTTCTACAACTATTTTTCGTAAATAGTTTAATTCCTTGTTTCTACTTACTTTGTTTAAGTACATATTTTATTTATCACCCAGATAACAATCTTAAGGAAATTACTGTAAATCTGTATTTGGTTTCTGGAGATTAAAACCTTTTGGTTTTTTACTCTGTTTGAATCTTTGTTCTGATTTGAAGAATATAAAAACTTCGTCAGAACTTAGAGTTCATTCGGTTGAACGATTCGAAGATATAAAAAACTTCATCGTTAACTAGAAACAAGTTTGAATAAATAGATAGTCTTTATTGTTAGTATTCTAATACTAAATTGGTTTGTCAAATTTGTGACAGAAAACATGACGAATGAGACAGAACATCAAAATGATTCTGTTATGAATAGTGTTGCCCTTGCGGTAACAACTATAGAGTCATCAAGCCGTACGAATGTTGCACCTGCAATGGCTACGACAGAAAAACCGAGAAAATTTCTGGGCATCGACTTCAAGAGATGGCAGCAGAAAATGTTCTTCTATCTCACAACTCTAAGCCTGCAACGTTTCATAAGTGAGGACATTCCTGTGTTGGCTGAGGGAACAACGAATAAAGAGAAGTTTGTGGTTACTGAAGCATGGAAACATTCAGATTTCCTATGCAAGAACTACATTCTGAATGGCTTAGAGGATGGCTTGTACAATGTCTTCAGTGTTTGTAAAACTTCAAAAGAGTTGTGGAACGCTCTTGAGAAGAGATACAAAACTGAGGATGCCGGACTGAAAAAGTTCATGGCTGCAAAATTCTTGGATTTTAAAATGATTGAAAGCAAGACTGTCATGTCCCAAGTTCAGGAACTGCAAGTCATCGTTCATGATCTCCTTGCCGAAGGTATAAAAAATTTTTATTCCTTCGTTGTTAGTTATTTTGAAGATATGGCTAACAATAACTTTACTTTTGAAGGTATGGTTACAAATGAAGCTTTCCAAGTAGCAGCCTTCATTGAAAAGTTGCCTCCTTTATGGAGGGACTTTAAGAACTACTTGAAGCACAAGCGCAAGGAGATGACTCTTGAAGACTTGATTGTTCGTCTTAGAATAGAAGATGACAACAAGACAACAGAAAAGAAGTCACGTGCAAGTTCAGCAATATCGGGAGCACATATTGTTGAAGAAGCACCAACAAACAAGAAAAGAAAGAATCCTTCTGGACCAAAGAACAATCCGTCAAAGAAGAAGTTCAAAGGCAACTGTTTTAATTGTGGCAAGGCTGGTCACAAGTCGTCGGATTGTCGGGCTCCAAAGAAAGGCAAGAACAAGGGTCAAGCAAACATGGTTGAACAAGTGGAAGACTTGTGTGCCATGCTTTTTGAATGCAACCTGGTTGGCAACCCAAGGGAATGGTGGATAGATTCCGGTGTCACCCGTCATATGTGTGCCAATAAGGATCTGTTTGCATCCTATGCTCCCGCTGGACCTGATGAGACCATCTTTATGGCAAACTCCGCTACAGCAAAAGTTAAAGGAACAAGCAAGATATGCTTGAAGATTGCATCTGGCAAGGTCGTGACTCTCAACAATGTCCTTCATGTTCCTGATTTTTGCGGAAGAGCTTGGTCTCAAATTCACTTCTTACTAAGAATGGATTCAAGTGTGTTTTTGTTTCCGATAAAGTTGTAGTTAGTAAAAATGAAATGTATGTAGAAAAAGGTTACCTAACTGAGGGCGTTTTCAAACTCAATGTAATGAATGTTGAAATGAATAAGAGTTCAGTTTATTCTTACTTGATTGAGTCAAACGATTTATGGCATGTTCGCTTAGGACATGTCAACTATAAAACCTTGCGAAAACTGATTAGTTTAGAAGTATTGCCTAAGTTTGAGTGCAATAAATCACAATGTCAAATCTGTGTTGAATCAAAATTTGTAAAACATCCGTATAAGTCTGTTGAAAGGAATTCCAATCCCTTAGACTTAATTCACACAGATATTTATGATATGAAGTCAATACCATCTCGCGGTGGAAAAAGGTATTTCATAACCTTCATTGATGATTATACTCGGTATTGTTATGTTTACTTACTTAACAGTAAGGATGAAGCAATTGAAGCATTTAGGCAATAAAAAACTAAAGTTGAAAATCAGTTGAATAAAAGGATTAAAATGATTAGGAGTGATAGGGGAGGAGAGTATGAATCTCCTTTTGAAGAAATTGTTTGGAAAATGAAATCATCCATCAAACTACTGCCCCTTATACACCTCAATCCAATGGAAAGGAAAAATCAAACTTTGAAGGAAATGATGAATGCCTTATTAATAAGTTCCAGTTTACCGCAAAGCTTGTGGGGGGAAGCTATCCTTACAACAAACAAAATACTCAATAGAGTACCCCATAACAAAACGCAATCTATTCCATATGAAAAATAGAAAGGAAGAAAACCCAACTTGAAATATTTCAAAGTGTCGGTGCTTAGTCAAAGTCCAAGTTCCTAAACTCAAGAGGGTCAAGATAAGACCAAAGACTATGGATTGTGTTTTTATTGGATATGCTGCAAATAGCAAAGCATGTCAATTTTTGATTCACAAATTCGATCATCCCGATATTCATAATAATACGATAATAGAATCAGATAATTCTGAATTCTTTGAAAATATTTATCCGTATAAAATGAATAGTGAGTCGTCAAGCGAAAGATCTAAATGACCTCGGGAAGAACCAAAGGAGAATACTCTTGATGAGAGAATTCAAGACGTAGTAAACGTCAAAAGACATCTACTTCCTTTGGACCAGATTTTGTGACTTTTCTTCTTGAAAATGAGCCTCAAACGTTTAAAGAAGCTATGTCTTCCGGAGACTCATCATTTTGGAAAGAAGCTGTCAATAGTGAAATTGAATCAATCTTAAGTAACCATACTTGGGAATTGGTTGATCTTCCTCCTGAAAATAAACCTTTAGGTTTCAAATGGATCTTTAAAAGGAAAATAAAAGCTGATGAAACTATTGACAAATATAAGGCAAGACTTGTTGTCAAAGGCTATAGACAAAAGGAAGATCTTGATTATTTTGACACATATTCGCCGGTAACAAGAATAACATCTATTCGGATGTTAGTTGCATTGACGGCTGTATATGGTTTTGAAATCCATCAAATGGATGTGGAAACAATTTTCTTGAATGGAGAGTTAGAGGAAGAAATTTACGTGAAACAACCTGAGGGTTTTGTGATTCCGGATAAAGAAAGAAAGGTGTGCAAACTTGTTAAGTCACTTTATGGACTAAAACATGCACCCAAATAATGGCATGCAAAGTTTGACCAAACAATGTTGGCAAACGGATTTAAGATTAATGAGTGTGATAAATGTGTTTATATTAAAGACACTCTGAATCATAAAGTCATTGTTTGTTTGTATGTTGATGATATGTTGATCATCAGTAGAGACATGTCTGACATAAAGGCTACCAAACGTATGTTGGCTAGCAAATTTGATATGAAAGACTTAGGAGTTGCTGACGTGATTTTAGGGATCAGAATTTATAAAACTCCTCAAGGTCTAGCATTGTCACAATCTCATTACATTGAAAAGGTACTTGACAAGTTCAAGTATTTGAATTTCAATATTTCTAAGCCACCAATCGATGTGAGTTTTGCACTTCAAAAGAATGAAGGTGAAAGCGATTCACAATTGAAATATGCACGAGTTTTGAGAAGTTTGATGTATATCATGAACTGTACGTGACCAGATATAACATGTGCTATTAGTAAACTAAGTCGGTACACAAGTAATCTCTATCAAACTCATTGGATGGCAATGAAATGAGTTTTGGGGTATTTGAAACATACTCAAAACTATGCTTTGCATTATAACAAATATCCTGCAGTACTTGAAGGATATAGTGATGCAAATTGGATCACTGGATCATCTGAAGTTAAATCCACAAGTGGATATGTATTTACTCTTGGTGGAGGAGCGATTTCTTGGAAGTCATCCAAACAATCATAAATCGCTCGCTCTACAATGGAATCTGAGTTTATACCTTTAGATAAAGCCGGTGAAGAAGCTGAGTGGCTCTGGAATTTCTTGGAAGACATTCTGTTCTGGCCCAAACCGTTGGCACCTGTATGCATACACTGTGATAGCCAAGCGACAATAGGTAGGGTAGGGAGCACTATGTATCACAAAAAATCTCATCACATTAGATGGAGACATAACACCGTTAGACAACTACTTTCTAGTGGAATTATCACGATTGACTATGTAAGGTCAAAAGATAATGTGTCAGATCCACTTCCAAAAGGCCTAACTAGAGAGGTAGTTGAAAGATCATCAAGGGGCATGGGTTTAAGGCCTAGGACAAGTCATAATGGCGGTAAATCTACCTAGTATACTGGAGATCCCAAGAGCTAGGTTTAAGGAGAAAAACAAAGTTATGATTGATGGTTTAACATTGTCAAATAACTCAACCCATTCTCGTGATGAAGAAAATGTTTGGAGACAAGGGTAAAGCTTTTTAATGGTTTCTAAGTTTGGAAGGTATGACCAAATAGTTTATCTATAGGATTAAACGTTTAGAAAACACCTATGTAAGTGTGAAATGTAAGCCGCTTCAAGGAGAATAATGGTAAAGGCCGATTCTCTAAGCACTTATGAAACCAGAAAGTGTTCATGGCTGAAACGAACAAAATCGTGAGAACCATAAATGGTTAAAGGTTAGTTGTGTGACTTATATTGTCTAGGTGTACTACAAAGTTTGATGGTTCAAAGATATCACTTCTACCGATTGACCGAGTGCATCCGATATAAGTTACTACGGAAAGTTCAAAGGGAAACCTACTTATCCAGATGCAATTAATCTTTGCTTGTAGATCACACACTTGTCCGTATATTCTTTCATCTTATAGCCATTCCCCATTCATGTAGGGGATTGTTGGGGTTTAGTAATGAAAAGTGAATGGTAAATGAAGGGAAAACAAAATTTCACTTTTGCTTTTGTAAAGAGCATTTGTACCACATTGGTGGTGGAAAGGAATTTTAAAGTGTTTATATTGAGAAACACTTCCTCATGGTATTAAAGGGCTTGAGAAGAAGACAAGCCTCTGGCCGTCGTCGTCGTCGGCTCGGCTCAGCTTCGGCTTTGGCTTTGGATTTATCAAAGATCGATCGAGAGATTATCTTTTTGGACAAAATTTATTTGAACTTAATTGTTTAAGCCAAAATTCTAACCCAGAATATTTCTCCATGTGCGAGCCGCACTTCGGCATGTGCGAAATGCACAAGAATCGCACGTCAAAAGGACGCATCCTTTTTGACTCACTGTTTTGTGACATGCGATGAGGCATGCAACACGCACTATGCCTTATGCGTTTTGCACCTCCATCGCATATCACGACCATTTCTGGCAGTGTCACTGAACGCTTGTTAGATCAGACGTTCTTCACGCACTTCCTTTTGTGCGTTTCGCACATCATCCCATCGTATCTGAAACAATGCAACTTTTCTGAACCGTTGCTTCCTTTCTGAAGAAGTGCTTGTTGGCTATAAATATATGATTCTTCATCAGATATGAAGCACAAATTTGATTACATTTTAAGTACAAGAAACACAAGTATACTTCTACATTTTTTCATAAATTCAAGTGTGATTTACTACCGTTGGGTGGATGAAATGGAGGCTCACATCTGGAGTCTTGTGTGATAAAAAGGTGCCTACTAAACTTAAAGGCAAATTCTACAGAGTGGTTGTCATGCCCTATTTTTACCAAGGTTAGATAAAGCACAACTTATGGACTCTAAAAGATTTTAATTATGTACAGAGTCGCCACCCAATTTTTAAGGAAAATAAGGAAACCTATTTTTTATTATTGACATGTATGACTCGCATTTTAATCTGCGAAAAACCATTTGAGATTCTAGGTAAGGGTTCAAGTTATTCCGAAGGGAAGGTGTTAGGCATCCTTCGAAATCCACAAATGTGGTACCCGACTAAACTTAATTTTTTAAAGAGAGGGGAGGTAAAAAAAAAGTATAACTATGAACAGTAATAAATATGTATATACAAGTGCAAACAATAATTTTAAAATATGTACATAAGAGTATGAAAAATGTATTTTTATATGTATGAGAAATTTTATATGTATGAAAATTTATATGTAAGAAAGTATACAAAAGAGTGTAAAAGAATGTATATTGAAAAGTATGTAAATATATAAATATAAGTAGATACTATTACGAAATATATATATATGAAGAAAATGTATAAGTAATGTATGTTAAATACATTGAGCAAAGAATGTAAAAAGAAATGCATTGAAAAGATTGTACAATAATTACATCGAGTGACTTGCGTTTTTCATTATGTAAATATTGTTTCATTTTTGCAAGAAAAATGAGTTTAAGAATGAGAAAAGAATATAAATTTTAAAAGTGTTTTTAACAAAAGAATGTGTAAAAAGGATTATTTGTAAAGTTCAAGTAAAACTAATTAGAAGGAAAAAAGAAAGAAAAGACGTCCTAATGTTTGCGTAACGTAAGAATATGAATTAATTAACTTAAGTATCTAAGTTAAATTAATTTGTTTATAAAAGTACTTACGACTTAAAGTTTTGCCTAAGTGCGTAATAACAGATAAGTAAATAAAGGGACACTCCCACCCGACACCCCAAAAGTAAAGTTTTCACTATATTTTAGTTTTTGTACAATTACAAGAATTACAAGGATATAAATAAAGCGATGAATTTTGGGGAGATCTTCAAACTCCTTTTAATTATCGTCTTCGGGAAGCATCCTCACGTACCTGTATAAACACTTAGTAAACAAATTTAATAACAAATAAATATTTACCGAAATAAGTTAAAGAAATACATATATTGTATGTAAATATAAGAAAATATAATTTTATTATAGTATGGGCTCAGATATGTAGTTGTATTAAGTTTTAGATACGTCATGGCTGCGAAATATCGGTTGGCCACCCGAGATCACCTCGCCAAGATAGGAATCATAAAACTTTTATTTTGTCTTTGTAATATTGAGATTTTGTCATCGCCCATAATTTATTTTTTTCGCTACATATGTATATATGTATCCGTCTTTTATATTGTGGAGGCCTCAAAAATCGACGGGAGTTTTTCATTGGCCAATGCAGTGTAACAAATGTGATAAAGCATTACAAGGGGGTGAAATTGCCCAATCAGTCCAAAAAAAATCAGCCAAAACAACAGCAGCAAAACAGTGGTGAGCAAGACGAATTCAACACCGGCAAGATCAAAGCGACGACCAAACAAGGTCCAAAATCGAAACCAAAAAAGGTGTAAAATCAGTCCACAACCACCACTAGTAGAAATAGATTAGTTCATGAAAATAGTAGATAAACATAGCACAACAATAAAGATCTGGATAAAAAATGAAGGTTGTCGGAGCATTGTTTTTCCATCATCGAATCAAACCATAAGAAACATGTAGAATCCGACCAAAATATGGAAAATAAGCATATATCGATCACATAAACAGGATGTCGGAAACCATGAAGAGAGAAGGCGGTGGGTGGCGTTGCTTCAACGGTGACAACACCGGAGCAACGCCAAAATATGGATTCGGCAGACCTTGGCATTAATGGTCTAGACCACCATTTTTTCCCAAATCAAATAATAACGAACCAGAGAGAGAGGGGAAGGGGACGATGCGGTGGTGACGTTGCTTCCACGGCTTTCACCGGAGCAGCGCCTAGAACATGGAGATTCCGGCCAGATCTGGTTCAACTTTTCCGGCAAACAGTGGCGAAGGGGAAAGGGAGAAAGAGGGAAAAGAGAAGAGAAAGGGAGAGGGGAGAAACATGGTGGTGTTGCTGACGTTTGGCCGGAGCTCCGGTGGCTGGCCGGTGGTGGTGCATCGCCGTGTAAGAGAGGAAGAGAGTTGGAGAGAAGATGGAGAAAAGTGAGAGGGAGAGGAGAGAAAAAATCTGAAAGTGTGTGTATGTGTAGTGTGTATAATATTTTTGTCCCCTCCCATAAAATATCCCCCTCCCCTTTTATTTATAATACAAAACAAATCCCCCCTTTGTCCAAAAAATAATAGCTTTTTACCCTTTATTCTTTGGTTATTATCTAATAGATTATTTACTCTATTAACCAATGTATAAAGTTTATTAACCGATGGACGATAGCCCTATTCAGTCATGTCAAATGTCACCTTTATTAAAGGTGACAAGACCTTGACTTGACCCAACTTATTAACCAATGCACAAGGTTATTAACTAGAGGACGATAGCCGTATTCAGTCATGTCAAATGTCACCTTTATTAAAGATGACAAGACCTTGACTTGACTGAATCGTTGCTCTGCGTATTAGAATTAATTGCTCCGACCTCTTGTGCTTGCGGAATGTATTAGAGAATATAAATAATGTACCAAAATGTGTGTATTGGTATGTGATTAAAAAATAAAATAAAAATGTAATGTGTTTTAAATAATTGAAATTGTAGTGTTTGTATTGTGTACGTGTGCGGATGACTGTAAAAAATATTTTGATTATCAAAATTGTATAATGACAATAAATTGATAAAATCCTAATATTTACAAAATAAAGGATAATTATCAATAAATTGTGAGAAATAAAAAATATATCAATAAATTGATAAAATTCCTAAAATAAGGATGATTATCAATAAATTATTATATTTCATGAAAAATGTGTAAAAAATGTATTTTGTGCTCTTTAACGATCAGGAAACCTGAAGACGTTAATTTTAAGCACGGAGAGCCAAAATTGGGTGTCAACAGTGGTGTTTCAACCAGCTTTGTTGTATGGAGTAGAGTGTTGGCCAGTAAATAACTCCCATATTCAAGAGATGAAGGTGGCGGAGATGAGGATGTTGCGATGAATGTGCGGGTTTACTAGGAGAGATAGGATTAGGAATGAGGATATCCGAGATACGGTGGGTGTGGCATCGGTGGAAGATAAGATGCAGGAAGTGAGGTTGAGATGGTTCGGACATGTGATGAGGAGAGGCACGGATGCTCCAGTGCGGAGGTGTGAGAGGTTGGCTATGGATGGTTACAAGAGAGGACGAGGTAGACCGAAAAAGTATTAGGGAGAGGTGATTCGACAAGACATGGCGCAGTTGCAGCTTACCGAGGACATGACCCTAGATAGGAAGGTGTGGAGGACGCGGATTAGGGTAGAAGAGTAGTAGGTAGAAGTGTGTGTAGGCTAGTAAGTAGGAGTGTTTTTCCTTGTTGTCCCGACTAGTAATCGTAGTGCTACGCTTATAGTTTCTTGTTCTTGGATTCCTCGTAGTAGTATTTTGTGGCAGTGCTCTGTTTCTGTCTGTTGTTTGTTACTACATATTACTTCCTATCGTCTCTTGTAGTTTTATCATGTATTTTTATCCTGTATCTTTGTTACGTCCTTTTTAGCCTATTTTTAGACTGTTTTTGTCTTGAGCCGGGGGTCTATCAGAAATAGCCTCCCTACCTCACCTCTGAGGTAGTGGTACGGACTGCGTACACTTTACCCTCCCCAGACCCCACGTTGTGGGAATACACTGGGTATGTTGTTGTTGTTGTTGTTGTTGAGTGGTTCGCTGAGCAATAGGATTTGAGGTACCGCTATCCTATTGTTGTTAATCATTCTAACCTGGGAGGATATATTCCATCAACCTCGGGTGCTTGAGGAGAATAATTTCCTTAAGGACACACTGTGTATTCAGTGGACTCGATTTCTTCTTCATCTCTTTTGTACAACTATTTTTCTTAAATAGTTTAATTCCTTGTTTCTACTTACTTTGTTTAAGTACATATTTTATTTATCACCCAAATAACAGTTTTCCCTACTTTGATTAAGGAAGTCATATTCCTTATTTTGAAGGAACTTGTTTTCCTAGGGAAAATGTTTTTCAAAATTTTTAAGCCAAACGAACATGTGAAAATAGGAAAATATTTTCCGGAGAATGTTTTCCTTCATACCGAACACACCCTTAATCAAACTCCTTTTATTAAATCAGAATAAATGTTATTTTTATCTTTCTAATTTGTTTCAATAAGTGATATTTCACATAATCAAGAAGAATTAATTTTTTCTTTCAACATTATCTTTGGTTTAATAAATGGAGTTTTACGCCATTAAAAAGTCATTTCTTTCTTCAAGATATTTGATTAAGAGAAATATAGTAAAATACTTCTTATTTTTTAGGAGTTTATAATTTTTTTAAGGGCCGTGTCCAAACTAAAAACACCATTTTCTAAAGTTAATTTTTGTGTAAGTTCTTAAAAATATTTTGACTGTGTTTATAATAAGTTGTATTTTTTCGTAGATATTTATAAATTGAGACATAAAATTTGCAAACTACAAAAATGGCACACAAGCCGTTGAAAATTGAAAAGCTTAGAGGAAATCGTGGATAGTGCCACACCTCATGTCACAAACTATTTTTAAAAAAACTTAAATCAAAGGAGCTCGTGTGTTATGCCATGACTAAAATGAAATACAAAAAATAGGTAGTGTGATTTAACACGACTTAGAAGGAATTTAAAACTGAACAACCGTTTGAGTGACCGTCAATTCAATTCGTTTGTCCCTTTGGGTTCAACGCCTTGTCCTTATTATTAATCATAAATTTTGTTGCTCCTTTTTAATTATATGCATTGTAGTTGATATTTTTATGCTTCAAATCTCTTTTTCACTAAGAATATCATAATTTTCAATGTAAAAGCTTGAAATTATTGTTTCGCGGTGAAAATTTAAAGTTAATGATTATTATTAAAATCGTTTGAGTGTTGATTATTTTTCCTTTTACTTTTTTATTAAGCAAGATTTGTGTAAATATAGTAACTTTATATTGTGTATCTATATTTGTGAGAGATGTAATATTCTAGGAGATATTATAGGAATATGATAATCTCGTAATATTTTTAGGAGAGATTTTAGGAGTAGTAGATCAAAAATCATGTATATATATTCTTCGTTCTAGCAATGTGAAGGAAAGTCAGATACTTCAAAGCTAATTGATAAGTTGGTAATCTACCAACTTATTTAGCTCTTAATCATGTGTTATTACCTTGATATGATGCTATTTATAAATATTTTATGCTTCTAATCTCTTATATGCAGGTATTCTTGAGTATTGAAGATAAAAGAAGATTTGAACCCAAATAGACTCTAAAAGGAAGCTAAGTCAAGATATGATCATGAGAGAAGATATCATCCAAGGATATGCGTAGAAAGATACATGTCGCAAGATGGTACCTGCATTTTGCAGGTGCCAACGCAAGTGGAGCATGGAGTACTGCCTATAAACCTAGGCACCTGCGTGTCGCAAGTCATCAAGAGCGGTTGCAGGTGCTCGCGCAGATGGAGTTGAAAATGAGTTTTTTACACTGCCTACAGGACTTGGCACCTACGTGCCTCAAGTCACTACATGCAACTGCAGATACGACTGTAGGTGCTCGTGCAGGTGCAAACACAAGTGACTCGAAGGGCAAAACTATCCAGAAAAGTTATTGCATAATTGGGAAACTTCCAAGACCTCTTTTGGGATCTATGCAAGAATTTTACATTGAGTTTTCCTCAATTAGGAGGTTGTTCATGGAGTACACTTTGTTACAATTTTCTAAGCTTCTTCTTCCTTCAGAATTGTGAAGAAAACACCATTATTACTTACTCAAAGCTTGAAACTGAAGTTTGTTTTATGAATATAAATGGAATTAATTATTACCCACTTGGTATATTCTTTTTTTCCTTCAATATGAGTAGCTAATTTCCTTTCTAGGGGTGTGTGTATGATGGGTGTTTGAAATTAAAATTGGGTACTAATTATTTGTACTTATAATTGATTATTATGTGTGTGTCTATTGGATCCTTCAAGTTTTAATCAAATAATTGATGGTTGCAAACATTAATTTAGATTTTTGATTATCTTCTTGCTTGAGAAAGAAGTTCTATAATTGGGTGAGGATTCCATAGTAAGAATTTATGAATTCTATCAAGAGTTGAGGCTAGACATAGCTTAACTTAAGAATTTCTTATCTATGTGTGAGCCTAGAAATAGCTCAACCCACTTAAGCCATTTTGGTTGGATTGTTATTAAACATTGGGATTTGAAAGAACCCATGGTATATATATGTTTGATAGGTTGAAAAACAATCGAGCATACCTTTAACCAAGGATACCTACACTTTAATTATGCACGAGTCGAATAAATAATCCCAAGTCCAATGTATGACCGCATTGGAAGCACACCCCTAGTTCTTCCATCTTTGTTAGTTACAATCGTGTTAACCATTGCCTTTCTTACAATTTGCAATTAATTTTCCAAAACCACTTCCCCCATTTACTTTTATTATTTATACAACATGCATGCTTGTGCGAATTAATTTACAAATCTTGGTAAATTTCTCTTCAATCGTCATTGATTCGGCCTCAAATCTTGTTGGGAAATTATTTTACGACCATCATAGCCACCTCCTTAATTGGAGAGTTATTTTGGACGTTATAAAACATGGCTCCGTTGCTGGGGATTGATTTTTAATTGCCATCTTTTATTTATTGATTAGCATTAGTCTTGCATTTTGGTTTTCTTTTACGTTGTTTATTGTTTTTGTGTTGTGAGCAGGTCGATCATGAGTCACACTAGAAAACAAGGTAGCGTGGATAGTTTTATGGATGTGGAGGATGAGAATGTAGTACATAGCGCAACAGGTTCCATTCACTTACTTCCTACGTTGGTAATGCGGTCTTTCATGTGTTAAGCACTATGCTATATTTGATTCAAATGAAGAGCTTGTTTAGAGGACTTGCAAATGAGGATGCTAATCGGCATATTCAGAATTTTGCTGAGATTCACCAGCCTTTTAACATCCACAATATTAGTCAAGAGTCAATCCGACTAAGATTATTTCTATTCTCTCTCACGGAAGAGGAGACCGCTTGGTTAGGGGAGCTACCCAAAGGCTCTATCACCTCATGGAATGGTTTAGTCGAGGCCTTCTAAGATCAGTTCTTTCCACCTTTGAAAATGTTGTAACTACGTGATGAAATCACAAACTTTCGTCAATTTCTGTATTAACCTTTGCATGAGGTTTGGTTGAGGTTCAAAAAATATATTGTTGTGTCCAAACCATGGGCTACTGGATGGGGTGATCTTGCAAAGCTTTTATTGATCACTTGAATCCATGAAATAGTTCGTAGCAAACAATCTTGCTGGAGGTTCAATCATGGACCAAACATTTGGAATTGCGAAGGCCCTTTTGGATAGAATGACCAAGAAAAATAGAGCTTGACACACGAGAGTGGCCGAGGTGACATTGCGTGTCACCTCCACTATCATGACCAATGAAATGATGAGAAAAGAGGAAGAAAGGGATGAGAATATGGCTAAAGTGATAACTCAAGTTGAATTTCTAGCCAAACATATGATGGGTGCTGGAGTCAAAAGTGTGAATGCCATTGGAGCTCATGGATCCCAGGCCCATGAAAAAGATAGTGCTTATACATCAGTTGATGAGGAAGCTTATTACTTGTCAAATAAAATGGTGGGTTCTCGCTCGGGGTACCCCAATTCCAATTAAGGCTCTTAGTGATCAAGATATGAGAATCAAGGTTAAAACAAATAGAGAGGTATCCCATGGAGGGATGATTAAGATAGAGACCATGATGGCCCATGGAGAGATAGAGATCGTGAAAGAGAGGGTGATGATACAATCACCAAAGTACGAATCTATATGGCCCTCCTCCTAAGGCCGATGCCATTCTAATTCAAATGGGAGTTAGTGACCCTGCTAGTTCAAATATTGAAGACATGTTGGACCGTGTTTTAAAGAAAGTGGAGTACACAGATAATGGGGTTAGAGATTTAAAGAATTATGTTTCCAACCTCACGTAAATCGTGAGTTTGTATTCAGCCTCAATCAAGCACCTCGAAGCTCAAATGAACCCAAGGATGAAGGGTACACTTACCAGTGACACTTTCCCCAACCTAAGGAATGATGGCCATGTCATGGCTATTGCCACTCGAAGTGGGAAGATACTTGATAGTGTAAGAAATGCAACCAAAAAAATTGTGATTGAGAAGAAAAGGTGATGCAAATCCAAAGGTTGGGGTGAAGCCTAGTGCACCCATGTTGAATGATGAGAAAAAGAGTGCAGATGTAGTTGAGGAAAGCCCAGGTAAGGAGGAGGAAAAGATTGAGTCACCTCCTCAAGTTGTGATCGATATAGAAAAGGAAAAAAGGAACAAGTCTCGAGTGAGACAAAACCGTTGCCTAAAGGTCCTCCTCCGTATCCTCAAAGATTAATCAAGAAGGAGGACAATCAGTTCAAGAAATTTGTTGACTTGTTTAGTAAGCTATCCGTGAACATTCCCTTGGTAGACGCCTTGTTATAGATGCCGGGGTATGCCAAGTTTATGGAAGAGCTTTTAAAGAAGAAAAGAGTTATCGATGTAGGCACGGTGGAGGTGTCACATTATTGTAGTGCAATCATAGCAAGCAACTTGGCCTCGAAGAGAGAAAACCCCAGAGCCTTCACCATTCCTTGCACCATCGGGGTGTACTTGTTCAAAAAGGCTTTATGCGACCTTGGGGCTAGCATCAATTTGACGCTCCTCGTGATTTTAAGAAGTTAGGATTGGGATCTAATAAGCCAACCCCAATGAGGTTGTTGATGGCTGATAGGTCGATAAAACACTCGGTCGATATTCTCTTTGATATGCTGGTAAAGGTAGACAAATTCATACTCCTGGAAGATTTTGTGGTTTTGGATTGTGATGTGGACCTGGAGGTGCTTATCATTTTAGGGCGCCCATTCTTAGACACAGGAAGATCTCTCATAGATGTTGAGTTGGGAGAACTCAAAATCTGGGTGGGAAGTGAAGAGGTCACGTTTAATGTTTGTCAATGGATGAAGCCCCCGATTGAATATCGGGTCATATATGTGATTTTCACCAAGGATGAGATGGTTGAAGATCCTTGTGAAGAAGAGATTGGAGGTGAACCACCAATTAAGCAACTTATTCTATATGATGGTCGAGAGAAGAGGGACTCCAAAGATTTTATCATGCCTAAGCCACCAAATTTGGTGGATATGTATATTGGTCCTAATGACACTCTCCTGCTACTCACATCCAAATGGTTGAATGCTTGGCAAAAGGACAGTTTGGTGACTCTTTTGAGAAGACACATCTGAAGCTCGGAATGGAATTGTGCCAATCGTATTGGCATGGCTCGAGACAAGAATTGATCCTTGAGGTACTATCATCATTTCACGACATAAAATCAAGCACTTCTTGGGAGGTAATCCAAGTGTTTTTGATTTATTTACTTCACTCTTTTGTTATTTTTGGTTTGTTTTATGAATGTATAGAGATTGAAAAGTAGCAAAGTACTTAAAAGTGCCCGGAATAGGATATGCGTTCCACCGGCAAAATGCATGTGCAGACTCGCTGCATACAAGTGGATGCCCTTAGGAGGCAGTGCACTTGAAAGGAAGAGAAAATATTTTCAGCAGATGCGGAACCACATGCGAATTGCATGTGGGTACCTGTAGCATGCATGTCCTGTTGCAGGTCCAAAATAGTGAACTAGGCACAAATAGTTGAAACATTGTCACCTACACTACTTAATGCGAGATGCAGGTGGTCACCTGAAAAATGCAGGTGGTGCCGTAGGCGCATGTAAGTGGTCTTTAAAACCTTGACCTACCCGTTGATCTTGACCAGACCCAAAATTTGATCCGCGTCTCCCCCTCTTCTTTAACCTCTCAAAAGCTGTCCTTTTTGTTCCCTTCTCCATTACAAACACCGATAAACTTCCATATTCTCTTCCACAAACTTCCTCAAATCCCAAAACTTCTTCCTCACACTCAATTTCTTCTCTCCACTGTCGCACCTCCTTATTACACCGCCGCTGCCACCTCATTTTTCAGCAAGATTTTTGGGTCACCATTGTTGGGCTTACAAAAGCTTCAATTTTCACTCCCCACATCATTTTCTTCACTTGTGGTATGTTCCTTTATGTTAAGTCTGTGTTTTTAATTGTTTTAGAAGTAATTTTGGTGAAGCATACTATTTGAAATCTGCCATTGCCTTATTATGCTTGAGATCTAATTATGAAATTCAATTTTGAGTCTTTTTGTTGTTATGGATTGTGAAAAATTGGTAGATCTTTCTTTTTATGATTATGCATGTTATTTCTGCCAATTTTTAGCCTAATATTTTGAGTTTGGGGTGAAGTCTGAGTAACTCACTCATTAGTAATGCATGGTTTAGATTTATGATAGATCGGTGACATCATTCTTAAGGGAAAATCATCGTTGATCCGAGTTTGGACTGAAATAATTTTGTGTTATGGGCTTAAATTGTTATCCATTGTTCTCTTGAGTAGTCTAGTTGATTATTATTCATCCAATGAGTGCTTTGGTTGAGTGAGAGTGTTAATTATTGCTCTTTGATATAATTTTCATGATAAAGCACATAGTTGTCATTTTCCGATGATAGATGGGGTAATGTCCTTCTTAAGGGAAGTTGTTTAGCATATGTTACTTGTTGATGTTGTGGTCATGGTCATGAGTGTGATGTTTTTCGGGAAAGTTTGAGTACCCATTGAACTTAGAAATTAGTCAATTATTTGCATTAGTATGCCTTGATATTGTTTAAATGTGTTTCATACCTATTCGACATTTGTGTGCCACATGTGTTGCCTTATGAAACGCATGTGCAATGCAAGTGAAAGTGGAGAATTAAAACACTCACTGTTTCTCACCTGCAAAACATAGATGGCAACGTAGGTGTGGCTTAAGCTTGCTGGTTTACTTCCTAGTACATGCATTAGCATATGCATTTCATGGGACCCCACCTACAAAACGCATGTGAATCGCATGTGCAGACAGTCAACTTCTTGCTACTTTTTCTTTTTTGCATTCCAATTCTTTTTAATTCCTTAACTTCTTTTAGTTGTCTTCTTTATTGCATATCTAGAAATACAAAAAGATTTTGTTAGTTTTCTTTGGAACTCACATCCTCTTGCAGACAATGACTTATAACAGGGGCAACACCCGTAAAGCTCCAACCACAAGCACCGACAAGATCAAGAGCAAAGGTAAGAGATCAACCAAGAAAAAGGCCCCAGTAGCTACTCCAGAGGTTTCTCCAGTCCCCGTTAATGAGGAGGATATAATCTGCTTCTGTGTTGAGGGGATGAAGTTCTACTACCTCAAATATCGATCTGGCCGATCATTCACACCGGAGAAAAGTTTCAATTTGGCGGAGCTTGGGGATGAATTCCCCAATATCACCAAATAGTTCGCTGACAAAGCATATTTTTGGACGTGCCTGGAGGATACTACCCAGATCTGGTACTCGAGTTTTATGCATCTGTCACGACCCGATTTCTTGGTCATGATGGCACCTACAACCCCCGGTAGGTGAACCAATCTCCGTAGCCCAGAACAGTTAGTAATGGGCTACTATCTAACAACTAAGAGAACAAGACGAATAGAACAGATAAAAGGACTATAAATATATACATATGCTGAAACTAAACCAAACCCCAAGACCTGGTATCATAGTATAGAGCCAAAACTACACACATAGAGTGCAAACGATCCAAAACAATATATACAGATGTCTCTGAATGGTAATAGAGTACATGAAGCAAAAGATAAACTAAAGCTAAGCTCCGATCGCCAAGAGCTCACCCTCAGTCTGAAGTGGTCCCCAACAGATCTCCAAGCACGAATCACAACGATCTAACGGTGATGGCCCACGCTAGGATCTGCACCCAAAGATGCAGGGGGTAGGGGTGAGCACCAAATGCGAAGCATAAGGTACCCAGTAGGTATCATAGGCCGACTGGGCACATATAAGATAAAAGCGTAGTAACAGACAGAATAGAAGCAAGCAGTCACAGAAATCAACGAAAGGTACATAGGAACTAGCCCAGAGGGAAATCAACAGAACCACATGTGAGGCTAGTAAGCAGAATATACACACCATAGGCACAGGTGAAAGTAAGAAACAATGCACCTGGGGTCCTTGCAATAACAGTGTATATAAAATAAGTTTACGAAATGGACGGTATACCGGTAACCTCAAGTGTAAGAAGAGAGAGAAAGAGTATTGATAGCATGCTCAGAGACATGAATCAAACTCAACTAATCATATCAATCTCAAATCCAGAAACTAACAGTCTAGCAGTAACCAATCTCATACTTATCCAGTAATAGAGAACAATTCTGTAAGTAAATAGCAAAAGTCTACTACAGTCCCCGGCCACCCATAAACCGAGGAACACAAACAAGTGAAAACAAACCCTCCGGCATCCCATACTACCGGAGTGTACAATCAACAAACAACAAACCAGGGTGGAAGCCTCAAACAATGAATGATATGATGCATGAAGATCTCAAGTGAAATGGTATCTCTGTATGTACCTCCTCCGGCGCCGATCCGGCCCAGCAGGTAGGTTCCATGGAAGGACACTGCCCGTATACCTCTACTCCACCGTATACCCCTCCTCCGGCACACGCAGCCCGTAGCCCCTGGCCCGGATAGCAAGGTCCATGGAGGTCCCAGACCCATACTAAAACTCAGTATCAGAACATGTCATCCGGAAGCAAGTCCGGTATCAGATAGAGACCCAGTCTCGAATATGCATGCCCAGACCCTGTCCAGGACTAAAATAGTAGGAAAATATCTCAAAAACCCCTCCAAGGGTGCCCGGGCATAACCGGGTCTAAACAGTAGAAAGTCATCTCAGGTGCTCGGTCCGACCGAGGCTAAAAATCATCTCAAGTAATAAGAAAAATCAACTAGCACCCCGGCCCTGCCGAGTCTAGCGTTAATTGTAAAACTGATGATTTAAAACATAATTTTACTTTCTTGCCCAAGAATATACACAAGTTAAATCAAACCATTTCCAAATTATTTCCATAAAAAACGGGCCCCCCGGGCCATACAAGATTTAGAAAATGGTGCCAGTAGGCCCGAAGCCCAAACCGTAGTAAAACATGTATAAAACCTCTTTATATGCATGAAAATGGTATGATCAAATACGATAGCTGCCCAGCAGCTTACAATCAACCTATCGACCTTGCACAGGCCCACAGCTACTCAGCAAGCATAACCAGCCTAGAAGGATAATTCTATGCCCGGGACTCGCGGACATTCCCAAAATCCCACCTTCTATGTTCCAGAGTCAACAAGGTCTCACAGGACCACAAGGGTAAATAAAATATATCGGCAAATACTACAAGCAACGGAGGAACAAAAGAAGGCGGACATGAATAAAGCGGTCGAGGTCTGTGGTACCAACCTAATAAACCAACCCAAGGATGCCCATTAATACAATTTTATTCTATATATGCGGAGTCTAGGGAAAATAAACCGTAACCTACCTATCGTCCGACGACAAGCTGCTAGAACAACGATGTCCAAGCTCGAACCACTCCGAGAAAATCCAAAACTAAATCGGAATCGGATTTGGGATGGAATAACTTGACGTAGATAATTGATTATAAAATATTGCATCAAAATACTTTGCTTCGTTAATGTGAATGTACAGAAACATATCTTGTGCAAATGTTAGTAAAAGACTTTGTAGAGAAATTGCTTGCCAAATGATGAGCAAGTGGATGATTGCAGATATATATATATATATATATATATATATATATGCTGCAAAGCATTGACCCAATGCTTACTATACTTAATTAAATTGTCCAAGTTGACATGTGGCAGCCCCTAACTAATGAAAATTTATTGTACTCTTTCCTCCACTTGCACGTGGAAGTGGAGGTGGCAACCAATTTCATCCCGTTAAGTATATACTCGGGTATTGCATAAATTAATAGTAAAATATATATAACTTTTTGAATATACCATAATTAATAGAAAATCATTTCAAATAAAACCTACTATATTATAATAATAAATTTTAACATAACTAAATTTACTATCTCCGTTAAAATATTACGGTGTATAAAAACCTTATAAAGTAAGTACATATACAATTATATCGTAACAAAAATATTTTTCATAAACCTTTAAAATATTTTGAAAAGGTAATAATAATATAATTTTTACCAAATTCAACTTTTAAATAAAATATTTTCAAATACACGCGATGTTAATAAAATTTTCAAACCTAGACTCGCAAATCACCAACGCATGATTTTGATACTCAAGAATTCTCTCGGGATCCTCCCTTATGTTTTATCACTGTTTCGGAACTGAAATGGCGTTTTAAAGCGTGAAGTTGAGGCTTAAATCGAGTTTAACCCGACCCGGTTCGCGACCCGGTTCGCAACCCATTTTCTGCCAGATAGTCCGCGGTAAAACAGTCATAACTTTTTACTCCGAGATCAGTTGGACGTGAGGTTTTGTGCGTTGGAAACTAGACTCATAGACCTTCGATTTGGTATTTTGGGGGACTTCTAACTCTTTATATATTGAGAAAAAAGCTCCGAGAAATTTTACCCAAAGTTCAGAAAATTTATTAAAGAACTTACGATAACTTTTGCCGACTTGCTTGACTCCAAAACTTATAATGCGACCAAACAAATGGACCCAACACCGAAATACCGGTCCTGACGAGCCTTAAGTGACTTGGAGCCGCTACAAACAATCTCTAACGGTTCAAGGAAAACGTATACGTGGAAATAACCGGAAGGGTCATTACATCATCCACTACTAAAAAGGACTTTCGTCCTCGAAAGTCAAGGTCAAGGGGGTTCCTGAAGGCTCAAACAGCTGCGGATACTGGGCCCGCATATCTCTCTCGGTCTCTCAGGTAGCCTCCTCGACTGGACGGTGCCTCCGCTAAACCTTAACAACCGGTATCTCTCGAGACCTCAATCTCCTGACATCTCTGGCCAAAATAGCTGCCGGCTCCTCAACAAAGGCTAAATCCTCACCCAACTGAACTGAATCCCACTGCAACACATGAGACTCATCTGGGACATACCGACGCAACATCGAAACATGAAATACAGGATGTATAGCTGAAAACATCGGAGGCAAGGCTAGCTGATAGGCAACGCTACCAACCCTCCGAAGAATCTCAAACGGCCCAATGTATCTGGGGCTAAGCTTGCCCCGCCTACCAAATCTCATCACGCCCTTCATGGGCGATACATGGAGAAACACCAAGTCACCGACACTAAACTCCAAGGCATGAAGCCTACGATCAGCATAACTCTTCTGCCTGCTCTAAGCTGCCCGAAGTCTATCCTGAATCACTCGGACTCGATCTAAGGAATCTCGAAGCAAATCTGTGCTCTGTGGCCCAGCACTAAAACCATCAAACCAACCTACCGGTGATCTGCAACGCCTGCCATACAAAGCTTCAAAAGGTGCCATGTCGATACTCGAATGGAAGCTATTATTATAAGCAAACTCTGCCAAGGGAACAAACTGATCCCATGAACCTCCAAAGTCAAGAACACAGGCTCGAAGCATGTCCTCCAAAATCTGAATGGTCCTCTCGGACTGGCCATCTGTCTGGGGGTGGAAAGCGGTACTAAGATAAACCTCTGTACCCAAATCTCGCTGAATAGCCCTCCAGAACTGAGATGTGAACTGAGTTCCGCGGTCTGAAATAACAGAAGCTGGGACCCCATGCAACCGAACAATCTCACGAAGGTAGATCTGAGCTAACCTCTGTGCGCCATAAGAAGTCTGAACTGGCAAGAAATGTGCTGACTTAGTCAGCCTATCAACAATCACCCATATGGAATCAAACCCATGAGAAGTACGAGGCAAACCAACAGGGAAGTCCATAGTAATCCCTTCCCACTTCCACTCAGGAATGGGAAGTCGCTGCATCAAACCACCAGGTTTCATGTGCTCGAACTTAATCTGCTGACAGTTCAAGCACCGAGATACGAATTCTGCTATATCCCGCTTCATACCACTCCATCAGTAAAGCTGTCTCAAGTCTCTATACATCTTTGCTGTGCCAGGGTGAATAGAGTATCTAGTACAATGTGCCTCATGAAATATCAACTGTATCAAATCACTAATCCTCGGAACACAAAGGCGACTATCAAACCTCAGAACCCCATCTGAATCTAGAGTAGCCCTACTGGTCTCACCCTGAACAACCCGATCACGAAGGTTACACAACTGCTGATCCTCAAACTGACGGCTCTGAATCTGATCAATCAAAGTAGAACGAACCTCAACACTGGCGAGAACTCTACTAGGATCCGACAAGTCAAGCCTAACCAAACGGTTAGCCAAGAACTGGATGTCCCAGGCTAACGGTCGCTCTGAAACTGAAAGAGAAGGTAGGCTACCCATACTTACTGCCCTCCTACTCAAGGCATCCGCTACCACATTTGCCTTGCCCGGATGATACAGAATAGTGAAGTCATAGTCCTTCAGTAACTCGACCCATCTCCTCTGCCTCGAGTTCAACTCCTGCTGACTCGTGATATACTGAAGACTATGGTGATCGGTGAAGATCTCACAGTGAACTCCATATAGGTAATGCCTCCAGATCTTGAGCGCGAAAACTACCGCCGCCAACTCTAAGTCATGATTGGGGTAGTTGCGCTCGTGAACCTTCAGCTGCCTCGACGCATATGCTATTACTCGACCCTGCTACATCAACACACAACCAAGACCAACCCCAGAAGCATCACAATACACGGAGAAGCTCTGACCTTCAACCGGCAAAGTCAAAACTGGAGCTGAAGTCAATAAGGCCTTAAGCCTCTGGAAGCTATCCTCACACTGGTTCGACCACTAAAATTGGACATCCTTCCTAGTCAGCATAGTCAAGGGTGCTGCTATGGAAGAAAATCCCTCAATGAACCGTCGGTAGTAACCTGCTAACCCAATAAAGCTGCGAACCTCAGTAACAGTAGTAGGTTTAGGCCACTTGCAAACCGCTGAAATCTTTCCTGGATCAACCCTAATCCCATCCTTAGTCACCACGTGCCCTAGGAATGCAACTGACTCAAGCCAAAACTCGCACTTTGAGAACTTGGCATAAAGCCGATGATCTCTCAAGGTCTGGAGTATAACCCTCAAGTGCTGCTCATGCTCATCTCTACTACGCGAGTATACCAAGATGTCGTCTATAAAAACTATCACAAATGAGTCCAAATAAGGGCCAAGAACCCGTGCATCAAGTCATAAAGGCTGCGGGGGCATTAGTCAACCCAAAAGACATCACCAGGAACTCATAATGGCCAAACGTGTCCTGAATGCTGGTTAGGGATGTCCTCCGCCCTAATCCTCAACTGATGGTAGCCGGACTCAAATCAATCTTTGAAAACACGACTGAACCCTGAAGCTGGTCAAACAAGTCATCAATCCTCGGTATCGGATACCTATTCTTCACTGTCACCCTATTCAGCTTCGATAATCAATACACATGCGCATCGACCCATCCTTCTTCTTCACAAAGAGAACAGGAGCACCCCACGGTGACACACTAGGTCTAATAAACCCCTTAGCTAACAGATCCTGGAGCTGCTCCTTAAGGTCCCTCAACTCAGCAGGAGCTATACAGTAAGGAGAAATAGAAATAGGCCTAGTGCCCGGCTCTAGCTCAATAGCGAAATCAATATCTCTCTCAGGTGGAAGGCCTGGCAGGTCGGTAGGAAACACATCGAGGAAGTCTCTAACCACAGGAACAGACTCAGGAGAAGTAGGGTCAGCACTAACATCTCGGAGTTATGCTAGATAAGCCAAACACCCACGAGAAATCAACTTCCTAGCTCGAAGACAAGAGATGATCCCAGATGGTGCATGGCTAAAAGAACCCTTCCACACAACCGGGGATACACCGGGCATAGCTATGGTAATGGTCTTGGCATAACAATCCAAAACCACACGGTGAGGGAATAACCAGTCCATGCCCAGTATCACATCAAAATCTAGCATATCAAGGATCATCAAATCACCCCAAGTCTCTGAATCACCAACAGATAACATACAGGATCTCACAATCCGATCCACTACTAAAAAATCTCCTACTGGGGTCGAAACAGAAATAGGGACAGATAATGGCTCACTAGCCAACCCCAAACAAGGCACAAAGTAGGCAGATACATATGAACAAGTGGATCCAGGATCAAATAAAGCCATAGCAAACTGATGGCACACAGAAATCGTACCTGTAATCACAGCATCTGAGGCCTCTACCTCTGGTCTCCTAGGGACCGCGTAAAACTAACGACGACCTCCACCTGCCCGACCGCCATCCCTACCACCTACTCTGCCGCGCGGAGCACCACCTCTACCCTGACGACCACCCCCTCTAGTCGGAGGCTGAACTGCTCGTAAAGGCTCGGCCAACTGAACTGTACCCTGCTGAGGGCAATCCCTAGCAAAATGACCCATCGCACCACAACAAAAACAAGCCCCTGACGGCCTACTCAGTCGAGATGAACCAGCAAATCCTGAATGACCACCACGACCTGATGCCCCAGAAACTGTACCCCTCGAAGGCTGGACGCCATAGCCCTGATGGCTTCTCTGACCCTGCTCGAACTGGGTACTACCGAAAGTCTGAAGGGAAGCCTGAACCGGTCGGCTGGACTGACCCTGGTACTGCTGTGGCTGATAACTCCGGCTCCAATGGCCAGGACCTCTACCACCATATCTGGAACCACTATAGACACCCTGATGTCGAGGCCTCTTATCTCAAGACCCCTGCTCATGTCGCTGTAAGTCCTCCACAGTGCGGGCATAGTCTACGATAGCCTGAAATGACCGACCACTGGCAATCAATATCTCAGCTGGCTTTCTGATCTCTGGCCTCAAACCCCATACAAATCTGCGAATCCTATCAGCCTCGGTAGGAATGATCATAGCTCCGAACGGTGCTAGCTGATAGAAATGGGTCTCATACTCCGAGATAGTCGTAGACTCCTGCGTAAGCTGAGTAAACTGCTCCCTGCGACGCTCACGATCACTCTGTGGTAGGAACTTGGCCATAAAGGCCTCATAAAACTCAGACCAGGTAAAAGGAGGTGACGATGGTGGTCTACAAGAAACCTGGGCCCTCCGCCATAACTTCGCTGGGCCCTCCAACTGATAGGTAGTATAGCCAACCCCGTGAGTCTCCAACAAACCCAAATGATGCAACATCTCCTCACAGGTAGTAATAAAGTCATGTGGATCCTTTCCAGAAGTAGCAGCAAACCTCGGAGGTGCTAACCTCAAAAACCTACCCAACGCCTTCTGCTCTATCTCTGTCATAACTGGGCGAGGAGCAAGAGGCTGTGCAACAGATGGAACCGGAATGACCTCCGCACGGAGAGCCATAGTAGCAGGCTGCGCTCCTGAGCTCTGTGCACCCAGAGCTATCCCCTGAGCGGATGGCTGCGCTACCTCAGAAGGCCGCTCTCCAATCACACCGAAAAGCTGTAATAGTAATCCTCGAATATCTGGAGACTGAGCTGCGGCTGGAGCTGGCACAGAAGTGGGCACTGGAGCTGGTACTGGAGCTGGTAGTACCTGGGCTGCCCCTTGAACCACATGCTGCTCGGTCTCTATCTCCACCCTAGCAGCTCTAGCAGGTGCCACTGATCGAGGGCTTCCTCGACCCTTAGCTGGAGTGGGAGGCTCATCTCCGCGTGACGCCGATGATCTCGTACGAACCATCTGCGAAAAAATGAAGTAGAAGAAATGAGATCTCCAGAAACTTCAAGGGTTCTACACACAACACAGAAGCAATGAAAGAGTCAAATTCCTAAAATGTCACTATAGCCTCCCAAAGATTGAGTACAGACGTCTCCGCCCCGAGCCGCAGGACTCTACTAGACATTGGCTCCTATACCGATGACACCGGTGAACCTAATGCTATGATACCAAGTTGTCACGACCCGATTTCTTGGTCATGATGGCACCTACAACCCCCGGTAGGTGAACCAATCCCCGTAGCCCAGAACAGTTAGTAATGGGCTACTATCTAATAACTAAGAGAACAAGACGAATAGAACAGATAACATGACTATAAATATATACATATGCGGAAACTAAACCAAACCCCAAGACCTGGTATCATAGTATAGAGCCAAAACTACACACATAGAGTGCAAACGATCCAAAATAATATATACAGATGTCTCGGAATGGTAATAGAGTACATGAAGCAAAACATAAACTAAAGCTAAGCTCCGATCGCCAAGAGCTCACCCTCAGTCTGAAGTGGTCCCCAACAGATCTCTAAGCACGAATCACAACGATCTAACGGCGATGGCCCACGCTAGGATCTGTACCCAAAGATGCAGGGGGGTAGGGGTGAGCACCAAATGCGAAGCATAAGGTACCCAGTAGGTATCATAGGACGACTGGGCACATATAAGATAAAAGCGTAGTAATAGACAGAATAGAAGCAAGCAGTCACAGAAATCAACGAAAGGTACACAGGAACTAGCCCAGAGGGAAAACAACAGAACCACATGTGAGGCTGGTAAGCAGAATATACACACCATAGGCACAGGTGAAAGTAAGAAACAACTCACCTGGGGTCTTTGCAACAACAGTGTATACAAAATAAGTTTACGAAATGGACGGTATACCAGTAACCTCAAGTGTAAGAAGGAGAGAGAAAGAGTACTGATAGGCATGCTCAGAGACATGAATCAAACTCAACTAATCATATCAATCTCAAATCCAGAAACTAACAGTCTAGCAGTAACCAATCTCATACTTATCCATAATCGAGAACAATTCTGTAAGTAAATAGCAAAAGTCTACCTACAGTCCCCCGGCCGCCCATACAACCGAGGAACACAAACAAGTGAAAACAAACCCTCCGGCATCCCATACTACCGGAGCGTACAATCACAAACAACAAACAAGGGTGGAGCCTCAACAATGAATGATATGATGCATGAAGATCTCAAGTGAAATGGTATCTCTGTATGTACCTCCTCCGGCGCCGATCCGGCCCAGCAGGTAGGTTCCATGGAAGGACATTGCCCGTATACCTCTACTCCACCGTATAACCCTCCTCCGGCACACGCAGCCCGTAGCCCCTGGCCCGGATGGCAAGGTCCATGGAGGTCCCAGACCCCATACTAAAACTCAGTATCAGAACATGTCATCCGGAAGCAAGTCCGGTATCAAGATAGAGACCCAATCTCTAATATGCATGCCCAGACCCTGTCCAGGACTAAAATAGTAGGAAAATATCTCAAAAACCCCTCCAAGGGTGCCCGGGCATAACCGGGTCTAAACAGTAAAAAGTCATCTCAGGTGCTCGGTCCGACCGAGGCTAAAAATCATCTCAAGTAACAAGAAAAATCAACTAGCACCCAGGCCCTGCCAAGTCTAGCGTTAATCGTAAAACTGATGATTTAAAACATAATTTTACTTTCTTGCCCAAGAATATACACAAGTTAAATCAAACCATTTCCAAATTATTTCCATAAAAAATGGCCCCCCCGGGCCATGCAAGATTTAGAAAATGGTGCCAGTAGGCCCGAAGCCCAAACCATAGTAAAACATGTATAAAACCTCTTTATATGCATGAAAATGGTATGATCCAACACGATAGCTACCCAGCAGCTTACAATCAACCTATCGACCCTGCACAACCCACAACTACTCAGCAAGCATAACCAGCCTAGAAGGATAATTCTATGTCCGGGACTCGCGGACATTCCCAAAATCCCACCTTCTATGTTCCAGGGTCAACAAGGTCTCACAGGACCACAAGGGTAAATAAAATATATCGGCAAATACTACAAGCAACGGAGGAACAAAAGAAGGCGGACATGAATAAAGCGGTCGAGGTCTGTGGTACCAACCTAATAAACCAACCCAAGGATGCCCATTAATACAATTTTATTCTATATATGCGGAGTCTAGGGAAAATAAACTGTAACCTACCTGTCGTACGACGATAAGCTGCTAGAACAACGATGTCCAAGCTCGAACCACTCCGAGAAAATCCAAAACTAAATCGGAATCGGATTTGGGATGGAATAACTTGACGTAGATAATTGATTATCAAATATTGCATCAAAATACTTTGCTTCGTTTATGTGAATGTACAGAAACATATATTATGCAAATGTTAGTAAAAGACTTTGTAGAGAAATTGGTTGCCAAATGATGAGCAAGTGGATGATTGCAGATATATATATATATGCTGCAAAGCATTGACCCAATGCTTACTATACTTAATTAAATTGTCCAAGTTGACATGTGGCAGCCCCTAACTAATGAGAATTTGTTGTACTCTTTCCTCCACTTCCACGTGGAAGTGGAGGTGGCAACCAATTTCATCCCGTTAAGTATATACTCGGGTATTGCATAAATTAATAATAAAATATATATAACTTTTTGAATATACCATAATTAATAGAAAATCATTTCAAATAAAACCTACTATATTATAATAATAAATTTCAAAATAACTAAATTTACTATCTCCGTTAAAATATTACGGTGTATAAAAACCTTATAAAGTAAGTACATATACAATTATATCGTAACAAAAATATTTTTCATAAACCTTTAAAATATTTTGAAAAGGTAATAATAATATAATTTTTACCAAATTCAACTTTTAAATAAAATATTTTCAAATACACGCGATGTTAATAAAATTCTCAAACCTAGACTCGCAAATCACCAACGCACGATTTTGATACTCAAGAATTCTCTCGGGATCCTCCCTTATGTTTTATCACTATTTTGGAACTGAAATGACGTTTTAAAGCGTGAAGTTGAGGCTTAAATCGAGTTTAACCCGACCCGGTTAGCGACCCAGTTCGCAACCCATTTCTGCCAGACAGTCCGCGGTAAAACAGTCATAACGTTTTACTCCGAGATTAGTTGGATGTGAGGTTTTGTGTGTTGGAAATTAGACTCGTAGACCTTCGATTTGGTATTTCGGGGGACTTATTACTCTTTATATATTGAGAGAAAAGCTCCGAGACATTTTACCCAAAGTTCAGAAAATTTATTAAAGAACTTATGATAACTTTAGCCGACTTGCTTGACTCCAAAACATATAATGCGACCAAACAAATGGACCCAACACCGAAATACCGGTCCTGACGAGCCTTAAGTGACTTGGAGCCTCTACAAACAAGCTCTAACGGTTTAAGGAAAACGTATACGTGGAAATAACCGGAATGGTCATTACAGCATCCTATCAGGCCAAGAAGGATCCCATGAAGCACATGGGAAAGATTTAAGATTTTCTGTGTTTAACCTCTATCATTGTTTGGGGGAAAGAGGTTTATATTACCCCGACAACCATAAATTCCATTTATTGGAATACACTAATAACTCTATGGACCGAATATGCGGAGAAAATTGCCATGAAAGAGAACCAACTCAAATGGGTGGCAAAAGTTATTGCTATTGGTGAGCCTTTGTGGGCCACATTTAGTGGAGAAATCCCTCGACAAGACCTTCGTTTTGAAGCCAAGTTATGGTATGATCTGATCCATGCCCGTCTTTTGCCTTCCAAGAATGATAAAAAAGTTTCCACTGATGGGGCCATATTAACTGCTTGCATCATGCCTTGAATCTATGTGAACTTCAGAGAGATAGTGGCAGTGGTGATTAATAAGAAAGCTCATCAGCCTTCCACCTCTATGCCCTTCCCAGTGCTCATCAACAAGCTTTATGCTAGAGCAGAGATTCCTTACTTCGGTTCAATCTATTACTGCCTCCAGAGTGGTGGATATTGAGAAAAATAGGAATATGAGGCCCCTAAGGTGAAGAAGAGGAAGATGCAAAATTTTGTTGATATTTTAACCTCGGGTGGTGTTTTAGAGACAGGTGCAAATTCACCTGCAAGGTCTGTTTTAGGTACTCCTACTCCCGCAACATCGAGAAATCCTTCAGATGGTCTACCTACTAGACCTTCACCATGTCCTTCTTCCACAGCCCAACTGGTCTCTAAAAGTTAGTTGATATGACTTATTCCTATGAGACTCAATTGGGATAATTGGCTAAGAACCTGCCGGCACTCATCCAAAAAGTTGTCACGGATGCTCTGAAGGATGTCTTTGATACCTTTGGAAAGATTTGCACTAGAGTTGATGTTGTGGAAAAGGTGGTCACCTCAATCTGGGCTGATGTAGACAAGATGAAGGGTAAGGCCCCCATGACTGAAGCAGATGTGAGCTTGCTAAATGAAGCTATGGCCGCCCCCGTAAGACTACTAGCCTAGTTTATGACTTGTTTGCTAGCATGGGAGCTGAGGAGGATGAGAAAAATGATGAGGAGCTACAAAAAGTATTATTACAGTTTCAGGAGACAACACACTCCCGTATGGGAGGAGTTGGACCCAGGTCTGCGGTAGACTCGAAGGATAGCGACTCAGATTAGCGAGCTCAGGGAGTATTTGCACCTTACCTCTTTTATTCTCTCTGTTTGGATATTTTGGTTGTGGTTTTGCCCTTGTCGGGATTAGATGTTTATGTTGCACACTTTTATTGCCCTTTTTGGGCTTTGGTTGGGTGATTTGGATATTTCAGCCCTTGTAGGGCATATTTTAGATTATCTTGTTTATTGCCCTCATCGGGCATTTATTTTTCTTATGCTTTTTATTGTGACCTTTCTGGGCTTGATCTTTTATTATTTTGGATATGAGTTATGCCACAGTGCCAGGTTAGTCTTACACGCTAATTGTCTTACTACCCGTGCTTTACAAACTTCACTTAGTGCTTTCATTAGGCCTCGTTCTCAAATGATTCATGAGTGCATAGTTCGAATATTGCCTTTGTAGATAATAGTTAGTTTTTGAATAAAATCTAAGGGTTTTCTTCATACTATGGTTCTTTCCCAAGAAGAATAATTTTTCTTTTCTTATTTTTTGTATTGAATCAGGTGACATTTCCCTATGATAAATTAAGAGGCGACTTTTTTAAGGGAAAATGCCAAGTTTTAGTATTTATTTTGAGTCCATGTTGTACTTGTCTCAAATGGGACCACCAAAAAATTTCTTGGCGAAAGAATTTGAAAATTGAGAAAAGAGGGGAAAATGAATTTGATGAGCATTCTCTTGTCATGAATTTTAAATTCTCCATTTGGCTTGTTGATTCACAAATGAGTTGTTTCAGAACTTTGGAATAGCTTGTCAAAAAATCATTCATTCTAATTGATTTTAAGACTAATTGTGAACTTTTTGTGTTGTGATGCCTTGTCTGGTAAGGTTTACTTTGTTCTTGTGTATGCATGTCGCCTAGAACTTCCTCCGAATGTAATTCAAGGAAAATCCTAGATGTTGCTTAGCTTGGAAGATGACCTTAGGCTCTTTTTAAATAGCCACTTTACCCAAAAATTCCTTCCCTTAACATTGATCTTAGTCAACCCCTTTGAGCCTTTAATCTTTTCTTGGCACCTAATGTTCGACACCTTGACCCTTTTTTGAATCCTCTATCTTTGCACCCATCCTCCCAAAATTCTAGAAATCAAAGTGTAGGCTAAAAGCCTATGTTTGGAGGGGGGGGGGGGAGATATGAATGAAAAAATAGAATGTTGATGTAGGAAAAAGCCTAAGTTTGTGTTGTGTGCATTAATGTTGAAAAAAGGAGTTGAGCTTCATGGTGATGTAGCATCCTATGCTTATTTTGTAGATTGCTTGAAAGTGTCAAAAGATGAATGAATGAAAGAAAAAGAATAGAGTGGTGCTACCAAATGAGCTAAACAAAAGGGTGTTTGGAATAATAGTTGGTTGGGAAAACTTGGGTTGTGAGAGGGAGGAATAAGGTGAAGTTGAATAAAAAATGTGAGCGGTGTGCTTGAATGCTAATGATAGCGTTAGGGAGGTTTAATCACTTGAGCCAAATGAAATATGCACCTTACCCTAGCCTACATTATTACCCGCAAGTCCTTAGTAATTTCGAGCTTTGAAACTCTACAATAGTGGCGAATTACATGAAGCGCAAGCCTATAGTTCTATGTGTGTGCACTCAAACTTCTTTGAGAGAGTGTTCATCTTTGTGTTCTCATATAATCCTTATAGTATGAATTGTATGATTGTGAGTGGGATTCTCTCTTGTGGTAAGTGGCATTGCATTCTTGGAGTAAATAGTGAAGTCTTGACATTAATCGGGAGGAATGAATGAGACAAGTTGTGTAGGGAATCTTGAGGAAAACCTTGAAGGTTAATGCCAATAACTTGAGAAGTTTGATGATTTTGTTTTAAATGAAAAGTTCCCCTGATTTTGAATGAGAATTGAAGTCTCTTGAAATGAGATTTTGAAATGAAGTTTATTTTCCTTGTTCTTGTGGTGGTACCAAACGAGATTAATGTTTTTGTTTGAGTTTTTAGTTTATTATTTTCTTGTGTTTTGAGTCATAATAATCCTTTGTGCAACCCTTGAGTCTTCTGAAGTTGAGTCAATCCTTGGCCTTATGAGTGCTTTTCTTGAGGACAAGCAATAGTTCAAGTTTGGGAATTTGATAAGTTGGTAATCTACCAACTTATTTAGCTCTTAATCATAAAATATTGCCTTGATTTGATGCTATTTATAAATATATTATGCTTCTATTCTCTTATATACAAGCATTCTTGAATATTGAAGATAAAAGAGGATTTGAACCCAAATGGACTCTAAAATAAACTAAGTCAAGAGATGATACGAATAGAAAAAATCTTCCAAGGATATGCACAGGAAGATGCGTGTACCAAGATGGCACCTACGTTTTGCATGTGCCAACGCAAATGGAGCACAGAGTACTGCCTACAAACCTAGGCACCTGCGTGCCGCAAGTCATCAAGGTCAGTCGCAGGTGCCTGTACAGATGGAGCCGCAGGCGAGTATTTTACACTACCTACAGGACTTGGCACCTATGTGCCGCAAGTCACCACATATGAAGGCAGGTGCCCGCGCAGGTGCAAGCGCAAGTGTCCCGAAGGGAAAAATGGTTCAGAAAAGTTGTTGCATAATTGGGAAGCTTCCAATACCCTTTTTGGGATATGTGCAAGGATTTTACATTGAGTTTTCTCCAATTGGGAGATTGTTCATGGAGTACACTTTGTAGTACAATTTTCTAAGCTTCTTCTTCCTTGAGAATTGTGAAGAAAATACCATTATTACTTACTCAAAGCTTGGAATTGAAGTTGGTTTTATGAATATGGATGAAATTGATGATTACCCACTTGGTATATTCTCTTTTTTATTCAATATGAGTAGCTAGTTTTCTTTCTAGGGGTATGTGCATGATGGGTGTTTGAAATTGGGATTGGGTATTATTTATTTGTGCTTATAATTGATTATTATATGTGGGCTATTGAATCCTTCAAGTCTGGTTGCAAACATTAATTTAGCTTTCTGATTATGTTCTTGGTTAAAAAAGTTCTATAATTGGGTGAGGATTCTATAGTAAGGATTTGGGAATTCCATCAAGAGTTGAGGCTAGACATAACTTAACTTAAGAATGTTTCATCTAAGGGTGAGGCTAGAAATAGCTCAACCCACTTAAGCCATTTGGTTAGATTGTTATTAAACCTTGGGATTTGAAAGAACATATATATATATATATATATGTTTAATAGGCTAAAAAATAATCGAACATACCTTTAACCAAGGATATCTATATTTTAATTATGCATGAGTCAAATAATTAATCCCAAATCCGATGTATGAACCCATAAGAAGAACACCCCTAGTTCTTCCATCTTTGTTAGTTACAATCATGTTAACCATTGTCTTTGCTTACAATTTGCAATTACTTTCCCAAACCCATTTTCCCCATTTATTTTTATTATTTAGACAACATGCATGCTTGTGAAAATTAATTTATAAATCTTAGTAAATATCTACTCCAATCATTGTGGATTCAACTCTGACTCTTGTTGGATAATTGTTTTGCGACGACCATAGCCACCTCCTTAATTGGAGAGTTATTTTGGATGGTATCACTAATCTCTGCTCTATTATGGTATCAGAGACACATAAACTTTGGAAAACAAAATTACCTTATATTTAAAAATAATCTATGGCATGGGATGAAAAATCACAAAGGAATGAACCAACCAAAAAAGAAAATCTCACCTTATGATTTGACTTCAAATGACAACCTAGGAAACTTGATCACACAAGTACAACTGGGAGGAGAAAATTTTGAAGAATGGGCTCGTGAAGTAATGCGTACCTCATTGCGCGCTTGAGGGAAATGGGTATTTGTTTGATGGAACCATAACACAATATGAAGAAGGGTATTCTGAATTGGAGGACTGCTGGACAGTTTAGTCCATGCTAGTCATGGATCCAAAATACTACCAAACCAACTTTGCGTTCAATCATATCACATATGGAGAGTGCAAAAGATCTCTGGACAAAAATTAAGGAGCTAATTTTTTTACTAATGGGCATCAAATTCAACAGTTGAAATCTGATTTTGCAGAAAGTAAGTAGCATGGTATGACAATTATAGCATACTATAGAAGGATGAAGGCTATATGGGACGAACTAGCAAATTATGAGCAAATTCCTATGTGTACATGGGAAGGATGCAAGTGTAACATAAGAGCACAATTAGAAAAGTGATGGGAGGAATAAAAAGTGCATCAATTCTTTATGGGAGTGGATAACATGCTCTATGGGACCGTGAGGTCCAATATGCTCGCTGCAGACCCGTTGCCATTTTTAAATAGAATGTACTCTATTTTAATCCAGCCCGAGAGGGTGAATACCATCTATCATGTAAAGGAAGAATGAGGCAAGGTCATCAGACTTACAGTTCAACCCAGGATAAGGGGAAGAGGAGAGGTTAAGGACAAATCAATGATTTTCACCCACTATAAAAGTTCTGGTGGGGTAATCATCCTTGGGTCGAAAGATGGACTAGAGGCAAGGGTAAGGGGCTGCCACAATAACAACAAACTGGAGAAGGCACTAGACGAGGTCGAGATGGAGTAGTACGTGCTAATGCTGCTCAAACTTCTATGGGAGGAGTTGAAAAATCAGGAGCATTTTGCATATTAATTGACATGGCCAGTTTTGGCCTGAGGAATGAACAATGGCTGATTTTGCGTGATTTACTGAACAACCAAAAAACTGGTATGAGTGAGAGAATGACATGTAAACATGACAAAATTATTTGGATAATTGACACAGGGGCGTCAAACCATATGACTGCAAACTTGAAGTGCATGACAGACTTGCCTGAAGTGGATGGATGTCCATTTGGACAATACACAATTGCTACAAAAGAGGGATTTTTAAAACTTAGCGAGAACTTGAAGCTTGAAATGTTCTCTTTATGCCCCCTTTAAAATGCAATTTAATTTCTGTATTGCAATTGATAGATGAAGTCGATTGTATTGTTTAATTCACCAAAAGCTTGTGTGTTATGCAGGGGCACACTTCAAGGAAGCTAATTGGTGCGGGTGAATGAGCGATTCAAAGTATGACTAGTGATATTTGACAACCATCAAAAAGAGAGAATTGACTATAACAAAATATTTGCTCCAGCTGCCAAGATGGTTATAATGTAAAAATTTTTGGCTGTAGCTGCAGCAAAGTAGTGGTAGTTGCATCAAATGGATGTCCATAATGCTTTTTTGTATGGAGATCTCCAAGAAGAAGTGTACATGAAAATGCCTTCGGGCTTGAAAGTATAAGATTCTAATATGGTTTGAAGACTGAAAAAATTACTGTGTGGATTTAAGTAAGCCCCAAGATATTGGTTTGCTAAATTATCAGCTTCCTTGAAGGAGTATGGTTTCATGCAATCTTACTCTTACTACTTATTGATTACTCTACAGAAGAATGATGTTTAACTTAATATTCTTATTTATGTGGATGACTTGATAATTTTTGAAAATGATCATGATGCCATTAAAAAATTTAAAAGCTATTTGAGTGATTTCTTTCACATGAAAGATTTAGGCGCTTTGAAAAACTTTTTGGGTATTGAAGTTGCTAGAAATTTAGAAGGCATTTTACTATGTCAATGTAAGTATGTTTTGAATATTATTTCTGAAGTTGCATTACTAGGACCCAAACCTGCAAATGTTCCTATGGAGTAAAATCACAAGCTAGCACTAGCTGAAGGACGTCCGATTTATAATCCAAAGAAGTATTGACGATTGGTAGGCTATCTCATATATTTGTTATTCACTAGACCAGAGTTCGTCCTATTGTGTGCATGTACTATCCAAATTTATGCATTACCCACAAGAAAAACATTGGAAAGCTACTCAACGGGTTATTCAACTTTTGAGAGGAAAACTTTGACAAGGTATTTTATTGCATAGTGCATGTGATTTGAAGCTATATGGATGGTGTGATTCAGATTTGGCATGTTGCTCTTTAACACGATGATATCTCACTGGATGGATTATTCTCTTAGGAAATTCACTAATATCATGGAAGACTTAAAAGTAGCAGACAGTGTCCAGGTCATCCACCAATACTGAATACAGATCTATGGCCACCATAACTTGTGAATTGAAGTAGCTAAAGGAAAATTTTATTCAGTCTAGGGGTGATACATCCTACTTCAATAAGATTATATTGTGATAATCAGTCAGTGTTGCATATAGCGAAGAATTTGGTATTTCATGAAAGGACAAAACACATAGAAATAGATTGTCATTTTCTCCGAGATGAGATAATAAAGGGAACATTTCTCCACCATATGTTTCCTCTAAAGTGCAGTTCGCTGATATTTTTACAAAAGCATTACGAAAACATCAATTTGACTACCTTCTTTGCAAGTTGAGCATTCATAATCTTCATGCGCCAACTTGAGAGGGGGGGGGGGTATTAAGCAAGATCTGTGTAAATATAGTAACTTTATATTGTGTATCTATATTTGTGAGAGATGTAATATTCTAGGAGATATTATAGGTTATTTTATAGGAATATGATATTCTCATAATATTCTTAGGAGAGATTTTAGGAATAGGAGATCAAAACTCATGTATATATATATATTCTTCTTTCTAGCAATGAGAAGAGGCAACTCATGTATATATATATATTCTTCTTTCTAGCAATGAGAAGAGGCAACTCATGTATATATATTTTTCTTACTAGAAATGAGAGATGTGTATATATCTCTGCTTTATAATTTTTAGTTCAAATACTAATTTAGTAATTTGTTGAAAAATCTCAAAATTCTATTGTTGGTCCTAAGAAAGTGTTGAAGTCTTGAAGACTAAGTAAATCTTCTTGATTTGGTATTATTTTGTTAAATTGGATTGAGGATAATTTGTATTGGTGTTTGGATTCTTTATTACTATTTTGAGATCATTTGAAGTAGATTTGAAATGATGTAATTGAAATTGAAATTACATATTTGATGAACATATTATTGAACATAGACAAATTATTTTAATGAGGTAGGATGTGCGAACAATTTAACAAAATAAGTCAAATTTAAATATCAAAAAGTCATGTCAATTTGTTAGAATTTGATGAACAATTAAACAAGCACAAAATCATGCCAATGCAGTTGTCATATGTATTCCCCCGTTTTGTAACTTCAAATCATATAAAAGAGGTAGTATAAGTGAAAAGTTGAAATCAAGACAATTAAGAATTCATAACATGTCCTACCAATTTGTCATGACTTGCAATTTTTTTTAATGTATCCTTTTTCTTCTTTGTTTGTAGCTTTGTTCATAAAAGAGAAAACCATAAGTGAAAACTTAAACTCATGACAATCTGGTCTAGTTTTTGAGTGATTCTATCGATTTATTATGACTTGCATAATTTAAGAGTATTTAATATATATTTTTAAAACTAAATTTAAAAGAATCAGTTTTCCACTAATATTAAAAGGAGAGAAAATCTTAATACCAACACAAAAATATCCTTTATGTGCAATCACCATCTAAGTTTGTGATATGAAACATAAATAATAGCAGAGGTCATAGATACTTTGGATACTAAATGAAATGTCTATTAAGTAATAAGGTCCAACTACAATTCATCTTTTTTTTGGGGGTTTGAAGTTTTAAAAGACAAAATAGATAGGAAAAATGGGATTTTGATTTTTGAATTATTGCTTTATTCTGATTTTTGCCTTTTGAATTCATTTACCGGACTTATTTGACCTTTATAATTAAAGAGATCTTATACCATGTGGCCATTGAGAAACATAAATAACACAATGTATTCTAACTTCTTTAAAATTATTTGATTCAACATATTTCACATTTTATGACCAATTTTTGTCCTTTTCGATGCCAGAAGCCATAACATTTTCCCTTCCCAGGGCCTCTGTCATGACCCAATTTCTTAGATTATGATGGCACCTACAACCCTCCAATAGGCAAATCAATTTCCATAACCCAGAACGGTTAGTAATGGGCTACTACCTAAACCAACACGCATTATATCCAGAAATAAGCGAAAGCAGATAGAAGATAAAGACAATGCGAAGGCAACAACCTGAATATAAATATAAACAAGAAAACTACACCAATCCCAAGACTTGGTATTGATAGTACAGGAGCTTCTCTTAGAATACAAGTGCTTGAAGTAACAAAATAGAATATACAACTGTCTCTGAATAAATAAAGAGTAACAGTGCCAACAGATGAGATGTGATCAAGCCTCGGGCATCAGGTGCTCATCCTAGTCTCGAATATCCAAGCTGCACGAGTCTCCACACGGTCAATGGAAAAAGCTCACACAAATATCTGCACCAAAAAGATGCAGAAGTGTAGTATGAGCACTATTTGCTAAGAAAGGGGTACCTAGTAGGCATCATCGGCTGACTGAGCACATATAAGATATAAAAACAATAACTAGCAGATAGCAAAGAAGCAGTCACAGAAGCAATAGAGATAGCACATGGAAATTAGCACGGATAGAAGTCAACAAGAATTACAAACAAGCTATGCTAGCCACAAAAGATGTATATACAACATTGAACGCAGGTGAGGGAAAGAAAAACACACCTGGAGTCCTTGAAACAATAATTTATATAAAGAGAGAGTTTAGAAAGATGGCGGTATACCGGTAACCTCAAGTAAGAAGGGAAGGAAGGAAAAGAAGTAATATACTCATGCTAAAGGCAACATAATTAACGACATCAAGCTACAAACCCAACTTCAAGATAAGAACATACATGTACAAATCTTACAAGTACAACCCTAGGATGGAATAAACTAAGCCATAAAGAACCGAAAGCCACTACTCAGAACCATGATAAATGATAGAATATGATAACCCACAACCACTCAGAAGGCCACCTAAACAGTGCCTCAACAATATAAGAACCACTAATCCATCAATAATTAAGAGTCAAATGACTTATACTACACCAAGAGAACATCCACTAAACCACTAATAAGCAAAGGCTATAACAAACTCTACAAAGAAATAAGAGTAATATAATATACCTACAGTCCAAACGGCCACCCATAAAATTGAGGAACATGATCAAGTCAAAACAAACCCTCCGGCATCCCATACTACTGAAGCGTACACTGAGCATACAACAAACTAGGGTGGAATCCGAATACAATATGCATGATGATGTGATATGATAGAATCAGTGTGATAGTAACCCTGTATGTACCTCCTCCGGCGCCTATAGGCCTAGTAGGTAGGATCCATAGAAGGTCCGCCCCGTATACCTTAACTAAACCGTATACCCCACCTATGGTACACTAGGCACGTAACCTCTGGTTTGGATCGGCAAGGTCTATGGAGGTCCTCAACCACATACTAAAATAGAATGTGAATCTCAAAGTAGGTCTTCAGTAATCAAAATCTCGTAGTATGTGCCCGAAATCAAACTGGGTCTAAAATAGTAGTAGAAATCTCAAACTCCATCAAAGGGTGCTCGAAGTATATCTGAGTCAAAATCAGTAGTAAAGTCTCAATAACCCTTATAAAGGATTCCCGGAGCGTATCTGGGACTGAATCAGTAGTCAAGTCTCAATAACCCTTATAAAGGATGCCCAGAGCGTATCCGAGTCTAAATACATAATAAAAATATGTCTAGCTCTCCGACACAGCTGAGTCTAATCTCAGTGTGAAAACTGGTGATAAAATCATCATAATTTCCTCTATACTCCAAGGGGTTTCATAAAAAATCAATTCCAAAACCCTTTCATAGTCATTTTACCGAAAACACGCCCTCATGGCCATGGAAAGTTTAGAAAACCATTTATAGTAGGACCGAAACCAAATAAGTAGTAAAACATGCAGAAAATCCTTTGCATGAATGATATGCTTATAAACAATAGATTAGCCTAACGACTCACAAACATTCCTATCCACCCTGCAAAGGCACAATCAGCTCTACAACACAAATATCTAGCCTAAAGAAAAATCACAATGTTCGGGACTCATGGACATTCCCAAATATCCCACCGTCTATGGTCCAGAGGCATATACAAAGGCCACACGGGGCCACAAGGGTAATATTACAATATTATAACGAGTACTACAAACAACATAAGAAATAAATGGACCGAAGAGACAGACAAGGTGTGGGGCTACCAACCTAGAAAATCAACCCAAGGATACTAATTGATGCAGTTATAGCCTATATATGCAGAGTCTAGGTAGGGAAGACCGTAACTTACTTGTCGTTTGATGACTAGCTGCTGGAATGACATTGTCAAAGATCGAACTGCTCCGAGAAAGCCCAAATCATGAACAAACTATCAAAACAATATTTCACGCGTCAATACAAAACAACCGATACTCATAATGCTAGAAACATAACCTGGTTAAAATCTGGGTCACAAGCGGGCCCATAGGCCTTGCAATCGAAACCAAAAATGAAAAACACCATATTGTTTTTCACATTCCCGAGAGAACATGCTTAAAATTTGAGCAGAAATGGACCAACAATGGGGCTCAAAACAGCCCTCAAACAAGAATTTAAAGAAGGAAATTTATGGAAGAAAATCGGAAATTAAAGAGGAACTTACCCGATTTAAAAGACAATAAACGTTCAAGGATCGTCAAAATAATAACATCCAAGTAGCTGGGTTGATCAAGGTGTGAAAATGGTGGTTTTATGAGCTATTTTAATGGAGGAATCAATTTTGGAATTTTTAGAAATGAGGAAGAAAGAGAAGGCTGCCAGCCTTATAAGCTGCCACGCCCGTGCACAGGGGCGCCCAGGCAGAGCGCAGGAGCGCATGTGCCATGGCAAGCGCTGAGGCGCAAAGGCACAGGCGCCACGATGCTGGGGCACTGGCATGCCCAGGTGGGCGGGCACATAGGTGCACTGCCCAGGCGCAGGCGCGGCCCAGGCGGCGCCCTGGCGCTACACCAGCAGCCAACAACAACAGCAACATGCCAAGGGCAGATTTTCAAGCGGCGAGCCCCCGAGAATGCATCTGAGGTCCCGCGAATACAAATAAGCTGAGCTATTTAACTAGAAACAGTATTTCGGATCTAACAAAATTAATCAAAATACCATCAGAGGTCAATTTAATGAAAACTGGACCCCGCGCCCAAAATCAACCTTTAGGCCTACTATTCCAAAATGGAACCTAAGGGCCAAAATTAAGTCTGGAAAGCTCGGGACCCAAACCAATGTTCCCTCTAGCCTAAAATCGACATTCCAGAGCTAACAACATTGGTGGAATTTCTATCCGAGGCCGTATTCTCCGAATGATGACCAAAGTCAACCAAACAAGCCCAACTGGCCTGAAAACACAGAACAAGAGAGAATCCAAGCTGAAAAGCTCTCAGATCCCGACCAAAGGTCCAACTAGACCAAAGTCCATGCTCCGGAGCTAACGAAACTGTTGAAATTTGATTCCGACCATGATTACAAAGAATATTGACCGAAGTCAATAATTTCCTAAGTTAAGGTTCTAAAATAGGGAAACGGCCATAAAGACCAAACAAATGGCCCGAACACCAAATTACCGATTCCAGCAAGCCATAAATGACTTGGGGCCGCTACAGGCAAGCTCTAACAGTACAAAGAAAGCAAAAATGCATAAATGACCGGAAGGTTTATTACATCATCCACTACTAAAAAAGACTTTTATCCTCGAAAGTCAAGCAAGAAGGAAATAACAGAGACTCAAGAACTGCAGATACAAAGCCGACACCACTCTCTCTGAAAACCTGGGTAGCCTCCTCGATAGGATAGCTCCCAACAAAACGAATACCAAGAAAACAGCCAAGCCTTAACTCCTTACTAGCCAAGTTAGATCTCAACTTTTAACCCAAAAATTCCAAAGGCCTATCAACCAAACTGAACCTTACAAAATAAAACCAAGTTGCACTGACACAACATCGAAACCAAGAGAACTAAGGCAATCAACACACAGAATCTGAAACCTTGATACCAAAACCAGGTTCACCCAGTAATGCCACCAACCAAACCTCAAACTCATAAACCTAATGATCTGCAAAACTCCTCTAACAACTTGAATGCTTTGCACCATGAACATGAAGCTTCACACAAGTCAAACACTCGAGCCACCTAGAAACATCACCTAGCCCACCGGAGATCCGTAGTTCCCACTATGATCAACCTCAAACGAAGTTACGCATACTCAAACACTATCCAAGCCAAGCTATAGTCTACTATTGTTTGATACCGGCAACACCAACCCGTAGCAAATCCTCAAAAATGATAGTAATCTATCTCGACTGAACATAAACCAATGGACAAATACTTTTGCTGATAATGATTTTGATATCTGAACCCAAATGAACCAACCATCAGAGTCCAACTGCAACATGCACACAAGGGTCGTTAATAACATGGATAAATCACTCTGTTTCAAAGGAGAACCTCCCAACAGTAGAACCAAACCAACCTCACTGAACCGTACCAAGTCTGAATCGGCTGGAAGTGAATGAACTAGGGCAACATGCCTAAGGACCCAAACCAAAACCAAAATTGTACAAGGAGTGTGGTAAGCCTACCACAAAGTTCGTAGCCAACAACTAAGATCCAACCCTAAGAGTACCGCTACTGCTTAAATTACTCGAACACCATTCAGATTTAAGATCACTTTACTAGCCTCAACTTGGAAAGTAGTCTACCACGCTGTGAATATGAAGTCAAACACCCCGTAGGCAATGGAAAGTATGCTTGAAGTCCAAGGTCGCCACCTAGCCATTGGAAATTTGGATAACCTTCAATTCACCCCTTTGGCTCGTATACCATTTATTGACTATCATATTTAATGATTCTTTTTGATCGTCTAATTTTTTAGTATACTCAAACCATTTTAAAAAAAATGATATTACATCTTTTTCTTTTCATATCGGTGTGCCAATTTTTTCTGAAGGATATTCTTTCCTTTAATGAATATTTTTGGACATATCATTCCCTTTTTACGGAATTCTCTGGATCCGTCCAGAGTTTATCAAAATATTCAAAGTCAGGTTCAAATTCTTCATCCGACCAGATCATGCACAAAGAGTCTCTTACTCCTAGCATTTCACTAGCAGTGTATCTCAGGGTAACGAAGAACTTGATGCTCCTGTATTATCTCAGGGTGTTGGTATCCAACCTTTGATTCGGATGGTCTTACTCAAATATTTGATCCTTTCAAATTCATGAATATCGAAGGACCAGTAGATAAAATAGGAAATTCTTTTAGCAATAAATTTTTTACACAATTTGACATTCTCCAGTAGGGTGGAGATATTTTGCTCTACCTGGAATTTCTCAAACTGCGTCTAAAAATGTGTTGACAATACCAGTTTATTTCCTCCAAATTGGCTCTTTATTTGGAGTAATCTCCATGTTCCGTTTTGGGGTAGTTGGGAGGACTGCCTGAGCGTACGCCACCGATGGCTTCATTTTGTAACTATCCTTGGTTTGGACAGTGATGCCTTTATTACATGTTGAGGAGGAATCTTCTGTGAAAACTATCCAACTACCCCAGAACGAAACTTGGAGATTATTACTTCAAATAAAGAGCAATTTGAAATAATAGATTTACAGGTATTGCCAATCATGGCGCTTGATAAAAGATACAAAGGTTTCGGAGTACCAGACTTATTAAAACCTTGTTATACAAATCGAAATTATGTGGAGACAGAGGATCCCCTCAAAACCTGAAGGTATTATGAGTTTATTTTAATAGATACTGATTCAGTGAAGATCGAGCACAAATTAAAAGATATTAATAATCCAGACAGTATTGAATTCTCAAAATTCACAATTAAAAGGAATCTGAGCCCCTTTGAATGGTTCAAGGATTATCTACATACCTCCATTCCCTTATCAAGAGTTCATCGACCCCAGACATACAATTGGTATGATTATAAGTCGACCTGGTACAATTTAATGTATTGTAGGCCCAATACTCACTCCTGGTTTGTGAAATATTCAGATGAGATGAAAAGTGCAGTAATCCCTAGATGATTCTATGAATGGTGGAGCTAGTTTAGAGGAAATAAATAGGTATTGTCAACACATTTTCAGACGCAGTTTGAGAAATTCCAGGTAGAGCAGAATATCTCCACCCTACTGGAGAATGTCAAATTGTGTAAATTTTTTTATTGCTAAAAGAATTTCCTATATTATCAACTGGTCCTTCGATATTCATGAATTTGAAAGGATCAAATATTTGAGGAAGACCATCCAAATCAAAGGTTGGATACCAACACCCCGAGATAATACAGGAGAATCAAGTTCTTCGTTACAGAAAGAATCCCAACTAGCCAAAGAGGAATTAAAATAGAGGCTCGAAGAAGCCTTATCAAGTTTGAACAAGGACACTGAACCAAAACATACAAGCGAGCCCAACAATGGAGACATGCTGGATCCACAAGGGATAGCTCAAGCTTATCTCCTCAACTGAGCCGGCATTCCATTTCAACAGAATAAAGAGCTACTACAAGTCAAGAGATGAAAGATCTACACAAAAGGATAAACAACTATGGAATCTACACAATATCATGAATAAGAAGAATTAAAAGAAGCACAAAAATCAGCAAAATAACATGAAGTAAAAAACAAGCAACATTGATGACAAGAAGTAAAGAAATGGCAACATCAAAATTCAGCAAAATGACAAGAAGACAAGAAGTTGGCAACAACTAAATCAGCAAAATGACAAGGAGTGAAAAGACGGCAATATCAAATGCCAAAGTTTCATTTTCAAGAAGAAACAATTTCCAACAAGATAAATATGGTCTTTTGTATCCGTGTAAAATAATGCCACGTGTAGACACGTGTTAGATAAATAGAGTTAGTAGTAAATTGAGTCAGCACTTTTATATACATGTAATATTAAGTCTTCCACGTGTAGACACATGTTAGATAAATAGTGTTAGTAGTAGGATGAGTCACCACTTTCAGGTCTATTTAAGACCTTTGCTTTGTATGAAGGAGCGCATTCAGAAACTTAGACACTCACTTCCATATTTCCCATCCTTTCCCTCTATGTACTCAATCTTTCCCTCTACTCAATAAAAATCTTTCTTGTAAGTACTTTCTCTTCTCTACTGTTATTTTAATTTGTTTTAAAAATAAAACATTTGTACTATCTTTTGGTTCTTTTTAATTTTCTTAACTGTTCTTTGGCTTGTTTAATTTCCTACTGTTCTTTTGATAATATTTTCAAAATAATATTTTAATATTATATCTACGATCCTTTCTATGGTATCAGAGCCACGGTTGGCCGGGAGGGGTATGCGTAGGAGTATGAATATGAGTAGCTAAATCTTTATACTATCCTAGAGCCATTCGAAATTATGTTGCTCTTGAAATAATTATTTCATTGAGTAGTCTTTTCTGTTACTCTTCATCCGCTTTCTTAGTTTTATTCCTTAAGTTGGGTAGCCATTTAATCACGGTCTAGACGTTGACAAGCCTTTATTCTCCATTGGATTAGCTCTAGATATGTCATGTATTAGAGCCGGAGCCGGATGGTGTTCCCATCGCCAAACCTAAAGGAATAAGATAAAAGAAAGTTAGAGAAGGCAACCAGAAAATACTACACACAGAATTAATTATTAAGGAGTAACATCTAAAGTAGATATTGGTTCCAGGATAGTACTACAAAATCCCCTTTTTACCCCATATTATATCCAAGTTTTATGCTTACACATCCATTCACAGAAGAAATAAAATATAATAATCAGGGAAAATGGCTTCATTTAGAAATTCAAAAGATGTTTAAAAAGCAAAGAACAAAAATACTAAAGGACCTTAATTATTATAAAAGTTTATTACCTGCAGAAACCTTAGATAAATATTCTAGAGAATTAACTAGTAAGTTAATGATCGATAAAATGATCGAATCATATGATAAACTATGTGAAGTTAGCATTAATTTATTGATCCAAAGAAGACAATTAGATGATATACTAATTATTCAGTCAGAAATATCTGCACAATTTTAATAGGTGCTCCAATAAATCAAAACATAATCAATAGTATTAATGTTTCTGCTACCGCTACTAAGATAGTGAAAATAGAAAGTGATCTACAAAATTGGAATATTCTAAAAGAATATTTTAAAAAGGTTTATAAAACTGGACACTTTGATTTTATAAAAAATTATAATATTAAAACTTCTAAATCTATGGTTGCTATTAATAAGAATATTGAAACTACTAAATTATTAACGGCTGAAGATATTAACAGATATAGGAAAAATTACAAGTTTCTTCATATAGGACTTGTTCAAGTAGCAGTTAAACCATTATATCATTTAGGTCTAGATGTACATATATGTCTTCTCCTAAGAGATAATAGATTACTACATTTTGATGACTCATTATTAGCAGTATTACAAAGTAATTTAGCTAATGGCCTTGTATATTTTAATTGTTATCCCAATTTCTCTATAGATGTTAATGATCAGAATGTTATGGATACATTAACATTAAATGTTAGAACAAAAAATATGATTAGTAAAATAAATACTAGAGAGATAACCATAATATATAGAGTATATTATAGACTAATGAAAACTACCTTAGCCCCTAAGGCTAAAATAGTACTCAATAAAGGAGTTGCCATGCTTACGGAAGCCAATCATAATCATAATAAAACCTTTGTCCCAAAAATGATAAAATGGGATGATGTATTAATAAAAGATAATTGGCACTTTGACTCCATAAAGGAGCCAAATATTGAAGAAGAAAATTCAAGCATTGAGCAGGTAGTTCAATTTTCGGATGGATCTATAGATTTAAAATTTTTAAGATCCTAATCTTTTAGTCATGCTACTTCTAGTAAAAGAATGTCTTTTCCAAGATCCTCATTTTCGACAACCCAAGAAGAAAAGGAGGTAACTCTTGAAGACATAGAGAAACAATTAAAGGGAGTAGATTTTTCGGAAACAATTCCAAAAGTGGAATACGAACCTAGAATTACAAAGAAACCAACAAGTCCCACTGCTAGTGAAATGCTAGGAGTAAGAGACTCTTTGTGCATGATCTGGTCGGATGAAGAATTTGAACGTGACTTTGAATATTTAGATAAACTCTGGACGGATCCAGAGAATGCCATAAAAAGGGAATGATATGTCCAAAAATAGCCATTCAAAGAAAGAATATCCTTTAGAAAGAATTGGCACACCGATATGAAAAGAATAAGATGTAATATCAAAATTTTTAAATGGTTTGAGTATACTTGTCATGACCTAATTTCTCAGGTCATGATGGCACCCACAACCCCCTAGTAGGTGAACCAATTCCCGTAGCCCAGAACGGGTAGTAATGGGCTACTACCTAACTAATACACTCAACAAGCTGAAATAAGCAGAAGCAGAATGTAAAGGTAGACAAAAGGGAAGCAAAACTCGAATATAAATACATAAAGGAAACTACACCAACCCCACGACTTGGTATCAATAGTACAGAAGCTTCTAATAGAATACAAGTGCTAGTAGTAACAAAATACAACATAAATTGCCTAGGAAAGTACAAGGAGCAACAGTACAACAAATGAGATGTAGACAAGCCCCGACCGTCAGGCGCTCACCCTAGTCTCAAAGATCCAAAAGCTGCACGAGTCTCCAACGTGATCAACGGCGAAAGCTCAGCTGATATCTGCACCAAAATGTGCAGAAGTGTAATATGAGCATCAAAACAACGGGTACTCAGTAGGTATCATCGGCCGACTGAGCACATATAAGATATAAAAGCAGTAAGTAACAGATAGCGAGAAAGCAGTCACTGAAGCAATAAGCAAGGCACAAGGAGCTAGCACAGATCATCCATAACCAAGAGCTTCAAGTAACACATGCTAGCACAGAGATACAAGTATATAGAATCACAAGTGAAGGAAAGGAGAACGCACCTGGAGTCCTTGCACAATAATATAAGTAAGTAGAGAGATAGTTGAGAAAATGGCGGTATACCGGTAACCTCAAGTAAAAGGAAAAGACAGAGAGCAGTCAACCATACTCAAAATGGAATCAATGAGTATAAGGAAATCATAACACCAATCCAATCACATGACAGCATAACCAAGGAATCACCTCACAAGTACAACCCTAGGATGAAATAACTAGGCCACAATGACCGAGAGATACCACTCAACTTCCCACAAGGATAGAGCCAGAATCTCACACTCTGCTCAGAAGGCCACACAAAATTACCTCGATAAGATAGGACTCCAAAGGCCTCTCAATAATCAGACATCCCACAACCAAAGCCTCAACAGGCTAGCCATCACTAATCTTTTAAGAACCGGGTGCTAAGACAAGCTCTAAGTAAAAAACAGGAGTAAATATAGTCTACCTACACTCCCAACGGCCGCCTATACAACCGAGGAACACAATCAAGTGAAAACAAACCCTCCGGCATCCCATACTACCGGAGCGTACACTGAACACACAGAAAACAAGGGTGGAATCCAATGCATGATATGATATGATATGATGTGTGAAATAGAACCTCTGTATGTACCTCATCCGGTGCCAATCGGGCCCAGTAGGTAGGTTCCATGGAAGGACTCAGCCTGTATACCTCTACTCCACTGTATACCCTTCCCTCTGGCGCACGCAGCCCAAAGCCCCAAACCTAGAGCGGCAAGGTCCATCAAGGTCCCCGACCCCATACTAAAACTCTGTATCAAGACATGTCATCCGAAAGCAAGTCCGGGATCAAGATAGAGACCTAGTCTCGAATATGCATGCCCAGACCCTGTCCAGGACTAAAGTAGTAGAAAATGCCTCAAAAACCCCTCCATGGGTGCCCAGGCGTAACCGGGTCTAAAATTGTAGTAAATCAAGTCTAGTGCTCCGCGCCGCAGAGACTAGTATCAGTAATAAAATCAAGTCTGGTGCTCTGCCCCACAGAGACTAGTACCAGTAATAAAATAAGTGCGAAAACATCCAAAAATCCCCTTTTCTATCAACAACAATACCAAAAATGGGCCCCCAGGGCCATGCAAATTTAGGAAAACTGTCGGTAGTGGCTCACAGCCAAAACTGTAGTAAAACATGCAGGGGAGAATCTTTTTCATGGATGATATGCTCGCACACAAATATAAAAGTAGCCCAACGGCTCACAATAATTCCTATCAGCCCTGCACAGGCCCAATAGCTACTCAACAGACATAACCAGCCTAAAAGGATAATCTCTATGTTCGAGACTCACGGACATTCCCAAATATCCCACCATCTATGTTCCGAAGTCAATACAAGGCCACACAGGACCACAAAGGGTAATATACATTACTACGTGAATACTACAAACAACGTATGAAATAGAAGGACGAATGGCGAACAAGGTCTGGGGTACCAACCTATAACAACCCATCCAAGGATGCTAATTAATGCAGTTATAGCCTATATTCGCAGAGTCTAGATAAGGGAAAACCATAACCTACCTGTCATCCGATGACTAGTTGCGGGAACGGCGTCGTCCAAGCTCGAACTACTCCAGGAAGCTCTGAATCACACAAAACAAATACTTTCAACTGAAGCCCCAAAGGCGTCTCTATGAAGCCTGACCAACCAAGGTAATGGAACAATTGCTAGAATCGACAAGGCTGCAAGAACAAGCCATAGCCAATTGGTAAGGTGTTAATGTCACACTCATGACCAGCCAACTCCAAAACATAAAATGAGGTCAATAACAATAAGAAATGGCAGCTAAATCCAACAATAATATGTTAACCACATCTCAAAGGAGCGACGAGCTCCCGAGGCACTATTTCAAGGCGTACTTCATGTCATTCAATCCAATAACCATCGTTCGTGACTCCAATATGAGTCACACAAATACCCAGTACCTCCAACATCATAACACCATCAACATACAACAATAACAACCCAATTTAATATGACAAAGGGGCTGCCCGGAGCCACAGATCCAAAATACCACTTCGTGGCTTAGAAATCCATAAAACAATACTAGAACATATATTAACGAAGGAGGGTCGTAGGGGAGAGATTCCTTGACAAAAATATTCAATATCCCAAGATTAACAACCTGCCTCCTTGCAGGAACAACAAACATATCCAAATCGAACAAGAAACTACTACAAGTTATCGAAAAATACAACTTTTCGTAACTATAAGATTAGAATCTTGATTCAACAAATAGATAAGTGTACGGGATCCATACCTCACCAATAATACTCCGTAGCTACTGCCAAATACTCAGAAAACACCTGCTGGCTCTCTGCATCAACACCCACAAAGATACGCCATGAAATCGATGGGGAAAACTATACCAAAATGACGAGCTCGCGACGCAGATCAAATTCCGTTAAACTTCCGAATTGAAAGGATCAAAGTCCATGGATTATTTATGGACTTTCCTTCTGATTTTCTGAAGCCTTTGGGTGATTTTTATGAATTAAAACGAAGCTGGAACACCTTTTATAAAGCAAAACCGACTTAGGATGCGGGCCCTACCTTGATGTGTCTGTTTGCACGATCTTACAAAAACATGAATATCTCTCTATTCTGAAGTCGTATGGACGAACGGTTTAGTGAGTTGAAAACTAAACTCGTAGACCTTCGATTTGATATATTAGGGGCCCACTAACTCTTTATAGATAGGGAGAAACACCCTACGACATTTAACCCAAATTTGAAGAGAATTCCTTAAAGGAATTTACAATAACTTTTTCCGACTTTTGTTTCGCAACTTGCTTGACTTCAAAACTTATCATATGACCATTTTGCGATTATAATACCTCATAAAACATCCTTCTTAGTATATTAGACACTATTAGTCTTACCCCAAAGGCACAAGTTACTTTAAACCTTCCAAACGGGTGAGGTGTTACACGAGGCATTTCTTGAACTCAAACTTTCGAGTAAGGAATTCCTTTAACCTAGAACCTTGGTTTAATTCTTTGATATTACCAAGAATGTTGTCGGAAGTCAACGATTTCCAAAGTTGAAGCTCTAAAATGAGGAACGGGCATAAAGACCAAACAAATGGCCCGGGCACTGAATTACCGGTCCCGACAAGCCATAAATGACTTGGGCCGCTACAAGTAAGCTCTGATGGTACAAGAAAGGCAGAAACGTGTAAATGACCGAAAAGGGTCATTACATTATCCACTACTAAAAAGACTTTCGTCCCCGAAATTTAGGAAGGAATAAAATACCAGAGATATAAGGACAACAGATACCACGCCCGTACTACTCTCTCGGACAACCCGAGTAACCTCCGTGACCGGATGGCACCCAATAGAACAGAACCAAAGAAAGCAACCAAGCCTTAATTTCTTACTAGCCAAGCTATATTTCAACCTCCAAAGATCTGCCAACCCAAACTTAACCTCGATAATCTTAACAAAAAAGCACCTACACAACACCAAAACCAAAGCACCGAGGCTATCAACACACAAAACTCAAATCCTCAAAACCATACCAAGTTTACCAAAAAATCCATCAACCCGAAACTCTAACTCATGAACCCGCTGTTCCGCAAAAAACCCTTTTTTTAATTTTCAACTGAATCCTTTAGCACCATAAAAAGGAAGCTGCATACAAGCTGAACACTCAAACCACCCTCGAAGCATCAACTGACACACCGGAGATCCATAGTTCCTTCTTATACTTTACCACGAATGAAGTCACCCATTTTATTCAAATGCGTTTTAAGCCAATATATAGGCTACTAGCCTTTGCCATCCAAGATAACAACCCGTAGCATATCATTGAAACTAAAGTTACCTGCCTTGACTGACCACCAACCAGCGAACGAACATTTTTTCTAACATCAAATTCGCTAACTGAACCATGCCAGGTCTGAATCAGCTGAAAGTGAATGAACCAGGGCAACCTGCCCAAAAGACCCAAACCAAAACCACAATCCTGCAAGAAGTTTGGTAAGCCTACAACGAAGTCTGTAACCATGAGCCAAGCTCCCAACTCTAGAAAAAACTACTACTGCTCCGAACACTCGAACACCATTTGAATGTGAAATCCCCTTACGAATCTCACCTCAGAAAGAAGTCCACCATGCCACGAATATCACGTCCAAACACCCCGAAGGCAAAGGAAAAAGGTGCCTGGGGTTCAAAGTTACCATCTAGCCATATAAAGTTTTTGCATATACTTTCAATTCATTCCTTTGGCTTAAATCAACCGCTCTACTGGTTCTGCAAACAACCAACCACTTCAAAGAATATATCCTAACGAACGTCTAGTCCATACTGGTCTAGCCTAACCAACATAGGAACCCCATATAAACAGCAACTCTGGAGGAATCAATTAAACAAGCTTTCAAATCCTTGGCAAACGAATGGCGATTACCAGTATCTACGTATCATCAGAGCTCAAAATAGCCTCGCTAGTATCAACCCGCACAAGCTGACCACATAAAGCATACACCACTGCTGAAGCTCAAACTTAGTCTGTCAAACCATGGTAGAAGAACCTCGTACTAACTAGAACACTGCTGAAATCTAGAATATCTCGCCTCTTGTAGAGGTTAGCCAAGGACTAGGTGTCCAAGACCAATAGCCGCATCCACAACTGAAGTAAAAAAGCTAAGTTGCCCGCACCCACTGCCTCCCGGCACTAGGATGCTGCAACCAAATAGAAACTGCCGCGAACCATTCGATGTAACCTGCCAAGTTATGATTCTGAACACTGACTTTCAAAACTGCCAACCAAAGCCTTGGTTGAACCAGTATGCTTGCCAATGAACCCGTAAGAACCCAAGCCAACTAGGCCTGAATACGCAAATTGCCAACACCGCAGTTGCTACTGAAATAAAACCAACCGATGGAAAACCCACATCAATGTGTAGACGACTGAATCGAATCACCAATACACAATCCCAAAGCAAACCTTCATCGCCACCTCAGGCAACTACGAGGACACATAAACACATACAAAGAGTTATCTCCCTTCTTTTTCAACTAAAAAAAATGCTTCCTTAGCACATATTAAACCTTACAAATCCTTTCTCGAATAAGAACCTAAAGGCATTACCTTAATACTCATAGCTACACATCAAATTCAATAAGGCAGGAGAAGAATGGGCCGGATGCTCAACTCACCTGAAATGACTACAAATACAACCCAACCACGAGGTTACGATCAACACTTAGTCAGAAGTGCTTAAAGTCAAGACCCAATCACGATGCCAACATCCAGAGCTCATCGAAAGAACTACGATCAAGATTTGTTCCAACTGGAGTTAGGGATACAACCAAACACCCAACGAACCAGGAAGTGGATGAGACTATGGGAACAACCCACACACCTGCCAACTTCCTAAACTAATCAAGAAAGAGGGTCGACTCTAGACACTCGGGAGACCAAACCAATCTATGCACACTAGCATAACCAATATCTCCCAATTGAGGCAAAATCTCAACACCGGCCCAACTAACAGTAATACACCAAACCATCACATGAATCTCTAGCCACGCTAGATAACGGCCTAGGCAACAACCATCTAGGACCGCTCAACAAGGGCAACTCAACCAAAAGTCCAAAATCACAATGAAACAGGGATAACCCAACTAGAAACAGACTAACAAGAACTACCCACGAGCTACAACTCCGGGAAAACCCCTCTCAAGGCTAACTTACCCCCATCCACTACTAAAGAATAAACTATCAATAAAACAACATATCGATACTACAATTTGAGTAGCCAAATAACTTAAACAAGTAGCAGGTAGGCATATAAGCAATTACACGACAGAAGGGATAGAGTCGCAATACGAGCGGGACTAACATAAGTCAAAGGTAGCAAAAGCCTAACCTGCAGCAATAATATCAGGAACCTCTACCTCTGACCCACCAAGAGGAGCATCAAGCTGACGAAATCTAACTCTAGACTGAGTAGTCAAAACTGAATGTCCAATCGGCCCTCACCGGGGACAAGCTCTATAAAGGTGACCAATCTCTCCACAATGATAACAACTAGGCTGTCCGGGATACACAATCATGGGGTAATTCCTAGTAAAATGCCCATGCTCACCATACCAAAAATAGCCTATACCAGATGAAGTACGATGGAAAAATCTCGCCTCGTACTCCAATACTGACAGACAACCTTGCTGAAGAACTAGAAGCTCAACTATAACTGAAGCACCACTCATAGAACCAGGTACTGAAACACT